>KK499823.1:548668-1148668 GCA_000688715.1 Glossina pallidipes
CTTCATGTGGTCGCCCCTGCCAGATCTCAGCTGAAAATTTGCTATTTCGGTTGCGATGCCACAATCCCGTCGCCGGCCGCGTCCGCTTAATAATAGTTTAGTATTGTGTATCTCTCTGTTGGGACTTATTTAATCGAGCGTCCTTCACCCTAATCGGAGGACATGTGAGGTCAAAATGGGGAACAATTTTAAGAAGAAAACAATTCATAATGCGCCCATAAATAGTTTACAAAACGGTAATAAATTTGTATGTAACGCGCACGAACTTTATTACAAGAAATTGACAATGAAACTTATTACGATTGAACTGATAATTGATTTGAAAAAATTTGACTTTTGAATTTTGTTCCTCACATATACCGCAAACTCTCTTCTCTATTTTTGTGTTAGCAAACAACTTTATAGTAACTTTTTTATAGAGTATAACACTTTTTCGTTAAGTCATAAGCGAAATTTCTAAATGCTCGTGAAAAGAGCTTTTACTTGTGCTTTCATTCTCTATGAATAATCGCAATCGTAATATCCGTCTTGCAATCCTGCTATAAGCTTTCAATTTCCTCAACTGGTTAAGTAGCATTTTCAATTTTTTGATATTCAAATCTTTTTAAATACGTTTGAGTTCAAGAGAGTTGTTTAGACATTTATTTTATATATTTAAATTTTTTATAAATATTTTAATACATACATACATACATACATACATACTATTACATACATACATATTTACCGGCAACTAATCAACAAAGCAAGCAAATTTATCAATATACAATCAACATATTTACAATGATTACCGAAAAATAAAAACTTTTGTTTAAACAAAGTCGTTTTAGTAAAGAGTTTGTTTTCATTCTTAACTCAAGTTAAAAGTAATAAGTAATAAGAAATTCTTAAAAAATAATTTCAGCAATTTTTTTTTTGCACTTATATCTAAACGTGACCTAGAAGTAAAATCGAGTAACATGTACAGTAGCATGAGTGCGTTGTGGGTGAGGATTCGTAGCGTTTCTGGACAGAGAAAAATGAACATTTTTTTTTTCAAATTTCTTCGCATAATTTTCTTCATTTCCGTGTGATATGTTATGTGTGCGTTGCAAGTTGTGCCTCAGTGATATTCCAATCTTGCTCTTGGATTACCCTGATCATCGACGAAAAACACTACAACTTTACGTTTCTTTTTATTGGCAGCATAATTTTTCATCGCATCTGCACCTGGCGAAAGATTTTTCGTTGTTGTTAGGGATGCTACTGTTGTTTTAGTAGTAGTAGCTGTTATTGTACCATATCTGGTCTCCGTTGTTTCCGTTGTTTGAGTCGTTGTTTGGTTGATGATTAATTTTTCTTTTTTATGTATTGTAGCATTTTTCGCTTCCAAGTTTGATGCGCTCGTTGTTTTCAAATTATTTTTTAATATTGCTGGTGTTGTTGCTTTCCTTTGATTTTCGTTGTTTTCCTTTAAATCAGAAATGTGATCATGTTTCGCTAGTGAACTTTTAGGCGTATGTTCGACATTGATTGTTCTTGATTTATCAGATAATTTACGTATAATTGGTCTCATTTCCGGTGGTGGTTGGGAAAGTTTTGGCAACGGTGGTAAATCTGGCAGCTTACATTTACCTTTCAAGTGTGTATAGGCCGAAAAAACACGTTCCACTAACCGATTGACATATTTCGTGGCAGTGCGATCTAATACCGATGGTGCTTTAATACAATCATTGCCACCAAATTCGCAAACCTTCAAAATTAACAAAACAATATAAGTTAAAAACAAGTAGGTAATCGGATGATGTCGAACGCTAAGTATCCTACACTGGACTTCTTCGTGTGATATATCTTTTCATTAATCGTCATGATAAAATACCAAAAATTATACATTCTTTCCATACAAAAGAATCATTTTTATCAGAATAAAAAATAGGTCCACGAAACCCACTATATTTACACGGATTTATATCAATGCGGAAACGGTTTTTATCGAGTCATATTGAAAAATGTTTGACGTAATAACTTTTGCAACATAAGGCAGGGGAGTGGTCGTAAAAACGCTCCATTGCTGATCCGATTTGAATAAGAATCGTTCTTTTGACAAAACACATCATTCTACGCGAGTCCATCAAACTATCTCTAAAATTTCGATCTGTACGTTGAACACTAGAATACATCGATAGACATCAAGCGAACAGAAACACGGACAGACAAATTTAAGTCGTACATCGATAGGTGTAGCGAAAACTGGGTTTATCGTAAATCCTCTTAGCTGTTACATACATTCATTCACAAGCTTAATATGGACTGTTGAGCATTTTTCTTACCCGATAATGCTGCAATATGGCTTCGGTAGGAGGGACATTAAGGGAACCTCTTCCTGGTATAAATTCCCAAACAAAATGATTACCCGCCTCTACCACAGCTTCGGGCTTGCAAATATATTTTGAACGTTGTTTCTGAGGATGTAGCTTGTAACGCCTAGGGGGAGACAAAAAAAAATGAAGATCTCAAATTCCTAATCAATCAAAGCTCTTGATTACCTTCTTGTCTTTCTTTGTGTAACCAGAGATGCTCTTAGTTTGGCTAATTCACTTGGTAGCGCACTTGTGAAACGGCTTACTAGAGGATCATCGGCAAATTGCAGATAGAAGAAAGCATTTTGAAATGAATACGCTCCAGCGTTCCGATTGCGAAAGCGGTAGGATAAAGAACTTCAAAAAACTTAATAAATGTTTGTTTGTTAAATTTTGGCATCAAACTAACTTGATCAATTCAATCAGCGTGTCGTTATATCGAGGAACAATAAATTCATCCAAATCTACTAAAGCTACATATTTATAACGGTACATGCTCCGATACAAGCAGTCGTTTAAAGCGGCAAACAAGCCCTCGGTGCGTATTTCTTTTTGCGACCGCATACGTAAATTCCAAGGCAAAATCTGTATAGACGGCTTCATATAATTCAGGCTGCTCAGCTTCCTTACCGGTACTGAGGTAGTTTCAGTAGCCATAAATGGTGTTGCCAATCCTGTCAGAGGGCTATCTGGAGTATTTAGCGAATCAGAAATACTCACTAGTGCAAAATTTTCGATAACTGCTTACCTTCAAATTTTGGTATATGAATCTGACTGACATTCGCTTCTACATCGGAGGCTGTTGATTTGTCTGGTACATCGCCCGTCATATAATGCTGCAATACACAATCGGCTTGGGATCCAATAGTGTGATTATAAAATGTAAAATGCGACACGCCCAGTAAAGCATAAAATTCTAAATATTCTATCAGGTAAAGAGCCTGATCATAATCAAAATGAAACGGCTTTACACAGATAGCCAATTTTTCGGGTATATGATCCTCGGGAGCAAATTTTGTTAGATCTAAAGTTGTTGTGGGCGAATTCAGGTTTGATTTTGATTCCGTTTTATTTTGCTTCGATTTATTATTAAATCTTTTGAAGTCTGGATCAAAATCGGTATTACGTAATTGCAATAAATTACCAGGTGGGGCTCTTAAACGCGCTACTATACTGATATGTTGCGGAACATCATAATCGGGTGTACGGACTGGACACAAAATAAAGCATGCACTATATTTAAGATTCCAATTTTCTCTGATAGCCTGAAAGCATTAAAAAAAAAAAAGAAAAAAAAAATGATTTTCAATTATGTTGCTAAACTAAAGTAAACCTTTACCATAAGTTACCTTCACCCTTGCCATCACGGTTACGGATTTATACGAGTTTTTATGTTTCAACAACTCTTCATCGGTTTTGTGATTTGTTGCGGTTGAATTATTTCTACTACGCGTTGGTATGTACCACAACCTACACCATACACGTTCTGGTCCTCTTGTCTTCGTCGCCCCTACTACACGTATCAGTTTTGCATCATCTCGACGGTCGTAATAAGCAGAGAAAACAAAAAATTTAAAACGTGTACCATTAACTATTTGCCAAGAGCCATCGGTTGGCAACATGCCAAATGGATAACGTGGCAGTGTCTCTTCTACTTTGCTTGGTAACATTTTGCCCCACGGTATTAAAGGACCATTACCACCTAAGCCAGTACCACCACCTAAACCGGCGCCAGCATATGCATTGCCCACCGCAGCTGAATTCAACAGTACTCCCGCCAAACGCCCACCAATGCCACCGCCAGCATCATTGCTTTCAGCATCTAACGTATTACGAATTCATCAAATAAAATGCAATGTAAATGCATTGAGATGAAAAAGTAAAAGGCTTTATGTTTATTTTTCGAAAAAGGAAAATCATATTTTAAGCATACCTTGAATTTTAAATTTATTGTCTTGAAGTTGTACATAACCTAACTTATTATCATTTAGTAAACTGGCGTCGATTAGATCATAATCATCCTAAATAAAATTTCATTTAATAATTATGCGTTCAATTTAATTATTTAATTGAATATAGTTACCTTAACGTTATCGTAATCGGGCATAGAATCACCCATACGATTACCGTAACCACCACCGCCACGTAAAATCATACCACCATGAGCTCGTTCATCGATCATAAATATCTGAAATGTTTCATCATTAATATGATGAATGAATTTTGGATATCCATCAACTAAGGAAATAGACGAAAATCGGTATTTATTTCTTTGTTAAACTGTCTTTATTCCTGACAAGTCAAAGGACATGATAACATTGCAAATTTTTTGGGTTTTTTTTCCAGGTCGACCACTACTGTTCTTAAGAATCCCGCTCGGGGAATATATAACTAAAGTAAAGGGTGAAGCTTTTTCTGCTATTGCTAAACAATACAACAGCAGAGATATGGGATGAAACTCTCAAGCTGATCAGAAATCTACACACATATATATATATATATATATACATACAGTAATTTTTGATCTCTGAAGAATGCGAATTTCTAAATGTTACAAAAGTAATGTGAAGAACCAAAATTTTTCGTTATTATAAAAATTATTTGTTGCTCAGTTGTTAAGTTGTTAACTTAATTGCTAGGTTAGTTGCCAAGTTTTCCGGTTGCCATTTTTATTATTTCGTAAATGAGTTCTACCCAGTTTTGTTTTTTTTTTCTTATAAATTTCTCACCTCTGTTAATATGATTAAGCCGAACACAGCAAAGAAAGCGATAACAATTAAAAAACTCATTCCTGAACGCTCACGAGTGCCCCAGTTATGCTTTTTGTTGCGTTTGGAGGCCGTCAATGACGTTAAACCTGAACGACTTGTACTAGAAGCGCCATTACCACTGTTATAATGTAGATGGTGATGATGATGATGATGTGAATGATTATTTTGTAGTTTATTGTATTTCATAGTTGCCAAATGCGTCTTCTCAGGAATTCTAAAGACAGAAAGAAAAAAAAAAGAAGAAAATGCTTTGAATTAAACCACATATACATATTATGCACATTTTATTTACTTCAACGACCACTTACCATAAGCAAGTGTAGGCAACAATTGTTTACATTTTTCACAGGTAAACATAAACAGAGAGTTCTGCCGGTTGAATTGAGTATGCGAGAGAGTCAAGAGCATAAACAAGGATGTTTGTCTTTTTGTGAATTTTAAGAAAAATCAATATTAACAATTTGAAGGAGCTATCAGACACAACAAACTAAATCCTTTTCATTAACATACTAAAATTTATTAATAAAGTAATTAAGTATTTTTTGTTTTTTTCTTTTTGCTTTATTCCTTTAAGGTCCTTTAAGTGTTTTGTCGCTCTTAAAGAAACTAGTTAAAATTCACAACTTATGGAAGATATATATTTAAAAAACCTATTTTCGTAGGATTTTTAGTTAGTTTTTTGAAATCACAGTTAATATGTTAGGATTTTTAGGGATTTTGCTATTCTTTGCTTTTTTTCTTAGACTGCAGGACAACTTGGTTTTTGAGTTAATTGCTGATTTTTCAATTATTAATATTTTTATTTATAAATTTTCTCCTTTACACATTTATCGTGCTACAGTAATTTTCAACAACTGTCAATACTTTCCTGATAATTTAACTATTATTTTCAAGTTACTGGTATAAAAAGTAAAGGACATGCGTCAAAGAAAAAGAGTTGCCAATGTTATACACACAACTAGCACATGATGTGCAATAAGGAATGTTCGACGAGAAAACAATGCAAAAGTTTAAACTATAAAAACTCTACTTACATATATAAGAGATATGAGCCGGACTTACCCCAATTCAACGGTTAAATGCGCTTCAACCTAAAAGTATGTTATACTGTATATCTATCCATTCTGCTAGTAATAAGTTGCAATTAACATTTCAAATGCGAAATAGGTTTCATGTCATTTGCTTGAAAGCAGCCAACAGCTACAGCTAATTTATCCCTAAAGCTTAACATAAACTAACTTAAAATGGACCTAGGGACCATATCAAAAAACTAAAGAAAAACCTTTAACACTGCAGCTTAATACTAAGATTAATACTAAAGCAAAACTAAAGGAAACATACGAATAAAGCAAATTAAGGAGCTTAGTCTGTGAACTGGCAATTACCATAAACAAAAAAACAGTTGTAAATAAAACATTTGCGCTGACATCGAAAAGGAGAAAAATAAAAAATCATAGTTGGCCCTATACTTAGGCAAATGCCAAATAAAGAAATTTCAAGCCTTCCTACACTTTGCCATAAAATCCAACTCACTTAGCAAGAATGATGACGAATGGACATCACCATTTTAACCAAACTTTAATCAAGAATCTGACATCTCGAGCCAGTCATCTTCTTGTAAAAGAGCATAAGTCAACTAAAAGGAGTCTATTCTTATAGGGAATTTCTAAGGCTTTTCATGATCATAAACTCCTATTATTTTATTATAATGGTTCCGTACTAATTTAGTTGCGTGTCTTAAGTCTTATCTGACTGGCGGTATGCAACACGTGTCGTTCACTTCTTCTACAACACGGTCTATGCAATTCATGGCTGAATTTCTGCAGGTGAGGCATTTGGATCCGCTAGTGTTTCATTTATCTATTAACGACTTACCGACAAGTAAAAATATTACAGTCGGATGAGACCGACCATTAGGTTCCCGCACCATTTCGCCTAGTAAAGTTATTCATTCGTTTTGGTAATACAGCCGCATATTGGAGACCAAAACATCACCGGATGTAATCCAAATTTAGCAAAACCTAAATTAGTTCCTAAAAATTTTATTATTAGTCAGTTTGCGTCATAGAAAACTAGAAATTAGATTTTTTCACTATATAAGGGTTTGCTTTTCATGATGACCCTTACATATTTTAGAGTCTAAGAAAAAGACCTATGCGATCCAAATCCCCTATTCTTAATTTTTTCGTTGAATTGCTGTTATGGACTAATTTTCATAACAAAATATTAAAAATTAAATCTTTTTTCATTCATGAGAAATCTTACATGAAAAGTGGTCCGGAGAAATAGAACTAAATGGTTCATATTTGGTCCACATAATTTTTAAATCAAATTATATATGAACAAGTTTTTATCACAAAACATTAACAATTGGGCGTTTTTCCCGTATAAGGCGTTACATATCTTGAGAACCGTTATATGCTGTGATATCCAAAAAATACGAGGCCCAAATTTGGTAAGATTGATTCATATGTCATTGAATCATATTACGAAGCAATTTTTACTATATTTAAAATTTAGACCTTGTTATCATATAAAGATTCACTTTTCGTTCTAAATCGTTTCACCAATGGAAGCCATGTTTGAAAAGGAATGTTATTACACTAAAACATTACTGATATCGTTAACAATCTTAAGCTCGGCACTTTCTAGATTTTTTTGTTATTAAAGTTTGTGCATAAAATATTATGCTCTACTCTGGGCAAGCATCAGTGAAAAGTGAAATCACCGTTTACACAAGCTATTACCTCGCTAGTAGGGCATTCAATGAAAGCCACCACAAACACTCTTTTTAACTAATATCCCTTTTCTTTATTTTGTACTTCTTTCGCACTTTTTTGTTTGTCTTTGAGGGTGGGAGAAATGGAAATGAACACAAACAAAATGGAATATGTGAAGTGTGCCTGCCTAAGCCAAAAAAATCTACAAATATAGTAATGTTTTGCAAAATTAAATATGGTAGTATAACGCTCGAGAAAAATTATTCATTTCGTTCTCAAAAGTAGATCTTTAAAAAAGAAAGAAATGAATTTCCCCAATTACGGCTACACCTGTTTTCGTGCAGTAGCTAGAGAGCGCAGGAAACGATTGGCAAAATCACCAGATATAAAAATACATCATAAATAATTGTAACAAATAACTTTTCTCAATATATTAAAGAAAAGAGAGAGACCGCGTCAAAATGTCCTCGGGTTTAATTTCCTCAACTTTATTTAAGTGATTTTATTGTCGGAGTCTTTAAGACTCGGAAAAGTTGGTTACGAAATTTCAGATTGACGTCATTGGTCGCGAAATGTACTAATGGCTGCTTCGGGAATAATAGACTATATAAACAGTTTTAGGCTTGGTAAGCCTTAGTTAGTCCGAAACGTGAATACACAAAATAAGAAGATGCATACAAGAATAGCGACCTCTTCAAAAGACTCCAAGTTTTTTATAGGTTCTAATACCATCTTCCAACTAGGAGAAGAACTGATTTGAAATAATTGAAGATAGGTTTAAGTTTTCTTTTTAAGTTTTTCTTTTAAGTTTTTCTTTTCCTTTTTTGATCTCTTACATCAAATGTACCAAATTAGTTCTAATGCCTAAAATATGCATCGTAACCAAAAGTACATCTATTGTGATCAAAAATTGGTAAAACTACGTTTTATTTGATAGTCAATTCCTTCCGCTGAACCCACATGCGATGTGTTGCATGCCATGTAAGTGAACTCTGCTCGCCAATATTATAGGGAGACAATTCTTGAATTTTTCATAATGATATGCATACTCCCACCTTTAGTTAATTCTTTCAGCCCTTCTCACCCGTAACTCAAGTCAAGTATTCAAATATGGTTTTTTATTTACAAATGTACTTGAAAAGTATTACCGAATAGCGCGGGAAAGTATTATTTGAAACATTATCACATGCGATAAATATGATGGGATATAAGCGGTATTAATGGATCTTTTCTTTTGCCTACAATCATATAACATCCACAAGCCCTTAGCAAACGTGAACGGATCTATCCCCAGTCTTATTGTACTTAGCTTTGTGTATACCTTCACACTCAATGTAATGCCAGAATAATGTAAGTCCTCTTAGAGATATCAACAATTGTTTGTAAATTAAAACTTCCACGCGAATGCAGCCTTTCAAAATCAATTGAAAGAAAGAAAAAAAAAAAGGAAAAAACAAGAAAATTGAAGAAAAGGCATAAAGAGGGAAACTTTTGTTTTCAAAGTAAATTTATTGCACTTAGTATTATTTTTTACAAGGAAAATAATCATGTTTAAAATGTTAAGACAGTAGCAAACAATTGATAATTGCGTGCAAGAAAACATAAGACCTAGATGGAGAGCACTTCTCAATTCGCACCTATTCCCACACACATGTGTAAAATTCATATTCATTCAAGTATTTTCTTATTCTTAGGGGAAAAGTTTGTTCAAGCAGCAATTTTCATAAAAACTTAGATGAAATGGGAGGCAATAAAAAAGTATCAATAAAAGATCATAAAATAACAATTGTATTAGCAATGCTTTTCCAATTCATTACATACGTATGTATGCAGAGAAAAGTGCAGAGAGGAAGGATAGGAAGCAACACATGCGGAAAGGTCAAAAAAGTTTTATGAAAACTTTGTTTTTTTTTTTTCCATAAAAACTAGAAATTTATTGCTGGCAAAATTGTTTTTATAACAAATGCACTATTGCTAAGAAGCTAGCATGCAAACGGAATCATCTGTCGAGTGTTTAATATGTGAACAAAGAGGCAAAAAGAGCAACGAGAATAGTAGATGGTTTTCCTTTTCTATCTACAACTCACAAATAAATTTTTTATTTGTTTGCCTAAATAGCATGAAGCATGAAATTACTCAGTATTCAGTAGTCATGCAAAAACAAGGATGTATGTATATGTTTCTTTTCTTATAATTCGGAAATTCTTTAAATCATTATCTGAAGTTTATTATTGATTACTGCTGATCTAGGTTTCCGTGTACAGCACTTTTGGAAATAAGTTTCCATTCTTCTTTGCGTAGTGTCTACAGTTTAACTTTCTTATGTATTTTTAGTTTATATTCAAACTTTATTCTGTTGCTTAAGTTATTAATTGTTCTGTTCATCCGATTGTCAAATGCGTAAAATTTGCTACGTGGTCAACATAAGCTATATATCTTCTGAATGAATATTCAGAATCGAATTAGCCACCTCTGCGGGTTAACATATCTAATAATGTAACCAAGATCACCTCAATACTTACATAACGCAATCTCTGTCCTCAAATTCGGTTTCATGGTCCTCAGGCTAAGTTCAAAAATTATCCAAATCGGTCACTCAGTATATTCAACTTTCTTCTTTGATTATATTTCTTTGCTTGAGCTGCTACACTTACGACCGCGACGATTCTGACATTGTTAATGCTCAACTGTCGTAAAATATATGCTTGTGTTTCCGTGCCATCGTTTCTGTATCTTCTTTGTCTAAAATTTCGTATTCAAAAGAAAAAGTAAAGACAACGGTCTACGATATCAAGTTTCAATCATGACATAAAATTTACAAAAAACCTAATAGCGTTCTTATCCGTATTCTAATGTCTTAGCACTCCTTTATGCTGCAATCTAAGGCAATTGATTGTTCGTAAATAAATTAATAAAAACAAAAACTATTTTGTTTACTAAACTACCTTTGCTTGTTTTCTAAAAACTTGCTTAAGAATATTGCAATTATTTTTTCTTCCATTTTCTATACTACTTTCTTGACTACTTTTGTTCCAGTTATAAAAACTTGTCCTTCACACCTTTCTCTCATCTCTCTATCATTATATTAAAAATAGTTAAGGACAGGCTGAAGAGTAGATCCTACGTACGTCCAGGAAATTATTAAACTTTAATCTAAGAATTAACTGTATCGGTAAACAACCACACCACTGCCAAAGCAAAAGAAAAACATAAAGGTCAACAAGTAAATGTGGCATTCAGTTTATAGAGAGCCTGTCAAATCCAATGTCTTTTTCATTGATATTTTTTATTATATAGTAACAATAAGTAAATTTAAGGTCTTTCTTGCAATTAAGTCAATTATATGCAATTCTCGTAATTCATGAAAAAATCATCGAGAAATTTATCTGATCTCCAACATTAGCAAGAAGTAGTTATCAAATAAAAAAGCTCCTTATGCTTTCCTTTGCTTTCGCCGCCAATCGTAATTAGTTTCATTAAATTCCTGAAACGTCCGTGAGGCCTAAATGCGTGTGTTTGCGTGAAAATCGTTTAACTTTATAAATCACGAAAACCTTTGCAATTCTTCCCTAACATTTCCGACCTGATTTGGTCATCAATTTCTGTTCTTATATACATCTATTCAATAAAGTTTGCCTGTTCGTCTCTTTATAGCCAATTAGCCGAATATTCACGGCAGCGAAAGTTCAAATAAAAACTTCAACTCTCTCTCTCTCTCTCTCTCTCTCTCTCTCTCTCTCTCTCTCTCTCTGTCTGTCTGTCTCTCTCTCTCTCTCTCTCTCTCTCTCTCTCTCTGATGCGAATTTTTAAGTGTTACAGATGCAGAAACATTTGTGGCGCTTGCCCACGCTTCTCAGGGCAAAAAAATTAAGAAAACAGCTGAAAGTTGGGTTACGTATTCTTAGTTGATAGTAGCTACAGAAAGACCGTATTCATGGAATACCACGCTTACGGTAGCAGAAAAATCATATCCTACAGGTCATTAAAGATATTGATCTAAAACTTGAAGCAAATATTTTTCAAACCCATTCATAGCTTCGATGAAGGAATTCATGCGTGCATCTGACATGCCCAACACATGCCAAAACATGCTGCACTAAAATTTGGTACAAGCACTTTCTCTAACCACATAAAAAAATTAGTATAAAAAGAGTTCCCACCTGTCAGGCGACGGTTTCCCAATTAATAAAATGATAGCGGATGTGCAAGATACGCTTCAAAGCAAATACATTATGAATTTACTTCTTTTTAAAACTTCAAGTGTTAATCTATTTGGTTGCTCCATTTATTTATTTTTGTTCTTTTATGTTTTCATCTTCCGTATTTTATTCGGCCGTTTAATTAGCTGCTCAGTAAATCCATATTCGAATTTGTTACTGGCTTGGTTATTAATCTTGCTTAAGACTGCATTACTGCGTTAACTTTCGTATTTTGCAGGTTATCTTTGACTCCATTACTAAATATATTTTAGACAAGAGATCTATTTAAGGTTATAATTAATTATTAATTTAATGGCTTATCAACCGATTTGTTATTATTACAGTCGGATAACCGCCATTGAAGCGGGCCCTATTACTACTGAGGTTGTTGTTGTTGAAAAAGGTTTTGATGTGTGATGGAATAATAGCGTCACTGAACGGATTGTAGGCTGATATATTTCCACCCGGTAGCAGCGCAGCAAGTTTAATTAGATTATCTAATTTGACTACAGTTGAGTTCTTACCCAAAATTGCCTGAGGATTTTTTCCTGGGGTTTCTTTTTATTCATCTCAACTTGATTTTTGATAAGGAATGGATGCATGTACTATTATTCACATCAGTTTAATCACTTTCCCCCACGAGTAAATGGAGCATATTTTCTCCATAAGCAATTTATTCGACCTATATTTGGTTTCGGACTCGCACTATTGTAAGTTTGCTTATCAGAAGCCAATGCAGCTACCTGCTGACCCTTATGCACATTTATGTGGCAAAATATATATAAATAAATCATTCAATTGCTTTGCTTCTATAGTAGATGTGCGTATGTATGTGCTTTGTTATATTTTAGTGTTTATACTTGGTTAATAAAAGAGTAGAGCTTTTATTTATTTAATTTTTTTTTTTTTTGGTTATTCTATCAAGAGAAACTTTCGTCTTTTTTTTTTCCAACAAAATTTTTCAATATTTATTACGTTTGTTTGTATTGTATTTGCGGGCCTTTAGATTAACAATTTATGATTGCAGAGGTTGAGAGAATTTAAAATTATATTTTAAGTAAATTTTACTTTTACTTTCACATATTTTTCGATATAGAGGTAACAATATTTCATTCAATACATTTCTTCAAATGCTTTACATACTTTACTCTTTTATATTTTAATCTGATTTTCAGTTTTGTGCATTATTTCCAATAAAAACAAAGTTTGCATTACTTGTTCTTTTTGTTATTGTATTCGCTATCGGGCATTAATTGTTTGTGTATTAGTAGTGAACAAAACAGTTAAGGTTTTTGCATTTGTTGTTGCATTTCTGTCTATTTTCTTTCCTTTTTTTTTAATAAATATTTTCTTTTTTTTTTTTGTTCTTCGCTATTAATTTGATTTAAAGAATATTTAAGGAATTTTTATTTTTTATTATAAAATACACAATAAAACTGATTTCTTAAATTATTTTCAATGATTTGTAAAACAAAAAAATTATGCTTTTTCTCGCAAATCACAAAATTCTTCTTCTTTACACTCTAGTTCACGATCTCTATCTCTCGAGATCTTCCAACCAACTCCCCTAGTTCAACAGTCAAAAACCAAAGTCTCAACATCCAAAACTTTTTCCTTTTACATGATTAGCTGCAAGCCGCTACTCGTGTGATCATGCGATATCGAATAACGGCATGCCATTATTACGACAATTCTGGTCAAAGCAGACCAACAGATTCCTATCCTACATTTGTCCGCGGACGTTACACCTCCTGATAATACAAATTTTCTAAATTTTTATAAATTTTAAGAATCCACTTAAAGCTTTACACTGAAAAGTTATAATTCTGTTCTGTATATAGCCCAAGCCCAATTATGCAATGATTATCGTTTTCAGTCTGACCAACATGATAAAAAAAACTTTTGTTGTTGTTCTTTTCCGACAAGGAGGTTCTCATTATCAACAGATAAAGGCAAGGAGGGACACATGCATGTAAATCGATTGCACTGATCAGATATTTTTATATGTTGCAAGCATTAAAGCCAAGTTTAATATACCCCCTGTGGTGGATATGAAAAGCAGAGTCGATATAAATATAAGAACACTCTGGCAATGTGCAAGTGAAAAACGTTGATTATATTTTAAAAAGCAAATATTTCGATAACTGTAACGGGGATGTAGTTGAAGTAAAAAAGCAAAAAAAAAAAGAAAAAATATTTAACAAAGAGGTCACTTTAGTTAATGATAAAGTCAATACACAGTCAACTCAATGACAGAAGCAAATGCAAAAGGCAAGAGAGGAGTTTACACACACACACAGACAGACATTCAAAGCGATATACGTACGAAGCATTACTTATAAGCAACTGGCCGAGGAGGATAAGACCACACGTGGTCTTATCTCTCTCCGTGAGTGTTAAATATTTCTTTCGTTTTTTTTTTTTTTCTTCAGTTAAAGCTAAAATTTAGAGCCTCATAAATTAACTAAAGCATGGGCTCTAGAGCTTACAGCGTCGAGTCTAAGCACATACGCAGACACTGAAAGACATATTTATGTGTGTGTATACTATATGTGAGGGTACGTGTGATGACTTTAGTGGTTTTGGCAAATTGACCATTTCATGAAAATCTACTGGTTGCATATGTTTGTTCAATTGCCTGGTGCTGCTATTTTTTTTTTTTTTCTATTATTTTTTTTTCTTATTTAGTGCTTTTTGCCAAATGTTTATGGGCACGTTATGGAGAAAGAGTTTGAGCAATGCTGGGTATAGGTTTGTAATTGTACGCCTATATTTAGATTGCAGCAAGGGACTAATATTAGTTATACTAACACACAACTTGCATGCAAGGATTGTATGTAATTCGTCTTTAACTTTTTTGTATGCCGTTCGTTCATTCGTTTCCAGCATCTGTAAGTATAATGATGGCAAATGTGTGCATGTCCAGCTATCAAACATAGTCTCTAGCGTGACAGTTGTCTATATAAATACATGCACAAGCATGTTCAAATAATAGTCTGATGGTTGCTAATGGCTTAAAGACAAGCATCGAATAAATTTTTTTTTTTTTTTTTTTTTTTTTTCTTTTAAGCAATCTTTTATTTATTATTTTGTTTTTTACTTATAAAATGTGTTTGACCGGCACAATTATTCAATATTCAATTTCTCTGTTCTGCTCAATCTGTTCAAATAGTTTTCGATATTCGATATATGTATATATGTATGTATACATATATGCATGCATGTGTGTTTGTTACCTGTAATTCAAAAACACAAATTGACCAGACCATAAATTTTCGTGGCAAACTCTACGTGTTCGGTTATGTTCACATGCTTGCATACTTTTTTATGCTATTACCACAAATCCCTAAAATATTAACCAAAATACAAAAAGAAGTACAAAAAAGTATTTTGAACAATTTTTTCACACAAAAAAAAACAAAAATAAAATGAAATAAAGAAAAAATTCAGTCCCTCTACTGGTCCTCAGCAGATAAGAAAAATTTCATCATCATTGGTGTTCAATGTATTGCAACAGCAGCAAATTGCTTCGCCTTGCTTTGCTATTTATTGCACTGTCGCTGCTGACTAGCTTCTGTTGGCATTGCATTGGCTTTAAATCAAAATATGGTAATTTTGTTAAGAAGAAATCACTGCAACACCACTACACTACACTAGACTACAGTACAGTAAACGACACAAGCTCTCTCACATCCGAGTGCCTGATGCTGTTAGTCATTCATTGAACGTGTGTTCGTTGTGGTCAATAAAATACTATCTGTGCAAGCTTGTGTATTGAAATTATTGCACACATATTGTTGTTAGCCATTTTTTATACATTTTTTTTCTTAGCTTTTTTCGCTAGTTACGTTCTCGTTGCTTTCATTGTGTGCAGTGGCGATGCCAGTACAGCACGTTGGTTGGCGGTCAAATGTCAAATACAAAGGTTAAATTACAAATTTCATTTTAAGTTTAACTTACAAATTGCATTTTAAACAAAATATAAAAGTTTTATACGCCATATACTGAAATTTGATTACCCATGGACTTTGTATAGCCATCAAGGAGTATACATGAAATACGAAAAGTAAAGGCAAGTCCGCCTTATAATGAATTTCTAATACCCGTAATTGAAATAATTGCATATGAGGAACACAAAGTATTAAGTTAAAATTAAGTTCAAGCGCCATCAGTTGGCTGCAGAAGACTATCTTTTACATAGCAAGTTTACTTCGATTTCTATAGGTTGCTGGTTTTTGCCTTTTGGTCTACATATTTTTTAGTTGAGTGCTCGGTAAGAGCAAATGTGAATCGGTCTGTAAATCGAGAAGCAAATGAGTAAAACCACAAGAACCTTAAAGGTCTCTATCCATTGCTTAATTAATGTATTCTCGCTCTTCAGCGTTGGATCTAAGTGTACATGTAGGTGGCTGTAGATGAAAAAAGATATTATAAAGCAAACCGATATTTGTTATATTATGCACTGTTTAGAGATTATCAGAAGACATGTATAAAAGCAATATTCATTTGTGTCGGCTCTTGAACACAGTTCGAATTTGCTTAACACTTAATACTAAAACTCGAAAAGCCTTTTAAGAGCTAGGAAATAACATCTGTAGGCTTTGAAATATCGCCCGTCTCAGAGATAATTCCAACAAATCTAGAATTACATAAATTTAAAAAAACTTTTTATACTTTTAGACCAATTTAATGATACACACTGTCTATAGCAGACATATGTGAACACGAGAAAATATAGATTCGCCTTATATTTAACCTTTTTGTTCCCATGATAAGCTTGCCTTTAGAATAAGAAAATTTTTCTTTAATTATTATAATAATTTTAGAAATGTAATCGCTTAATTATACATTTATGTACATAGATGAAACGTTACATATATAAAAAAGCAAACTGCCATTTAAAATTTTCCACGAAATCTTTCTCGGAAAATTTACTTAGCAACAGTTAATCACAGTTTAAGTCAGACAATCTATAAGCCATAATTATACGTTTACATACTCTGTCTTCTTTATCTCCTTAGAAGCGTCCGGCGAAACTCGCCAATTTGACCGTTTTCCAAATTTCGTATTCTGAACAAAAAAAACCTGATCTTTATGATCATTAGCTATTGTGTGTTCGCGTGCAAAATACTTTATTCTTACTTAGAAGACCGAGATAAACTCCGAAGATTTCAAAAATAATTTGATAGGCTAATAAGGTAATAAGGTATAAGTTTCTTATCTCATCACCTATGTTCTTACCAAATGTATTTCTGTGAACTTATCACCTAAGATAAGATAAGAAACTTATCATCTATGCTATGAAGTACCAAATTAGTATAAATTTATTTGCTTATACTGATGACTATCAAACAGATTTGACATTGGGCGCAAAAAAAGAAACAACAACAACAAATATCACCTAAAACATATACATTCCTAACCAGCGTAATTCCATATAGTCATATCCGTAAAGCATTTGCTGCTCCAATGCCCATTTGTATTGACTATGTCTACAAGGTTTGGCGACACAACCGATCGTAACAGAAAAATAGGTAAACATACTATAACCCCGCAACAAATATCTGATCACATCTCGCCGAATATAAAAATATGCAAAACCGTACTTTTCGTCGTAAATACTAAAACAAGGACTTTCTTGGCTGATTTTTCGTGAATGCATTTATACGGAGCGGGACCTTTGTAGCCCACAGAATACAAAAATTTGTATCACAAACTATTTAAATACAAAAACCTTTTGTATGAAAGATGGGAGTATATTCCATTTGCTTCTAGGAGGAAGCTTCAGAGACCCTACAAGGTATATATACTCTTGTCAACCAGCAAATTCCCAGTCGATTTAAGGACTCAGCCTGTAATTAGAAATTCTTGCTCGCAGGTTGACATTAAAGATGTGCCAAATCGGTCGAAGAACACACCAATCGTAGTAAGTAAAGTGGGAGGGGAAAAAGGTTTTTTGTTCTTTACTCGAAAAGTACAACGCATGAGAGCATAACAATTTTCTTGCTTGTTCTTATAGAAACGCTTGCTTACTTACTATCAATTCATTCAAATTCATTTCAAATTAGGAGGTTAAGAAGTTATAAAAGCTTATCGTTCATAACAAAGGTTATATACGAGGGGCTCAAAACGTTGACCGATTGCATCCAAATCCTTAACATCAATGTGCTATGCTGAAGTGAATTCAGTGAGTTTTGTCAAGACATTTTGAAAATCGCAAAATTTTTTGGATTCCAATAATATATCCAATTTTTTGCCAACGATTTGGTTTCTTCACACACTTTTGCACACTTTGGTCAGGCTTTTGTCCCCTTTACATAGAATCGAACATAATATATATCCATGTACATAGTCGTTATGTTATGCATGTTATAAAATTGTTTGTAATTAGCGAAATGCAATCAGCACAAATATAATGCAAAATAACCCTACAGGATGCACACACAGTTAAAAACTTCGAAATGAACTCACAAATTTAAAATAAGTTATTCTTAGAAATATTCGACAGTGTTTAAGCATTTCAAACTTGAAAACGTACTTGAGAGGAAACGGAAAGGAAAGTTTTTAGAAATTTCTTTTTTATTAACCATTTACTGTTTCTTCGCTTATTTAATTTCCATACATAAAACTTGTATTAGTTTGATTATCTGGCTTTTTATGGTGAGAAACATTTGCTTTCCCCTTAACATAGAAAAAAAAAAACAATATGTTTTACGACTATCGTATACGGTCTTTGAATTTACAGAAATACTTTTACCCAGGGGGAAATATACGAAATTCTCACTTAACAGTTGACGCTATTTGGTCCTCCCCGCTATTTGTTAGCTTTAACAGTGATGAGCTTTATTTATTTACGATGTGTTAGGTGGATACCTTTGCTAAGACGTTATTTAAGTGAATTTCAACAATGTGGATAAGTAAAATGTAGGATTAGCTAGCCACGGCATCCTATTTGGTTAATAAACAAAAAAAACAATTAGAAGAACTCCAGTCAAATGGTTAAAATAGCGAGGGGCAATAAGTATGTCCATAGACACGATTTAATTGAAATTATTCTTACACTAACCTTAACAGTAGTAAGCATTTTTATAAGGAATCACACCACGGTGGGAATAATAGAAATAATTAACTTTTTGTTGTTTTTGTTTATAGTTTATTTAAATTTAGGTATGTATGTATGATTCGCAAGTCATATATTTATTGATTTCGATTTTGGCTGGGCACCTGTGGGGATAACATTTAACGTCGCTCTTGATTGATATATCATCCGGCTGGAGTTCAACTTCATTTATGCCGGCAATAGCTCAATTATTGAAGTATCGAGTATCGTGGCATTCTATGTATGGCACTATCATGTCAAAATTTTCACCAACAAGTTCCACTGTAGTTTTGACGTCAAACGATTCCAATTCGGATAGATATTTGATAACAAAATTCCTCAAATTCCCCTATAATCTCCTTTTTTATCTCCGTATATATCCATTGGATTTAGTATTTTCCATTTATCGATAGCTACTCTCTATCCTTCCGGTGTATTTGACAATAACACAGATAATTTCTTCATCGAAGAATAATGAAAAAGCACCCAAGGACTGAGTCAATACACTTGCCTGGTGGTAACTTTACCTTATGAATACTTCTAACTAATGGAATATGGTACCAAAAGCACATGGAAAACTTCCGAAAAACCTCAAGTGTTATATGTATAAAAGGAAAAGAAGAAGAAAAATGGGGTTCGAACCCACGTCTACACAGTATACTCTAAGAGAACACGGAGCATGTAGAAAAATTGTTCTGGGATTTAAAGGTCACAAACACGAACGGTTGAAGGACACTAGAGACAAATACCTTACAGTTAAAAACTGGTAATAAGACAAAGATAAAAATTTCAAATTAAACCAATAATTTTGTTTGAATAAATATATATAAATAAATATAAACCAAATGCAACAAAGACACTGAAAACAGAATTTTGATTGCTTACGTAAAACGGAATGAGAGCGCAAAGGATACGAATTATCTTTTGTCGACGCTGTAAACGGGACAGAGAAACCGAGATCAAGCAATGTTGGTTTGATCGCTTGCTAATGTTTGTTTCGCTTATTGACAGCAAGTAAGAACGTACTACTACTATAGCATTTATTCCCCACAATACACTTTTCCTTCGCACTTATTTATTCTTAAGATTTAAATCTATCAAATTCGATATAATAAATAAAAAAAAAAAAATGTAAACCGTTTGTCTCAAAGGTTCAAAACCTTTGTTGCAATGCGTCGATTTTAATTGTCGATTACTGAGTGTTTCTGAGAATTGATCTCTTATTAACACAGGGGATTTTGACACCTAAGAGAAGGAGTGTGTGTGGGAATCTAAAAAGTGAATAATTGTAGATATTATTCACTGAAGAAGATTTTTCCATCAAGTGGTCCTTGTGGACTCAATTCTCTTCAACTCTCTTGACTCGACTGACCTTGCCTTTCGCAAACACTCTGTTTATGTAACCATTTAAAATCCAGTCGCCTATTAAATGTTCTGCAAATTGTCGTTAATCTTTTAATCAACCGGCGGCTATATTATATATATGTATATCATATTATCCCTGATTCAGAAGAATAAATCGATCACCTATGCCCCAAGTTTTGAAGTTTCCTTTTGGATGTTATTACTATTATCATTTTAAAAAATTCAAGATACTGTTCTTTAATAGATGTTACAAACATTTGACGGATGGCACATAGCTCTGGTGTGTAGGATGACTAGCAATAAAATTATTTATTTTAATTCACAACAAATAAATAAATAAATTTATGTTATACAAAGGAAAATAAAGAAAAAGTTAATTTCGCAACAATATGTGTCAGTCAAATTCTTGTTTGAGATAAATTCATACGCTCCGCTAAGCAATTAGTCAATGATTGTTAACCATACGCCCCTTATACCCATTATGAATGTGCATTCTTTGCACTTTATTTACATAGAAATTATTGAAAACAAAAAAAAAGTCACGATATGTTGGAAAAAGCAGACATTTTCATGCTTAAAATCACATACGACCTAATAGTGCATTCAATTCGTGTGACTTAAACCACAACAATCTATTCTCAAATATAGTTATGCATTCCTATTCACAACGATTCCTTACGGAACAAGCGTAAATGTGTGCGTTCAACACCATACTCGTGTATGTGGCCTCTCTGTACACGTGTGCACATCAAACAAATGTAAAATAGTTTCCAGCAAATATACTGTGTATGTTAGGAAATAGAATTGAATGCGAAAAAAGAAATTTTTTTTTTATTAAAAAATTTAGGGTAAATACTCGCAAATGTGAAGAAAGCGCTCTCGCAAATGTTTAGACATATATACGCGCATATATAAATTTCGATGATACTAACACATGTGCACCTGTATTGCATTTGTTTCGTATAGAGAGAGTATGTTTTTGTTAATATCCTATAGCTGCTGATATGCGATAGTGTGTTCCGTGAATTGTTTGTGCCACCAGGCACACATAATTTGCAATTAAATGTAAAAGCTTTTACGCTGCGTAGTGCTGTTGTACCTTATGTTTACGTATGTTATTTCTGTACCACACCGATACAGAAATATGCCTAAGTGTATCGAATGCATATTTTGCTTGTTTACAACAAATATTTCTCACATATATATTATGCCACATTGTATTAGCATGTATTACTGGAAAGCACAGATGATGAGTATTGACATTATTTCATATCAAATAAAGCAGTCTATACATTTTCGTAGTTGCAAATAAAAGCTAATTTGATTTAATATACATTTACTGCAAATTTCTACTTTAAAGTGAAGAGGATTAAATAAATGTTACACCGATTATTTGTAGCAAATTATTTTCATTTATCACATTATGCGAACGTTGAATTTCTGAATGAAATAAATCTATCATTGAAAGTTCGTTTACTTAATTTCACATTTTAAAATCGTTTTTATATTCGCCAAGCGGTGCATTTTGCACAAAACGATATTTTTCATTAAAAATCTCCGAAAAGTATTTTAATTATCCGGAATATCTTGAACAATTTTTTGTAATTTCTATCACGAATCTCGTCATCTCTTCAAGTCAAATATGGCAAACTTTAGACTTTGCAGACTTGTGTAAAAAGTAGTCCGGAAAATAGACGATTATGGTCCAAATTTTGCTTGTAAAATCGCTAATATGTATTAATTTTTACGTATATTCCTTTCAGACTATTTATACGGAAAGGGGGTTAAAAAACTGGTTCACCCCAACCAAACTTCTTATATTGATTTAGCACATTTCAACAAATTTCTTTGATAAATATTAGAAGTAGCGACCTTTATATCCTTCACTACTTGTTCTGCAAGAGTATATTAAGTTTGTGTAGATGTTTACACGACCCAGAAAGACTTAAAATAGTCGCACTTTTTATTATAGCAATCGATTCAAAATTGCTTTCTGCAAAGATCTAAGCTTGTTCCTCTGTGTATTCGTCTATCCGTCGTATATTTTTATGCTCAACCTATAGGTCGCAATTTTTGAGATATTTTAATGAAATTTGATACGCCAACATGTTCTGGTCCAAAGACGAACGCTGTTGAAAATGATTCGAATCGGATCATTTTTTCGACCATTTTCCATATAACGCCTGATTCTTTTTATCAAGTCGTTATATGAATAACTGTATTAAGCTTTAGGATATTTGAAATACTGGGGCCCACTGTAATGCGTTCACTAGTTTTTGTATATTGACTAGCATTATATGGGCACTAATCTTAAAAAGTCGTTCCAATTTCTTGCGCCTACATATGCCACGCTATGCCAATATTAGGAAAATATTTCGGAAATTGCGACCAAGTGGGCTGAACACAAAAATACATAAATAGAATTCAGGCGGAAGGCTACGCAGAATGGCAGAAAACTTCAATCTAATCAGAAAATGGCGTGATAGTACATGGGACGATCTCAACTTATCCTATGTTTTCCATATATATATGCAAAAACTGAATGTATTGCTTATGCTATAATGATTAGACGCAAACATTTATCATTATTTCTTTCTTTCAATATTAGTGTAAGAAAGACCACGAAATGTTAGGTTTTATCTACAATGGTGTTATAACTTTAAATGTTAAAAACTCAAAAAGGTTTCCTTTTCTCACTAGTTATTTGCAGTCTTGATTGCACCTCGCCGGAACAGAGCTGTACCCACAAGAAAATGCAGAAAAAACAATTTCCACAATTGCGTGAAGCAGCGATACGAAACAAAAAGCATTGACGACAACATAGGTGAGGATGCTTGCGATTTTTTTCTCACTATTTGTTCATGGCTTCTTTGTTCGTTCGACAAAAGCAAGTTTCTATTCGCATGGCCAGAAATAGACGAACATTTCCAAACATACATCCTGGTAGTTTATAGTTGCTTGCGAATATATATAACAACAATGTACGCATTTATGGCTTTTTTCTTTGTTGATTTTTTTTCCTTTTTCTCCTTTTTTTTCTCTGTTTAGTTTTTAATTTCTTTTTTTCTTTTTTAAATCAATCCAACTTGTGTACATTGTGTAAACTAACTTCTCTATATTTTTAACTTTATCGATTTACTTCGTCTTCAAGACAGAATTTTATGAACGCAGTCTTCCACATCAACGCCATGTCTCAACCGCTATATATGCCACAGTTTTAAAGGTAAAAGACTATGCGGTGTGGGCATACATGCTTAAATCATGCTTGCATGCATAGAAAGTTGATTCATGCACGCTCGAGGCAAATAGAACCGAAAATAAAGATATGAAGCAGAACAGAAGTATCTGGATATAGCTACGGATGAAATAAAACTATCCAAAATAAATGCAAAATCTTCTCATATTTTCTCATACGAGTTTCCTAAAAGCTTTCGCTTAATAGATAATAGAAACATAATAATAAAACCAAGTAAGAAAATTATATTCGTCCGTCAACGATTTGGTCAATGATGTGTAGACTTTTCGAGATCTATGAAGTTTTTTTCTGAGGACTCCCAACGTCTTGATAAAAGAATGAAATATCACGGTGGCCGATTTTTCCTGGATATTATTTGCGTGATCTCTCGTTTCACATGCGAAAAATATATTGGAATGTGTCGAAAAAACTCTCTCTCTCTCTCTTTCTATTCTGATCATTTATTAAATACGTCAGAAAAGTTGTCACTAAATTTTTTTCGATTTTATAATTTAAATTTTTTATAATTCATTTCATTTCATATTATTGTCGTTCACATTTCTATTAAACACTAAGTTTAGCTTCTCTATGGTGAGAATTTGCTTGAGTGTTGTGATCGTAGATTTATGCAACTTATCTGAATTATGATCCACCTCCCCTGCGTGACTACATATCGACCAAATAGGTGCAAAAGATCACATTTCCGAAGTATTTACCCTCTAGTAAACTTATATTTCCACTTTTTGCGGTTCACAAGCATCGAAAATTATTATTTGATTTTATTATTCCTTTATGTGGCTTCATTACGATATTTTACTTTATTACCATTTTGAACACGAACTTCAACAGGTTTTCTTGCTTTCGAGCTGAAATAAGACATTTTGCGTCCGATATCAAGCAGACCTTCTTACGCTATCGACGACCATCAACCAAAAATGCAAATTCGATGTTGAGTTAGCCCTCTCTCTCTTTCTCTATCTCTCTCTCTCAGCAAGTAAAACAGTAAACCGACCTCAGGTTGCGACATGTTCCAAACAGAACGACAGACTTAATGTACCGTTCTATTTCGATGATGAATATAACAAGTAATAAAATTATATTCGATTATGGCCGAATCTTTTAGACAACTCATAGTGATCTTAAAAAAAAGAAATAGAACTACAATTGGGTGGACGCGGAAATTTATATGGCTCATGTGTTGCACTTTATACAACAACAAGCAGAAACGACGGAAGATGAAAGTGTTTGCAGTTTTTTTACGTAGATGTGTGGGCGTGTGGTAATGTTCTTTGAATTGTCTCGCGAGTTGGTAGGCGATGTCTTCATATATGCGAATGGGAGAAAGTTTAGCACAGAAACGCATGGATGGACATGCTTAAGTGCATTCCGAATTTAAAACTGGCCGAAAACTTGCATACTTTATATATCCACTGTAATAATGGATAAGCGTAGTCATTTTTGATCATTTTTGTACATGTACTATAGCATCGCCCATAGAATATACGTTTGTAGATTTATCTGCTGTAGTCTATGAGTAATTAGCAAGAAACCAAGTTATTGTTCTTCTTGGAAAACAAAGATGTCTTTACTTTTTCTAGTACTATAGGCGTGCCCTTCAACCGATTTGGCCCATTTTATTCACTTATTGCACTTGTAATATGGCTTTGGTTATTCGCTAAAAACTGTTAGCTGATTTTTCCCTTAAAAGGTTTATAAAAAAAGTGCAATGTTTGGAGAATAGAGAGAGCACAGAGTTGCTTTCAATAAATAAATTGCAACGCTTCGATTCTATTCTAAGTGTGAAACAACGAGGTTACTTATTACTCTGATAAATTGCGAGAGATCGAGGTTGTTATCCTGTTAAAATGAATAATCGAGATTACGATTCTGTTAAAATGAAATCACCCTTTGGTGATAGGTGTAAAAAGAAAATGTATTCACTCTGTTGTTGTTTATGTCAATACTAAGTATTTCTATAGCAGGTTCGATTCTTAGCTACGATTTATTCTTCTTCTCAACGGCCAATAATGTATAGAATGCAATGGGTGATGTACGAATTTGAGAAGAGAATGTATAGAATGCAATGGGTGGTGTACGAATCCGGACGAAAAACAGCTGCATTTAAATCGCTACTTTTCAATATTTCACAGAAAATGAAATAGATTTTCAATTTGTTTGCCAATTACAGACACAACAAAATGCGATAAGATTAAAAAGGAATAAGACCGTTGTAGTACAGAAATAACTTTCCCTAAAATGAAGAAGAACAAGCAAGCTATACAAAGAAAATAAACGTTTGACTTTCTCAAATTTATATTTTTATAATATTTTCACTTATTTATTTATATATATATTTATTTATATCTAGTGAAATAGGACGAGAGCAAATGAATTAATATAACTTATATCATGTGAATAAAAAAAAAAAACGCTTTTCATTTGCAAGCAATGGCAAAACGATGATATTTCACAAACAATATGTTGCATGCTTCGAACATTTTTTTAAATTCTCCGATTAACTGTGCTCTAAGCACGGTGATCCCTTGTTTACGAGCTTTAAGAAAATTGTTAACTCTTAGTAACGTTTGCATTCTTTAGGATTTCCTTCTCTTTCTGCTCACTCATACCCAAATATTAAGACCGATAATTTACTGTTAGACTTGATGGTTATTTTAAATGTTAAATTCAACTTAAATAAAATGTCCATAAATAGATTTTACTTTCAACATTAAATTTTTGGATGCCAAAGATTTGTTCACTTGATGATAAAGCCAGATTAGATTTTGAGTATATAGACTTCAATTGAATTATTATAGAGTTGATCAAAAAATTTACTTACGAAAAGTTGAGCATAAAATATTTGTATCTTTTCCTTAGTACTGATGGCGTCATTTTCTAAAAATTTTATATTCGAAAAACTATTTTGTTCGTGCTTGATTTAATTTCTAACATTTTCCGCTTATTCCTTTTTTTTTACTTCTTCGACTTTCGAAAGTAAAAAACGAGTTACTGTTAATTTCCTGGCTTTGCCGTCTCTTTATTTCGAAAATTATTTTATTATAGATACCCGAATCAAAGAGCAAACTGTTTTTGAGCAGCATTAAACTTTCGTTCGCCTTAGTCACCTATGTCCACCTATGTAGTGAAAAGGCGTGGTGCAAACGGCAATGTTATGTGGGATAGAGCAACTTTTTATATGCATATATACGCGTACGTTGACAAGTAACAACGATGCTTATATATATATATATATATATATATATATGTATATATATATATATATGGGAATATTTAATACATAATGCGTGCTTAAACTGTGTTTCCGTATATTTTTTGACGATTTGGAATGAATTTTTGAGTTGAATCAAGTAACTAAACTAAATTAACTAACTAACTAAAAATTGGGTGTTTTTCCGATAGAAACATGATGTGGCCACCAGCGTATATACAAGCTCCCTCTCTCTCTCTATACTCACTTCGCATCAAGATTATATAGTTTTTGTTGCAGACGTTACGCACATCAATTCATTACAAATATTTTGTGAATCTATTACCCATAACCCGTACCGTAAATGTCTACCTATAATTGAATTTTCTACCCAAAAATAAAAGATATAATTTTTACATTTTTTTGTAACTTTTATATATTTTTTTTTTAGTTTTTTTATTTTTTTTTTTTTAAATATATATTTATGTATACATATTCCTTTTTTTTAAATTTATTGTTTTTAAGTTACTATGCTTAAAAAATTACAATAATTATGTATAATTTTTTATGTATTATATATATAATTTAAGCATTATAATGCATTTTACAATTTCTTGGACTTTTACATATACATCAACTTAATGGTTTGCTTTTATATTTCTTGTTTAAATTTATTTGTGTTAGCTTATTAACGTTTAATGTACGACCTTCTTGTTGCCATTTATTTATGTAATTTAAGTTATGTTTTATACGCAAATAATGTTCTTTTTGTCAATTATCGTATTTATTACATCTTTTTATTAAATGAATTCTTGATTTTATTTTTATAATTTTTATAATTGCTTGACAAGATGACGATAATGTTTCCTTCAGCCAATCTTCTATTCATCATATTTATCATATATTGTTGCTTACATTTACTTTGCTGGATTTTTAAAAGGCAGGTAGGATGTACTGTGAAGGATGGTGGACTTTAAATGGAAAGGGAGTGATGAGAATTGACAAATATTTTGAGAGAAAAAATTTGTTTTAAAAAAAAACAAAATATATATATCTTTATATATATATATATATATCTTTTTTAGAAGACATGGTCATTGGTTGTTATATGACTCAACAACAGTGCCAAAGAATTAATTTTATGATGACTTATTAATTTGCAAAAATAAAAGAAAATGCATTAGATAAACCGAAATATAAGGATCATTAAAAAAATTTATGAAAACTTGTAAAATTTAAAAATGATCGATTAGCAATTTATTTCTGCGTTCAAGTCAAGCTGAATATCCGTTGTAGAAGGGAAGATATTTGCAATTGTAAGCAAGCAAGAAAACAATTTAGAAAGCAGTTCATACACTTCCCGCGAAAAGAAGGCTTTATGAATATATCATAACTTTTTATACCCACCAGCAGAGAATGAGGATGGATAAGCAAAAAAGAGCACCATTACGTCTAACCCAAAACATGACTATAGATTACGCCAATCTTTGGATATCGATACAAATAATCTCGAGATAAGCGCCAAGTGTTTTGATTTGTTTTTAGTAATCATGAAGGAATTTTACTCCTTATATTTTTCAAGATTAATACTTTCATATCGCCCCCGTTCAATATTTATTTCAAGGATCAACTAAAGCGCGTAGAGATGTATAAGTTTTCTTTTTGAGGTTAAATCACAAATTTTAAGCCTTAGTGGAGAGAAGCATTCACGTCCTTTCAAAGACCTGTAACAATTCACTTCATTATATAACAAATCGATTTTTTTTTTTTTTTATATTGTTTTAGACTTTTATTTATGTTAGACAGATGATAATACAGATCATAATTCTTGCGACAAGTCTAACCGATACCATGTCTAGACCACAGCAAAAGTAAGCTAAATTGTTATATTAACTTTGTTTTCAGCCACTTGCCGATTCGTCTCAGGTCAAAAGTTCATCTTCATCAATCCCGGATGCTTTGTTTTTGTCTTGTAGTCTCTATCTTACCTAAGATGCTCAAATTGATCGAAGTTGTAGGTTGAAAGAGGTTCTTCTGCAGAAAGGGTATGGAAATGTATTTTTGGATTACTTTTCAAAGAGATTTGTTTCCAAATTAATAAAAATATGAGGCCTTGAGAAATTCGTTCATAATCACAAGTAAAAATTTCCTACATATTTTACAAATCTTATACATTTTTAAAATATTAAAAAATTTTAGTTATATTTTATTTTTGAGAAAAGAAAAGTAATAAAAGTAATCTAAAATTTTAATAGAGATTTTGTGATCGGTTTTCGCTACAAATTTTATATTTACTTTGAATTTTTTATTTCTTTTTTTCTTCTCTAAACAATTACACATTCTTTTTAATTTTTTTGATTTAGAAATCTATGATCTCTTTATAATTATGTGCTATAAGTTGCTTTCTTACATATATTAAGATGATGTTCTCTTGCAATTTTTGACAATAAACTAATTCTAAATAATATTTATTAATAATTTTTTATCATATATTGCTAATTACTTTTATTTGAACAGAGCGCGTTAAGTAAATAAGAAATAGTATTAAAAAAAACCTTTCAACCAAAAAAGCATAACAGCATAAATATGATATATATTTTCAACGTGCAATTTACAATTTAAAGCCAAAGTGAGAAAATGATATGAAATAAATTCATTTTCGATAAAAAATAAAAAAAACAGGAAATATTCTTAAAAGGCTGATTTGGTAGTGCAATAAAAAAGAATTATAAATATAAGCCAGAGATATATTTACAAAGAAAAAAATAAGCTTTAAATCAAATTTTGATTTATTTACCACCTTAGAGAAGAACAAAAATTAAAAAGCCCTTCACTGCTTATGTGAGCATCGGTCAGTCCATCGGGATTCATTTTTCGCCGATAGGAACTTTAAATTCTCGACGAAGACATATTAACCAGTCAACTGTGTCGACCTCTTTGGAAAATGTGCATTTAAATTGCTTCGCACAAGTACAGCGACGACGAGTATATTCGTCATATACAGAGTATGTAATGACATAACTTAACAAAATGACATACATACATTATAAAATACATTATTATGGCAAATAATGATAAAATTTGATGAGGAAATTCAATAAAGACGGATGGACGGGTCCGTCATAACACAAAATTTTATACTTTTTTTCATAATGTATATATGCGTCATACACAGTTAGCGGTTTAAGCAATGGAGATCAATTATCCTAATTGACATATAAGATCTGGTGACAAATTATAGAAATGGAACTGCATGATGATGCAATTAACTAACGCATCACAGCAATTCTAAGCATTACACATAAACTCAGAGTATTTGCAGCAATTTTCATTTCTGGATAGATAGGTAATATGTGCAACGATGACAAATTGAAACAAAATCTCGGATGGTAAACAATCTGAGGAAAGTGCGTTGGGAGAAAAAATTGCGCTTACGATTAAAAATCGGGCTTTCGCCCGGGTTTTCGTATCCTACACAACGAAATGAAAATGTCCATATCGCATTGTGCGACATCGGATTTAATAAAACCATACGTGCAATCAAATATCCATATATGTATATATAGTTTGACTCCTTCATATCATTTTTATTTTGCAACGTTCTTGTTACTTAATTTTGTCTTAATGTGAATTTGTAAATTTTTAAACTTAAAATAGGTAAGAAAAAGAGCACATTTTTAATAAGCGGAAGAAGCAAAAAGCTAACTAAACTAATTAGAAGAAATTTAACGAAAGCCTTAAAAATGTTTGTTGAATAGTATTTTATATTAAATTTTACAAAAATTAATTTATACATAGAAAAAAAAGCATAAAATTTACTACAATTTTTTATTTTCTTCCTTCTCTAATAAATGTTTGGTTAATTAACTATTTTGCAAACTAAGCACTTACTATGAAAACCACACAGATGTATACATACAGCTAATCTATAATGTTACGAAAAATTAAAACAAAAGAAAAAAAGAAAATTTTTCTACTAAAGAAGAAGAATGCATGTTCATTGTGTTATCATTGTAATCATTATTAATTAATTAGCATCTCCTTATCAAAATGTTGCAATGGGATCTAATAAAAAAAAAAAAAAAAAAAAAAAAATTATATATATATATATATTTGTGTATATGTATTATTCCAATCTTTAACAAATTAAATTTAAGCGATACCAATCGTTCGATTGACTTTTCTTTCTTGTGTAACAAAAACAGAAAAAAAAAACAAAAAAAGTTGTACATAATTTCCGTTTGTTTTTCTATTTTAATATTTCTGTTGTTGATGTTGCTGTCTGCTTTGCTTTTGTTTTAAATTAAAAAGAAAATGAACACTTGTCAACTGGTGGGAATTTAAATGGTTTTTTTTTTATTTATTTATTAATCGTTTTTTTTTTTTTTTTTTTTTTATTATTAATTCATTTTTTTTTTTTTTTTTTTTTTTTTTTTTTTTTTTTTTTTTTTTTTTGGAAATCTATTGCACGCAACATGAATTTTTATGGCCATTTTTGTGCTTTAACCTTGCCTTGGGCTTGTAACGTTCCAAATATGATAGCTGCTTGGCGTTAATAGCGCCTCGTCGTTTGCTTAAAAAATGAAAGAGACATTAATGCTTAATGTTTCCAAAGATTTCTTTCATTATTGTATAAATAGCTTACTCTCTTATCATTTCTACGGCTGCCTCATACTTAAGACCCAATTCAATAAGAGCCAACGCTACCAATACCGGGGCACGGCCAAGACCAGCAACACAATGTACAGCAACGCAAGCTTCGGGATTTTGTTGATACCTGAAAATAAGAATTCTTTTTTATTATCATTCAAAATTCTTAATATGTTACATAAATATTTCTTAAAAAAAAATGTTATCTAATCAACTATTCGAGTATTTCTTAATAATAGATTCAAACTCACTGATTTAAGGATCGATCAATATATGCTTATAAATATATTGAATCTATTAGATTCATTTCACTGATTTAAGGATCGATCAATATATGCTTATAAATATGAACGTATGTACATTGTCTTAAAATAATCTTGCTGCGAAAGTGGACCAATGCAATTTTCATCGAAATTGTTCATATCTATGCTCATCATCAAAAAATGGGGAAATATCCTTTTAATATATGACCAGCCTCTACATAGTGATGGGGTCACTGTCAGAGATAAGTATGATGATGAAAGATACTAGAGATGTTAGCCGCAGTCTAATAGAAGGTAAGTGGTACACTTTCACCGGCAAAGCCCTCACTATAGCTATGGCCAAAGTCAATTCTATTGTCACTTGAGATTTGAACCCGCGGACACACTGATTATCGCGATTGCTACCTACTCGGCTACTCATGCCGATATACTAGATGTGGCTCTTTCGTTGCTAATTACAAATGAAACTATGCACGAGTTAGTTCAAAAGTAAAGCTTTCCTTGGTTGGCCAATTCATAGACTGTATAAAAATTGTCGTTATATATAGTGTTCCTCGTTTGTAGAATATTTGTTGGGAAATGAAAATTATACAAAGGGCTTTTCGACCACTAATTAGATATAGGGTTTGCTTGTTTAGTTGGTGTCCATTTATGCATTCGTTAAGATGGGTATAACTCGAATATATTTAATTTGTGTTCGATATATTCATTTCTAAATATATTCTGCTACGATAACAAACAAAAATCGTTATATAACTCTCAGAAATAGGTAATCTATGGCGCGATATTTAGCAGACTTAGATTTCGTTCCAAGCGTAGTAATATTTTACTACGATAAGTAACTATTTTTATACAATGGCACTGTGGTGTAGCGCGGAATAGCAGCGCATGTGGCGTAACGGAGATTTCCTTGTCAACTCGCCTGGCAATCAACATGTTAACCCGTTGACGTAAATGCCGTCGATAGACGTCCATTGCGTTTGCTTGTGGATGCACGCGACGTCTATAGCAGTCCTTATATTTTTAGTGCGATGGAACAAAAAAAAAAGAAATATGCTCTTGCAAGCACTCACTGATTTTAAAGTGAGCGTCAACGTGTGATTGATTTATATGAAAGGATGCATTTTTATAAGTAAAGAAAGTATTGTCAAATTTAATTATTTAACGCTTAGTTATCTTCTGAGAAAATCGTTGAAAAGATTCTGTGTTAACACCAGTGTTAAGTTATTGGTTCTATATATATATTACGTCGAATTATAACTTTCGTTTTTTTATCAGGCACGTATTTTCTTTGCATTGATTAACAAAATTATGTTAATTTAACAGTTGATTGTGTGGTATTCAATTTTTCCTATACCTCTTGTTCTTTGGCGTGGATTTTCATCGAATATTGCCTTTAGAAGCTTCTCGTCAACGCCGGAAGGATGTTCCGTCCTTTAAGGTCGTATCCGCAGAACAGAATCTTACAAATCACTTTCCAACTGCCCGATCAGTTGTCAGTCCCTCAGTTCAGTATATACTGCATATTTTTTCAACTGTCGTCTTAACGCTATTACACTGTTTAAATGCCCAAAGGATTGCAAGTCGTCTTTTTGACTCTCCATTTCAAAGGTTAAAAAAACAGTTGACAGAAGGCTAACTAAATGCTCATTTATATAGTGACAAAACAATAACAAAAACTCGTTTATTTCGGTGACTTGTAGTGGGTAAGCACGAACAACAGATTCTACCTAACTGCACCGGAAGTTACTTATGATTCGACCTAATATTAACAATATTACTAAGACGTTCGATTACGTGTTTACTTTGAAAATGTTAACACCAGAAACGGAAGAAAACCTAAATTTAGCAAGTAAATAAAGCGAAAGAATTTTTCGTTCATGTGAGCTTGTAATAAATACGTAACGCAAGTGCACAACTTTCTCAACAGAGCGTTGAATATTGCGGTATTTAAATCTACATCCGAGAATAAGAATATCGTGATTTATAACCTGAACATTTTACTGCGACACTTTCGGCTAAGGGGTTGCAACATACAGAAAACCAAATCAGACATCCCGTTAAATACTTATGTGCATGCTTGTGGCTTGTCCTATGATTGTGACGTGGAATATTTGGGCAGTAGAAAATCTCTTAAAGACTAATCTTTTTCCTCCTCCTTAAATTACATTCACATTTGCTAACACGACGGGAACAAAAACTGGAAATTAAACACAAAGCAACCGCACATTCTCTGCATATGGTGCACCATTTTCGTTTTAATATATTTCATCTTGTTTGTGTATAAATCACCTGTAATCGTTTTATAAATGCAGTCGAGTTTTCCAAAACATGTTTTTGTCGTTGCCAAAAAAAAAGAAGGAAAAAAATCTTTCATTGTACCTCGAAATGTTAATCTTCACATATGTTGATTGATCGCTATTTTCGTTTTTGAAGCCTTGCATGTGTGGTGTTGCATATGCTTGTAACAACATTTTCGTTTACAAGAAAATAAACTATTTGTATGGCTTACAACAGGTTTTTTGACATGAACTTAGATGTTTTTATACACATCATCGAAGCATGGGGGGGTATATTCATTTCGCCAAAACGTTTGCAACGCCTAGAAAAAAGCTTCGGCGACACAACAAAGTATATCTATTCTTGATAAGCATCGAACTCTAAATCGCCTTAAGCATCTGTCTGTCCGTGTACCGTCTGTTGTAAACATTTTCCGCAAAAGTTAAGATATCGACTTCAAATTCGGCAGACACATTAGAAGTTCTTCCGCGCACGTTGGTGTTGTAAATGGGCCAAATGCTTAGCAGAACTCCCCCACAGGACCGCGTAACCAAAAATCTCTCATTGCTTCTATACATATATTCTACTGCCGATGTTGTAGAGTTCCTTTACAAAAATGGGGAAAATTGACCACGCCTACCCATTACTATATAGTATATACACTATATAAATTCTTGACCAGTTTCAAATTGGGAATGTACTTAAACCTGTTGGTTTGTACATCTGTCTCGTTGCCCAACTGTCCAGTATCTGTGGTAAAAACAAATATATCGCCTACAAATTTGCAACAGAATTTGAAAATGATCCAAACCGGTCAAAAGAACACGCCTACAACGCTCAAACATCTGTGCAATGAAACTTGCTTTCCGTGTCTTTCGTTCGTTGCTCATCAGATACGCGATAGATATTTCTACAAATTTATTCAGTAAAAATAGAAAAAAATCAGCCACGCCTACCCAATCTTATGGAGTAAGAAAATTTAGTTCCTTTCTTTTTTTTTAGTCTTTTCTAGAATGGGTATAAAAAAAGATTCCCAATGACCGAATGTAATGTTCTTACTTGTTAAGTTTAAAAATACCTTTGATAAAATGCGTTAAAAGACTGACATTAAATGCTTTACAAGGTTTTCAAGTTTAGCTTTAATATGGCCCCAATTTAAAATCCCCCGGATACGTGTAAACTAATGAAAAATGAGAAAACATTCCTCGTTAAGTCGTTCGTACACCTAATGAATTTTCATATTAATTAAAATTTCTTAATTACTTAAAATGAAATTAGATTCGCTTCGTTAATTTTTCTTTTTTTAATATTATAAAAGAACCTTACCCACAAGTGGTCTTATCATCTGTATTTTCACTTGTTGTTATTGTTGTTGTTGTTGGTATATTATTTAAAGATTTATTAGGTTTGATGGTGTGGAGGTGGTGGTTGGTGGTTGGAGTAGTAGTAGTAGTAGTAGAAGTGGGAGTAGTAGTAGTTGTAGCAGTAGTTGTAATTATAGTAGTAGTTGTTGTTGTAGCATTATTATCATTTTCAAGACTAGTGTAATGGTTGGTACATGTGCTATCTGCTCGTTTAAAAGATTTTTGTCTAAATGAAAAACGTTTAGCTATCGCAAAGGAAGGTACTGATGAAGAGGATGAGGAGTTGTTTCTACTAAAACTATATAAAAAGAAATAACAAAAAAAAAAAAAATGAACGATTAAATAAAAGAACGGACAAAGCTTTGTTTTATAACATTTGTTAAAGGAATTCCAAAGAAAATAGAAGAAAAACATGTTAAAATTAACAGCATTCCATTTTTTGTTTCCAAGCATTTGTTAGCAAAATAATATTTTGAATACGGATTGAAAATTGCTAAGCAAAAAAGAGTGCATCAAAAAACATCTTTTTAAAAAAAACCTTTTAATAAGTGCAGTGCAGCGTTAGAGCGACAGCCAACCTAAAGAGCTTCATTTTTTCTTTTTTTTTTTTGTATATTTGCTTTAAAAAGATTACATAAACTTTTGCAAGCAAACAAATTCAACCACAAATGTTTATTAAAGTTCTTAAAACAGTTTGCGTAAATAAGTGTAACTGTGTTTGTGTGGGTGGGTGGGTGTGTCTGTGTGTATTTGTGTATATGTGTGTTACTGTGTGCATATGTGTGTGAGTGTGTATTTTAATAGAGACAATAAAAACAAAAAAATCCCACTTGAAGATAAGTCTTTAACCCGTTGACGTAACTGACGTCTATAGACGTCCATTGCGTGTGTATGTAGATGCACACGACGTCTATGACATTTACATATTCTTAGGATTATAAAACAAACAAAAAAAAAGAAAAAAGATGTGTGTTTTTGGAAACACTCGCTAATTTTAAAATGAGCGTCAACGCGTTAAAAGGAATTAATTATTCATGACATTATCAATGTTACAAGAAAACAAGAGAAAATTAAAAAATATAACAAATTTCACAGAAATATTTAATTTAAGGAAAATTTACTTACTTTTGCTTTAATATTTCAAACCATTCATCCACAACATTCTGAGGCGGGAAGGTGCCGTCTTCGAATGCCAAATCTTTAACCGTGATGCCTTGTGCCTCTAATTCTTCAGTATTGTAACTGGGTTCGCAAACGCGTACCACAGTGTTTACATTATTCTTTTTTAATTCCTATATAATCGAGAAAATACAAAAAACAAAAAAAAAAAAAATCAAAAGGTACGAATTAATAATAAAAAAATAATTTGATAAATAATTTCATTATTTTATACGTACTGTTATATAATGATGTATAGTAACATCTGACGGGCGATCAGTGATTAGGAACTTCATTCCCTTAAACTCAATAAGAGCTGGTGCGGGGCGTAAATCCTTTTGACGCATGTTGTTCATTTACAAACGTTGTTTGTTTGCTTTGTTGTTTACTCTTATAAAGTTTATTTTCAATAAATTGTTGTAGTTGTGTTTTTGTTGTTGTGTAAAATATTTTAGAAATTATTGCAGTTTAAAGAGGTTTGTAGCGTTTAAGTTGTCTTTTTGTTTTCTCTTTTTTTTTTTTTTTCTTTCTTTTTTCTTTCTTATTTTTGTTTAAAAAAAGTATGTATATATATATAAACCGTTTTGTTTGAGGTTATGTAGCTTTAGACTTATTAAGTAAATTTGGTTTCGTGTTTTGACAAAAATACTCCAAAAAAATACAAAATTCTCTTAAAAGCAAAATGTGAGCTAATTTTTGTTTTTCTTTTCTTTGCTTCTCTGTTTACACTAAACTAACGGAAGATTTTTTCTTAAAAAGTTTCTTTTTAAACTAATTACTAAAAAAATTCAGCTTCATAGAATTTCCAAAAAAAAAAAAAAAATTAAAGAAGAGAACAAAAGAGAAATAAAGAAAAAAGTATTTTAAGTATTAGGTTGTTGTTGTTGTTGAATAAACACACAGCAGTTAAGCAGCAGTAAGTACTAGTTTTTGCTTCTAAATATTATCTTTTTAGCATAGAATTTCTTTTAGATGTTTTTTTTTTTTTTTTCTTTTTAACTTGTGTTAGTTTAAAATTTTATCACAAAAGAATAAAGTTAAAAAAATTATCAAAAAATATTTTTGTTTTTTCAAGTTTTCTATTACTAAGTTTCTCTTGCTCTCTTCCCTCTTCCTCTCTCGCTCTTGCTCTCACTCTCGCTTTCCCTCTATCTTCCAATTTCGTTTCATTCGAAAGAAAAAAAGAGACAAATTTTTTTTTTTTTTTTAACCTGCTTTTAAATTGCTTTTCAAGTCCTCATATAAAATCCCTGTTCTTCTTCAAAGCAAACAAGAAAGATTTTCTTTGTTTTGCTTAATTGGTTGGTGAAATAATTTCGTTGAATTTGTTGTTGTTGTTATTGTTATTGCCAAATTTCCAAATATATTCTTTTACTTAGATGCTTATGTTGTGATATGCTTTTGAACTTTTTGCCTCTGTTTCTCGCTTTCTTCTTTCTTTCTTCTCTCTAAGTAGATACTTCATTCGTCTTCGCCTTTTTCTTCTACTTTCTTCTCTCTCAAATTCTTGCCCACCGTTTTCGTACGTTTTATAGTTAACTTAACCTTCAGAGACAACGTCTAATTGTCGATCTTCTTCTTAACGTTGTTGTTGTAATGATTTAAACTTGCAATTTCGACGTCTCACTTTCGTTCTCTTCCACAAACTTTTTGACTTTCTCCCACCACTCTTTATTCGGAAGCAAACTTTTTCCCCCTGAAAAAGAACAAAAAAAAATTATTATTTTTTTTAAATTTGTATTATGCCAGGTTTGTGTGAATATATTATTATAATTTCTTTTTTTAATATCAAAGCGATTCGTCTGCTTGACGCAGGAAGTAATTTCGTAAATATGGATAAAATAAACACCAGAAATTTATGATAACAACTTTTATTATATTATTTTAAAATTTAACCCTTAATGACCCGGAAACATTTATTTTACATGCGTCCGATATCACTTCATTCTTCATTTATTAACACAAAAAGTGAAACAATTTTAGCCACCATTGGTCCAAGAGTATTGGTACGTCGCACTACGGATGCTGTAAGCATTTGTTTATTACTTTCATCCTCGTATTATGCTGCGTAAGTAAGCACTGTTCAGTAGTGATTTCAAATTCGTTCAATGACTGGTTTATGGTTGTCAACACCGAGACAATTCGACACCTGTAGTTTGTGGCTTCGCTGTTGCGAATAGCGGGATTCGCAGTTGGCGAGAAGAGATGCATTTTGATAGCACTTGTGGCACAAGGGTATATTAAGCTTGTGCGGATGTATGCAACACCCAGATAGACCCACTTTTTATTATCCTGATCGATTCAGAATTACTTTCTAACCTTTCGATTTAAACTTGTCTCTCCATCTTCTCTTTTTGTATCCAACCTGCAAGTCGCAATTCATTTTTGAGATATTCTGGTGGGTGGAAACCCAAGAGCGAATGCCATTAAAAATGCGTTGCATTGAACCACTTTTCCCATATAACGCCCAACTTTAAGAAAATATAATTATAGGGTGGTATACGGTATTTAATGGTTAGCCATGACCCCCAATAGTATTTTTACTTATTTTCACTGTCGAATGAAAAATCTAAAATTTGCTGCCGACTAACATATTCAAATTATTATCGAGAACAATAAACCGGAGCCACGGGGCCCCGGAGCTCAACTTTTTCCTCAACTTTCTTCCCAGTTCGAATCTCGCTAAGAAGAGTTTGCCCATGATAACCAAAAAGAAAGCCCTGCATGTAAAGCGGGCTACTTAAACATTTTTCCTAATGGAGTCATACGCACATCTGTGTAGAAATTGCAGCACGTCCTTTGCAGATATTTTTGTTCCTTCATGTTACTGAGAGATTACCTCATACTTTGTGAATATATCTACTACATCTAGATCTATTATATTTATATATTATTTTTGAATAGGAAAGTAAATAAAGGGTCTTGATGATAAAAATGACGTAAAAGAAAATCTGTCGTTACAAATTTTTTCTTACGGCGATTTCAATCTTCAAGGTATTTCTGTTGGATCAGTCAATGCCGATATTAAATAATTAAGTACAATAGCTCCGAAATGAACTGCGGAAATCAAACATAACCACAAACCACTCAATAAGTCCCCAATTTGACACGTACAGTGTAACATTGTTGACAGGCACCTACGATTTCTGGATAGTATCAATCTTCAAAGGAGACGACAGATAACAGTAGTTTCAGTAGCACTACGCTTGTTATTTTTGAAACAACTCCCAGACACATTTGTTGGTTAAGCAGCGTCGTTTTTGATGAGAAAAAATACGTTCACAATCAGCGATAGCTTGAAGAATATTATGGCGACTCTTATCTGTCGAACAGATAAATTCGTGGGTAATTCGCTAATTTTAAACAGTCATATGGAAACCGATGATGCTGAACGCTGTGGTCACCCGAATTTGGCCACTGTTCTATAAACTAGAAAAAAAGCTGATGCACTAAAAACATTGAAACGCAACCCATGCGTCATTTTGCATAAACAGTCCATCCCTGAAAAACGCCCATTTCGAAGTGAGGTGTCGAGTTTGCTATCTTTGGACTAAAAACAAGGTATTGAAGTCGTTGAGGTGAAATAAAAAAGGATCTTTCCATGCGATACGTGCCAATTGATTCATTAAAACACTTCAGAAAGAGAAATAAAGGATCAACATTATGTAGCATTATAAACGTGTTTGAAGGACGACATTTAAAAAAAAAAAACGGCAAGCTAGACCGCAGACTTATTGAGTGATATGGTAATTATAGAAAATCTACAAAGCGTCAAATAAATTAACCAGGGACCGTATACGCTGTAGATTTTCGGATGCGTATTTTTGTTTTAAGCAATAGTTACTTTGCAGCAAAACCGAGTTGCAAGTTGCAAAATATCATAAAATTCTTCTCTACAGCGGCATATTTGTGGTTGGGTTTTAATATGCTTTCTTAATTAATGTACATTTTTGGATTGCTTAAATTATTTTACAAAAAACACAATTTAAAAAAAAAAAACAAGTAAGAAAACTATATTCGCTCGTGACCGAATCTTTCATACCAATCACTATTATGCTAAAAAAGACAAAGAAGTTGTAGACGTGGCTTTGGAAAACTTTGAAGAACTTGCAAATTCTTTTGCAAATTTATAGGCGACATCTTCATTTTCACTAACAGGAAAATGTTTACCACAAATACTACGCAGTTGCGCAGACGCGCAGATGGAGTACTAACGAACAGAAGAGTTTTTAAAGTTTATTTTGAGACACTATAATATTGGATAGGCGTAGTCAAATTTTTCATTTTTATACAAGTGCTATAGCGTCGCCCATAGAATATGCATTCAAATTTTTGTATATTTATCTGCTATAGTTTATGAGTAATGAGCAAAAAACTATTTTTTCATTTTTTTTGAAAAACAGGTGTTCTCAGTTTACGTAGTGCTATGGGCGTGCCCTTCAACCGATTTGGCCTATTTTCAATACCTACGTGCGTGCAAACGTTTTAACAAAATGGACATACCCCTCATCCGTCGGTGATGGATATAAAAAGAAACATTTCTTTGATTTTGAAATTTTCAGTACAAGATTGGCGATTATTTCTCGGTTAAATATTTTTCAAAAAAGTCTTTTTGTTTAATAGAGAAAAATTTAACTAAATTATCATATTTAAAAAAAAATATTGTGTTGAGCAAGCAAGAGAGAAGACGGAAATTATTGGACATCCATGCGGAAATGCATAAAGAAATATAACGATATAACGATGATTGCTTAACGAACATAATGAATTTATAGAGAGAGAAATTTTTGCAGTTGGAAGACAATCTTGTTACACGGAAACGAATATCTAGGTCAAAAGCTGCCAATACACTGAACTACTTGATGTTTCAATAAATAAAGCGCATTGCATAAGCAGAGGATTGTTCGTTTTAATAATTTTACCAGTCGGATAGACAGTAACATTTTCGCTGAGGAATAAAAACAAGTAAAAATATTTTAGTCGGCCACATTCACATACCATCCTACATCACTTCATTTTGTACAGTAGTTCATATAAGGGCTTTTCATTATAAGGCATCGTATGGGAGGTATTCGAAAAAGTGGTGATCTAAACCATTTTTAGCAGCTTTCGTCCTTGGACAAAAACACATCTGTGTACCAAATTTGGACAATGTATCTCCAAAATTGCGATCTATATATATTGAAAAATATATTGATATATTGAAAAATAGAGAGCAGACCGACAGACAGACAAGCTTAAACAAGCAAGGCATAATAGAACGGGTGTAAAAAAATATATTACAAATTTATATACAGTTAAGAATATGAAGCCATCAGGAAATCGAATTTCGTTTATTGATTTTATTCACATACGCTGTTCATTAACCTCAACACGAACTTGTAAGCACAGTTAACATACAATCTATTGATGCTTACTATATAGTAAGCCGTCACTTGCGCTATGAAAAAGTTAGTAGACTATCAGATGGTCAATATATGTATGAAAGGAAAAAGAATTTGAAATTCTAAAAGTCGTTCGTAATATGATAAAAAATGGCGTTGTTTTGAATAATAAACGTGACCTTAACCGACCGCTATGATAAAATCTATCATGAGACAAAAGGAAGAAAGAAAAACAAACTGAAATCTATTGACATTTTGGCAAAAATCATTTAAAAATAGACAGAAATGTATTAAACGATTGCTTGTCACATTTTCCGATTTACAAGACAGCAGCAGACAAATCTCATCACATCTGCGCTTACATAAGTGTGCCGCTTGCCTGTAAAGATATTAAAAAAGATATTAAGAGATTTTTCGGTATATTTTCTTCTGCTTTTATTGGCAACTTTTTCTCACCCCTTCGCATTTTCCATAGACGATGCAAGAGGAAGCACTCAACAATAATAGCGTATAGAATGCAAAGAATTTGACATTTCAACACATTAATATGACGAAATTGAAAATTTTTCAAAATTCTGTGGTTTAATTTGAATTTCAATCCTATTGCCTTCAGTTGTCATGTCACGTTAACTTACGTTAATTATAACTTGAATAGATAGGTGAATATACGAATTGATTGTTATCAACAGAAATACAACAACTACAATACGTATTATCGCTATTTGGGTGTAAACTAATAATTCAATTGCACTGTTTAGAAGAACACTACAAAGATACCATGAGGTCTTTTACATTTTGGGTTTAGCTAAAGTTTTAATCAGATTACAGTGCCACCTGTCTGTCAATTTGCAATATTTGAAAAATAGTTGTTAAAATTAAGACAAAAGAGTTTTGGTAGGGTTTGTAGTATCTATAAATGCGAGGGAACGCAGCGTTATGAGATGTGGCGGAAGGCAGATGGAAAGTTGTTCCCATACAAAAAAAAGCTAAAAGTTGAAGACGACATGTGTTCGAAACAAATGGTGACTTTCCGAATTTCGCGGGCTGTTCGCCATGATATGAAGCGTCATGGATATTGCAGCACGATGATGCGCCAATTGACACCTCATTGTTTGTTTGCACTTTTTTGACCAAAAACAACACCGTAATCATGCTTCATGAACTGTATTTACCGGACTTTCCTCTGCGACTTTTTCTTGTTCCCAAAACTGGAAAAATCCGTGAGAGAACGCAGTTTTGCCATGATTAAAGTGATAAAAGCCGCATCGAGGAAAGAGCTCAAGGTCATACCAAAAAGTGTGTACCAGAAGTGCTTCGAAGATTGGAAAAGCGCTGGAACAAGTATATTATTTCTACTACTTTGAAGGGGACAAACCCGTTATTGACGACGAAATAAATATTTTCGGGAAAAATAAAAAGTTACCTTTTCACTGAACACACCACGTATGTTCCACAAACAAACCATCGTTTTCAATACATTTTCATTTCTTCTGATTAACTAATTTACTTGCGGTCCATGTTAAACGTCAATTTTTTAGAACCATCTAGAATCTCCTACTAAACGTATGACCCCTCGCATAGACCTTTAATTTTATCGTAATTAAGAAAAAACCTTCCAGTAGCGGTAGGTAGCTTTTCATTTCTTTTATTTTTTTTTTGCTGTCCACACTTGATGAGATAAGAATTGCACTTAGAACTGTCTGTTTTGAAAACCCTGTAAGGAATATACATCTTCATTAGCATTAGCAGTTCTCATCTCCTCATATTTTTTCCAGAATTTCGGACGCAAACAAGGTGATAAAAAACGGAATCTGAAGTGAATGAAGACATCAAATGAAAGCCATTTCGCTTTATAGACATCCACGACTTGTAATCTATTGTGCAGGGTGGCTGAAAATTCATGAAAGGACTGAATTTCGCACCGTTGACTGTTCAAAGTGTTTGAAAACGAAGCGCTATGCAAAAGGTAAAGAATTTTAATTGTTGGCCAATATTTTAAAAATAACGAAGGCTTAGCAGCTATAGTTCGAACAAAACTGTATTCAGCTCAGTGGCTGAAGTTCATTTTCTTCTTGATGATGGGGCTTGAGCTGGTTATATGAGAAAATTTGAAATTCACAAAACTTACGGGTGATTGTTAAGAAACTTATGCATGCACAATTATGTGGGGATTTTAGGGCTAAAGCTGAAGTATCGTTAGCAGATGGACAGCGAATGACAGTTAATAACGCTAGCTATGATAGCTAGCGACATGATAAACAAATTTTTAATGCCAGATACGAACGTGAACGACAAACGGTTTCCACAAGGCGGTGCTCGGGAAATAACTAATGCATGAATCAGTTCGTTTTCATGTAAAATTTGAGACACTCCACCTTCAAGGGATCTAAAATTTCCCAACAGTTTAGGGAGTCGCTTTTCGAATGCCTTTTCGAAAGTTGTTTGCGCTCATACATTGCAACTTTTCTTTACATTCTTCGGTTGTAATGCAAGACTCGCACCAACAAAGTGAATATAACTTTTCTTCTTTCTTTTGATTTTCATATAACGGCATTTTTATGTCCACAGTTTATGTTCTTTCTGCCTCCTTATCTTTCAAGCATTGTTAAAAATTTCTAATAAATTCTTTTTTATCTGTTCGTTTACTTTCGATTTAAATAACATTTTTGGTTGAATGCCAAGAAAAATGCAGTTTATATTTGTGCGAACACAAGTTTGTTAGTGAACAAAGTATTCGCTTTTCTATATTGTTTATAAAACAAATAAGAGCTTTTTGTTGTTGTGCATTTTATGTCACACATTGGAAAAAGTGAAAATATATTATGAAAAAATACGTGGGTTATGATCATCAAATCCGCACTTTCATCATTCGTTGTCTTTACGACCAATTAAGTTAATCAAAAGAATATCTATCTATTTTTGCCTTGATGACGTTTGTAAGCTTCAATTACCATACATTATATACATATATGTATATATACACCGTTTATATTGTAATTTTTATGCAAAAAAATCACAGAATGTTGGATTCAATTTCCTCCCCAGGAACTAAATCAGACCACCTGCTTAAGCAGTTATTGCTCCTCTTATGAAAGAGATGGAAAGACACATCATTAAAATTCTTTGTATTTTTTTGAGCAAACACCTACTTTTCCTTCTTCTTTTTTAATACTACGCATAGCGCATATTTACGAGGTTCAAAGTATACTTACGAAAGACAGAGATGTATGGGGGGTAAAGAAAACAACGTGTGCATGATTTGATCCTGTCTACCGTTCCGTCTGTTAGTGTGTCCACAAACTTCTGGTGCATAAAACTATGATTTAAAAGATAAACAATATCTCTGATATGTACTGGGCACAAAAGGTTGATCGGTATTAAAGAAGATTTGACATAATGTTTCGCTTCTTTTTGAAGAGACTGTAGCACAAGGTCCACATTAATTTCTATCATGAACGATCCACCTGCAAGTAAATTACTGGACAGACGGACACAACCGACCATTCGAAACTTTGCCAACTTCCAAACTCACTTTCTGACCACAATTTTGCCGCGTTGCAATCCTTCAACAAAAGATGCTTGACAAGCATCCACACACAGGAGATTTACAATCTTGCAGAGATCGTAAACGTATTATATATAATTTATGGCATTTTCGTCTCATGTTTATTAGCGGGATGTTAAAATTAATGTCCCTCCATTGTTGTCGGCAGCAGTGCAGTTATATATCGTATTACATATTACGAAAGTTGTGCTCTTTTTTTTTTTTTTAGACGACACAATGAACAACAAGGTTCCGGAGAATTAAAAGTAATATTTTTTTAATTTCTTTAAACACTTACTTTTTATTTGTGCTGTGCCTGGCAGTATTCTGCACTGTCTAGATGAAACTCCATAGATGTAGGAACAGGTCTAAGCAGCTGCAATGAGAGTGCGATTGCAAACAACAAAAGTAAAACAATAAAAATTTTTATTTATGCAATAATTTCTCAAAAATTCAAAAGTTTAACACAAAAGATATAACAAAATCCTACGGTTTCTGTAAAGCAAATGCAATATTTGAAAAATATGCACTCGGTGCACTTGGAAGGCGCATAAAAGTTTTTATGCGTCTTTATGCACCAAAATAAATGATGTGCTTAATGAACAGGAATTCATGGGACAACAGATTTTTATATTTTTATAGGCAATACTTTGTGTCAAAGAGGCGTCAATAAGATTTGAACAAAAATTTCTTTGAATTATTTGTAAGGATTTACGTGATACTTCTTTGAAAATAGGCTGCGCACGCGGCTCTTTATCTTTGCTTTTCGTTGTTTTCGTATTACAACACATATCGGCCAGTAGTTCTTGGAACTGGTATGCAGATGTCGTCTGTAACAATGACACCCGATTATTTTTAGAAAGCGGCAATCCACAAAAGGCGTCGAACAAACTCTCATGACGTTTAGGGCTTTTGTTATTTTGGAAAGAATGAAAAAACCTGAATTTCTCCCAATCCGTTTTGCTAGAAAAACATAAGCATAAGAACCTCAGCGTTGGTTTAAAAAGAATTATTACAATGCTTCTTCTCTGTCTGGAAACAAGGATTTGCCCGTGGTGATCTTAATCGACGTCATACGCTGACGGGGCAGCTGACAAACTAAAGATATGAAAAGTTAGCGTCGTGTATAGTACTTTGCATGAATATTTGGGCATGACAAAGCTTATTTTCCTAGTTCTGGCGTTATCTCCAATTCCTATCCGTTCAGAAATGTCAACCCTGGAGCTTCGACCAATATTGAGGAACAAAACAAAATTTTGCCAAAAACCAAAATAAAAGTTTCTTCTTTCTTAGTCTCGGGAATTGTTGACCGGCTCACTAGATGCACATATAAATATTTGATTCGATCGTTGCATTTGTTGTGAGTACAAAGTTCTACCTCTTGTTCCACCCGTTTCGTAGCATTGGAAGAACAAGCACCATATTCTTGAGTGTTGATGGTCGGTTCATGGGTTCGTTAGCACTTCACAAATATGCAATCACATAGTCAGCGGTATAAACATGTTCTAAACAATATCACAGAGACGTGACAAGTCACAACCATTATTTTAGTTTGGTGTTGGTTTCCATTGACGTTATGGCAGAGTTTAATTGCGACTTTCGATCCGAAATACCACAAAAACTATGAGAAAAAAAAGCACTGTTTTCTCTTACAACTAGTAGTGAGTGGTCACAATGCCAGAATATGGCTGTTGGTATATTCTATTGTGATTACGCACTATATTTATTTGCATTCCATGGTAATTATCTTGCTGTTCCTTCCGGTTGTTACGTATTAATTGAACACATACGTTGATATACATGGAAAATGTTATTTTATGACAATCGGTTACATATGGCCGCGTAGCAAAAGAATATGCGCCTTATACGTAGAGAAGAGTCTCTTTGTGAATGCCTACGCCGAGCAAAGGAAATCTTGATATCAAGAATAAAAGCTATAGATATTATGAGATCATTACTTCACAATTTCCGCTTCCGCTTGCTTCATTTATTTATAGGCTCAAGTTTTTTGTTTTGGAATATCTGCGGTTTTTAGATTATTATTAGAACATAAAAACGATATTAAATTTAAATTCATTTCATATTATTATACGATACACCACTTGTGGTACAAGGGTATAAGTTTGTGTGGATGTGCGCATCATCCAGAAGGACTTGAGATTGATGCACTCTTCATTCATAATCGGTTTCTGGATGCATTTAAACTTGTATGTCCGTCTGTCCGACTTGCATTATTGTGTTCAACGCAATTTGGTGGCAATTTTTAAGATATTTTGGTTATATTTTCGTTCCGGGACGAACGTTATTGAAAATCGAACCAGTTTTCCGACCAATGCCCGTACAGCGCCTTATTTTAAGAATGCATTAGAAGGATAGCGTGCTTGAAGCAAAGTGGTGTAGGGTAGTTAAGTGTAAACCGTAGCCACCTTTACTTTTATATAATGCATATATTTAAATATGTGTATTATTTAAGTATGTGTATATATTATGTATATATATGTATATATATTTAACAATATCAATTTTTATTAATTTATTTAAGCGGTAATTTGCTACACGCAGTTCAAGCTTACCTTCAACATATGCATTAACAGTAAATTTGTTTATTAAGTTTTTGTTAAGCTAACAATAATGAAAATTGTTTTTCTTTTCTTTTTTTTTCGTTTTTCCAACTTTTTTTTATTATACAAATACAAAATTTAAATCAAGCGATAATTTAAACGTACGTATATAAAAGTAGTTATGATGATTAAGAGAAAATTTTAATGAATCTATTAATAATGTTTTTCGCATTAAATGTTACATTTTCGTATCTTTGTCTTTTTTTTTTTTTCTTTTTGATATTTTCGAGGAAAAACATGTAAAATCAGTCTTTTTGAAAATTTTTCTCCCGCTATTAAACTTTTGATAGAGACAAGTTTTTTTTTTACATTTATATATTTTTACATTATAAATACGATATAATAAATGCGATGAAAATGCAATTTTAGGCGATTTTTGATTTGCAGTTTTTTACGCTTAGCTGAAAATTAAATTAATTAATTCCGGTAAGAAAACATTTATTATAAACGCAATTTGTTTATTTATCGTCAAAACTAAACAACAAAATATAACATAAATACAAAACATGTAACAAGAAAGTGCAATAATAAAAATAGGGGAGGAAAAGATAAATTATATGCGGTTTGGAGCGAATTTTTTGTTACCCACCATTAAATACTAGAAAAGTCATAAACTATACGATTTTATCGGATACTCAATATTTTTCGAAATTTATATATACTTCCGGGCATTTCGAACGTGGTTTTCTTTTTCAGATGAACCTGTAAATATTTATTCAAGGTTTTAGACAAAAATTCTTTCTATCGATCGCAAGCCATAATTCATTTATTATCATCATGCTTAGTTTCACGCTGAACATGTAGATAATCCTGACCAATTTGCGATTAATATCCGCCATAAATTGTATATGGCAAGTGTTGGCTTATTGTAGACTGACTAAGGGACGATCTTTAGATATGATTTGCGGTCATAAATTATGAATAAATCAATTTTTGCTATCGTAAATGATCTAAAAATAGATGACGAATGGACAGATAAGCAAGCAAGGCTAAACAGACACAAAAGCCAATCAGGCGTATATGCGAAATTATAAATTTAGAATAGCGACACTCTTCGATAATCGGATTGTCGTTTTCCTTTCAAGCTAAAGGAGTAGCATTTTAAAGATGAAAGGCATGAAGGCCACATCCCGGGCTCCACTGGTAATCCATAAAGAGGACTGTAACCAAATATTAACGACGAGGATGTAATGAAACCCCAACAAATGGAACGTTAAGCGATCATATATCCACTTTCTTACCTCTCTTTAGCTAATAAATCAAACTTAATAGAAGAGAACTACACCGCACCAGGAAGAGCTACAGCGTTAATATCTTTATGAAGATCAATTACATTCGGTGATTGTTAGCTTCGATTGCTTCGATTGTACAGCAAAAAGCACTTTTACTCAGAACAATTGATTAGCAATCAACACTAAAGTAAAAGATATTTAAAATTTCTTTTTTCTGTGAGAACTTAAGTATCGGGGATTAGAGCCGATTCGATTATAATTCTGATACATTCTGATATTTTTCTGCAATCCAGTTTCCTTCTAGTTATTTATACCCAGGAATTATGGAGTAAAACGCGTTTTCACATCTTCTTAAGGCAAGCTTTTAAAAGACGAGGAAAGCAATTAGTACAATAAGCCAAAGAGAAAGTTGCATTTATTTATTTAAGACGAATTAGATAAATTTATTTATGAACATCTCGCAGTATATCGGTAAACAATTTTCGCATGTCATGCATGCATAACAAACATAACATCTGCTGCTAATCACTTTAGACGCACATATGCCGAAACTGCACAACAACATTTGCGTGTCTTTTGAAATTAACGTATTATCAGCTTCAGGTTACCACTTCATTGTTTTTCTTTATCGGGGGATGTCCCTTATACGTATATGAACGCGCGGCGATGCTCAGGCAAAAAGAAGTAGGAGAAGAGGGATTGCAAGTAGTCTGGGAAGTGCTTTGCAACACACAGTTTCACACTTGAGTACCTTATCGACCTTCTAAATTTGCCTGGTCTTGTAATTTCCATTATAAAGGCGCGTCAGATATACGTCCCACCCACCTTCAGATACTAAAAATATACTTCAAAGTGAATATAACTATTTTTTTTTTTTTTTTTGCTGTTGTTTTTCTAACATGCACGCATATTTTTCATTTGAAACAAAGGTCACACACTTGAACTTGAAATTCATTTCTTTAGAAAAAATATATATTAAAAACTCATCTATCTTCTACTTCTTATTAAGAGAAACCAATTTATAAAATGTCGAGATTTTTAATAGAGTAACGTGTGCAAGAAGAGAAAGTATAAGAGAACAAGTGAAAGAGAGTAAGAAAGGAAAGGAGATAAGAATGTTTTCCCAAAATATTAGAAATATTCTAATAGAACACACATGTGTTTATTAAAATTTTTTTTTTTTTTTAATTTCAATAAACAATAATTTCTTAAAAAAAAAAAAATCTCTTATCGGGAGTTCTTCTAAATATGTCAACTTGTGATTAAGGGGAAGATAACCGGTCATCACACAACATATATATATAAAATGCTTCGAAAAAACGTAGATCAAGACTAAGCAGCTGCAATTATCGTCTTTGATTGTTATTAAATTTTTAATTGAAATAAATGAAAAATATTTAAATTAATCATTAACTATGTCATGGTTGATAAAAACGTTTGATTTTCTTTATTGTTGACTTATTGCTTGACCACCAAAATACCCAATGACGTCATATATTCATTTTATGTAAATGAACATGTGAAAAAACAACAAAAAAAAAGTTTCAATTTTAAATAGAAATAATTAACATACTTCCTCCTCTAAACAGCAAAGTTAAAAAGAAAGAAACAAACAAAAAAGACTAAAACAATCTATCATGAAAAGAAAACGCCTAAAGAAACTTATACACTGATGCCAAAACAACTTTCACTTATGTTGCGTAAAGAAATTTTATGTATTCGCACATACACTCGACAACAACTTAATTTACTCTCGGCTCCTCCTAAGTGCTCAATGCACTGAGTTTCTCGTATCGTATTCTCTTCTTTCTTTATATGTCGCTACTTTTTAGCTACAGAGTTGTAAAGACACAGTAGTTTTAGATTTAATGGAAATTTTTAATTAATTTTCTAACATTTTTGATTTATTAGTTCTGTACAAGAAAGACAACGTGCTTAGAAATCCGAATGAATGGAAAACTAGATAAAGTCGTTCTGCGGTGCCCTTATGCTCTTCACTTCAAGGCACGGACATACCTCAGTAAGAGGTCTGTCTATACGCAACTGTAAGTTGTTAAGCCATAAAGAAAAATTATACATTTTTTTTTCTACACTTTCCAAAAGGGCGCATCGGAAATACCGTGGCCGACTTTTAATTAGCAAGCATTAAGTTTTGTTATCTTCCTAAACCTTAAATGAGCGGATTTGCTTTTGAAGGGGAAGGATATGTTTTAAAATATCTTCATCAATAATAACTTGAAGGCAATCGAGGCAAGTAAAAATTTCAATTTATTTTTAAATTAGTTGTGATATCCGTAATATAATTGAATAGATTTTCTAATGAGAGTTAGAAGATCATATTTTAAACGATATATGCAACGAATGCTATAGCATTCACGACAATATAGATGAAATTTTTCAACTGTGATGGCGTGAATGCTATAGCATTCACATCACAAGAAAGCATGGGAAAAAGGGACGAAGGGAGAATCTGGTCGCTTTCTAATCTAGAGATACTAGTCAATTAAAGGCGTGAATACATAGAGAAAAATAAAATAATATGGAAAAACCTAAACAATCAATTAATCAATAGTTCGATAAGCACAATAACTAAAAGACCCCAGGCTGTGATAGCATTTATGTCATCTGGCATCACAATGATAATGAATGCTATAGCATTCATGTCTGCGAACGTGTTAAACTTAACTTGTTTAAAATATTTTCCAGGATTATCAAGGTACTCTATGTAACAACGACTTATTGGCAATTGAAAAATTCTTATGTTTGCCTAACATTAAGAAAACGCCTCAAAGCATCTGAGGAAAGTCCCCAAGCGAATATAGTTTACTATGGCAGTTGGTTCAAGAGTCGTCTTTTCATTGTTTTTTTACTGTTGTTTTGAAAAATTACCTCAGTATTTGTGTTGCATATGCTACCTATCTTGTACTTGTAACACGAAACAACAAATTTCCTAAGAATCCAGGGGCGAAGGTTGTACAAGAACCACTAACTTAGTCCTGCAACCTATGGGTTTCCAATTTTGTGCAAAAAATTAATGCATGTACGATTACTCCTATCTGAGTCCTATCTGAATCTTACTGTGTCCATCATACATCTCTTGTCACTTGTTATACTTTGTAGGCTCGACCACCAGTTTTTCAAAGTTAACGTCTGCAGTCGACTGAAAGCGAATCACAAAACTTTTATGTTGCTAAGCATTCCAAAGTTAAAGAAAGCGGACAAGAAAATTTTTTTTCTTCCGATCAGAGACGATTGAGAAAATTATTATATTGATCTAAGAAAAAATTCCATAAAAAGAAAAAATCACTTATACAACTTATCTTTTAATTACCTTTTGTTCAAATAATTGAAAAATATGCAAAATTAAATATCAAATCATGCAAAACTCAAAAAGATCTTTTAAATGTAGACACAAAAAATCAACGCGCACGTAAAAATTTTGATAATAAGATAAGATTTTTTTAATGATATTCCAGAGAGATATATTCTATTTTTATCTTTTTCTTTATCTTTTATTTTAGAAAAATGAAAAAAAAAATTTTTTTCTTTTTTTTTTTTTGCTTTTTTCACTTGTATTTTCACAAAATTGCTTTGTTGTCAACACAAACGGAATTGCTTTCGAAAACAATTCGTTTACAATATGATTCCCTTGCAAAGTTCCAACTTTGTTGGGTGTATTTTTTTTTTTTTTTTTTGAAATAATTTATTTTCGATGAATTTTATTTTTTCCCTTCTTTTCAAGTTTTATTTTTTAGAGAGGCTTTCAAGGTTTATTCGCCCGTCAAACGCCGCGACAATATTTCAATTAGATATCGACAGGTGTCAATTCTAAGGCGTTGATCAATTACTATATTAAGCAGAGTAGAGCTTCTGCAAGATGAGCACAGTTTCATCATTTGATGTCGACTAATATTAAATAATTCAACGCGTTTCATGTACAGCTGTACAAAACATATAAAAGCTGTTGCCTTCAAAGAACTTGTATTTATATATACAACTTATATATCCGTGCGATTTGGTCTCGATGCTCTTTCAAATCACTTTTAACGATGAATCTGAATGTGTAGTTGTTGTGTTGTCGCTGCTAGACGTTCTCTTAGAGTTTTAATGAATTGCGAATTGAATGTTCATCGCTAATGTAGCGGTTTATTCGCTGTCAATATTTACTTTCTTGAGAGCGCTTGTTTTTGAAGGAGGTCGTATGAACAAAAAAAAAAAAAAAAAACAGCACCATTTTAAACGTCATTACAACTAATAATAAATAATTTAAGCCTTTAGCAAAAAATTGTTGAGCAGCACTAAATAATTTTTAAGAGCACATAAAATACAAATACAAATAAAATTGAGAAAAACTGCTATAAATACTTAAACATTTTTACTTCATTTATAGCAAAATTTAAAAATATTTTCTCTTTTTTTGGACTATTGGCAACTCTAATGTCTGTACTTTGTCTTTGGGTGTTTGCAATGCAAATGACTCTCTCTTCTCTGGACACTTTCGATGCATTTAAGTGAGAGTCCTTTAAAAGAGAAACTTCGTTATTGAAGAGAGTTATTCACACACACTGGGCATATGAAATGAAAAAATTTCTTTAAATTAAATTTTCATCAACAAAAAAAAAAATTGAAAAAAATACGAATTAACAAAAGCATCAGATGGTAATTATTTTATAACATTTGTCAACAAGAATAAATTTTGAAAAAAACAATAAATATTTTGTCAATATTAGGTCTGTTTATTATTATATCTTATATGTAGGGACATCCAAATTGTGGTTCCGCAAGTAAAAGTAAATAAAACACATTTGAAACACATTTTCCATTATTGCCATTATACATAATTGTACAGCGTACAGAAATTCTTAAAATTTATTACGAAAATAACGAACCCACGGTTACGTTTTATACATATAGGATGAAAATTATATTTGGGGTAAGAATTACTGCCCTTTTAAAGTAAAGATCTGATGTTCCTCAAAGATCACTCGGTATGCAAAAATCAACTTTTAGGTGTGGTTTGTGGGTTGCGACTGTCATTTTTGAACATGACAACGGCATCGCATTTACCCTAAACGAAGAGCGCTACAGAATTTTTGTGTCACGAAGTAATGGCTTCGCCATGGACGAAATGTGCGTGCAACGCGCCCTATGTCTCGTGGAAACATCTATTTATTAGAAGGGGAAAAGGGAGAAAGGGCTTGTCGCGAAAATCACACGATATAAGTCTATTGGATTTTTCGCTTTGAGATTATGTTGAAGCGTTGGCTTACTCCAATAGATCAAAAATTCTCTATAACCTTATTTGCCTGCCTAGATTATCCGTGTTATTAATGCAATAAAAGCGTATTTATGTCGAAAAGTTGCAAAATTCCAGAATTGAATTCCTACAAAAATTCAGAGGCATAAAATCTTTTTCAAATGGAAATGTTGTGAACCAATATCTAAAGTAAGAGAAACTTTTTATTGTTTCTTTTACAATTTGGGTTTTATTGTAAATTAAAGGAAAAACCATTATTTGACGACTGTATATATTGTTGTATTTCTTCGATTCTTTCTTTCCATTTGGGACAAGCATTAAGGTAATAGTAACACACACACACACAATTAACACACATTGCACAATTCCAAATTTGAATTGTAATTTTCCTCAAGTTCTGTTTGGCAGCTTTGTTAGCCTTAGGTCAATTTTACATCAAATTACTGTTATAGAAGAATTTTTACGCGTTACTTTTCGTAAGATCGGTTATTTAGGACGACGTTCTGAAATTTGGTACATTCGATTCAATGTTTTTAGATACGTAAATTTAATGCGCTAAAATATTCTTACGAAAGTATTTTTGCCGCGGCGACTTTTCCAAAATAAGATGTTATATCCCGATTGATCCGATCCAATTCATTTTTACAAGGGTTCATCCTTCGGCAAAATAGCATAGCAATGTAGAAAATTTCATAAAAGCCTAAAAATTACAGAGCGAGCACAAGCACATGGGCAGACGTTTGTCAGACCGACGGATAGACAAGGTTAAATCAATCCAGTAAGCCATTCTGAATCGCTCATATAATAAAAGATCCATGTGCCTTAATTCCTTCTGAGCGTTACACTTACATTCGCTAACTTAATGCGCTCTGCACCGCACAGGTGATCTATGGTATAAAAATCGAAATGTGTATGTGTAAATGTGCCAAATCAAATCCGCATTAACATTAAACTTTTAGATTGCCTATGGAAACATGAAAAATTTCAGGTCTATATCTTTTATAGACTGAGGCGTACTCATACTAAATTTTTAGGTTACATTTTTCAGTATTGGATGGCTTTACTAAGTATTCATTCGTATTTAAACAATTTTTAATATAGGTTTTATTAAGCAATCGTTGTTTGTGTTCTGTAAACGGACACCAGATAGATTTTCAAATCTCTTCGGTGAGCCTCAACAACAAAGAAGTTATCACATAAAAAGATAACGGACGGACCTGGCTCTAACGCTTATGAAAATATATTTATATACCCAATGCTTTTTTCCATGGTTTTTTTTATCTGTGTTTCATTCTTCAATGATGTATTTGGATACACATTATCATAAAATTGCGTGGGGCAAAATAAAATTGATTCCATTAAACACCCTTTATATAAATTGGCGAAATACCTCAAAAAAAAGTAGTATGACTACAGCTACAGCTGCGACGAAAGTAAACTCTACGGCAGGGAAATTCGAATACTACAACTACGCTGCTTCAATATCAATAAAATATTCAAGCTGTTATTAAAGGAAGTTAAGTGGGCGTTATTTATGAAAACATCTCTAAAACGTGGAACCTATATTCAGCTCTAAAAAAGTAGTAAAACCGATGACCAAATTAATTTAAAAATGATCATCATCGTTACTAAAGAAGTAGCAAAGATTAAGTAACTAACGAAAAGTAACAAGAAATGTTTTTAAGATAAATAAATTCGGGGAGGAGTGCTAAAAAAAAAAAAATGGCATAATTGTTGGGGAATTTTTATTTAAGGAGTGTTGAAGCATTCATTGACCACTGCGTATCAATTAAATATTTGGCTTCTTTTGTTCGAAAAATTGTGGCTAGTGTTGAAGTTAAGAACAAATTCTCAAGAGTTACGAATTTCGACAATTCACACGAATACAAAAGTCTTGCTCTAGCACTGACGAGTTACATATATATATATGTATATGTATATATATATATATATATAACATATATATATGTTATATATGTTATATATATATGTTATATATGTTATATATATATGTTATATATATTATATATATATATTATTATAAATATATTATTTATGAATAATTAAATGCTAAAATTATGTTAGTTTGCTTTTATTAACAGCACATTACTTTCTTACTTTCTTCTTAATTGCATGAATAATTGAATAGGAAAAACTTCATAAACCCTACAATTTATGCATTCATAAAATATTGTTGACTTTTTTTATGAATGTTTGTATATGTTTACATATCAGCTGTAAAGCGAGTCGGTCTCATAGACACGACACGACACCAAACCACACCGCACCACACCACACCACACCGCACCGCACCATTACAACTATCGAGACTATAAAATATCAAATTCTGTTTTAAACATATTCGTACTTAACGTTTACGTTTATTGTTGATGTACTTATAAATAAATATGTATATACACCTTTGCAATTCATATTCAATTGTGGTTTTTACTTAGAAAGGAAATTGACTGCATACATATGCAGCGTTTGAGAAGGTTATGAAATTTGTTGTTGCAGTTGTTAATTGTACTTGAGTTTAATTTTTATTTGTTTTTTGATTGGCTGCAAATGTTTATTTTTATAATTTTTGTTGATTGAAAAAAAGCTAACTACGGAATGGATTTGTTGTTTTCTTTAATAAAAAAAAAAAAAAAAAAAAAAAAATTCCTTTAATAAAAATAAAGAAACACCCCGCTTGTAATGCACTCAATACGCTCGTCGCTCATCTGTGAAAGTTCGTAAATATACTTGTGTTTATTATTTAAAAGGTGAAGTCTGTGTTTCACGTGACGAAGCGATGCTAAAAAAAAGTCATCAGGGATTCTTTTAAAATAACTTTGCTTCTGAACATTAAATTTTCAACTTGAAGGTGAGCAAAAAAGTAATTTATACTGTAGGGATGGACCCCTACCATCACATATATTTAAGATCTCTGCTTTAAACTTTTCTATGAAAGTAAGAAAAAAACCAAAGCAAACTTTTTCCAATGCTTGCAATAGTTTTGAAGTTTTAAACTTGGCATGGCAAAGTTAATGCAAGTCTTTCTGCAGGGACCTAATTTGATATATCTTTTTTTTTACCTGTCCACGGTGGTATATTTGTTTTGCCAAAACGTTTGCAACTTCCGGAAGTTTCAGAGAGACTGTAGCTTATATATATACTCCTTTCGCATCAAAACCTGAATCGATAAAAGCATGTCCGCCCGTCCATCTGTGAAATTTTTATTTTCCTGCTTGCAAAGGTAAAATTATTCCTTTAAAATTTAACAGAAACTTTGGAGGCTGCTAAGCATAGATTAGTTTTTATAAGGAGCCAATCGGTCGAAAGACTCACTCGCAATGCAGTGTAAAGTGAACACAGCTCGGTTTCCAAAAGCAGAAGGAAAAATTTTGCTTTTGCTCGTTACTCATAATCTATAGCAGATACAACTATAAGAATTCCATATATATTCCATAGCATATATACTTATAGAAAAATCAAAAAAATCTGCCAAGTCCACCCAATATTAAAGAATATAAATGTTTAATTCTTTTGTCAAAGACCCTAGAAATTATACTATGCATATTATATTGGGTCAAGATTAGTTAGTTTATGCGAGTTTGATAGCAAAAATTAAGATATCGGCTTCAAATTTATCAAAAATTTGGAAAGTTATTGTAGGTTGTTTGATAATAAAATTTTGCCAAATCAGTCAGAGGACACGCTCTTAGTACAGTATGAAGTGAGCACACCTGAGATCTTCTTGACCATCACTCATGTCCTGTAACAGATCTTGCGATTAAAAGGTTCATGTATATTTTACAGATACCAAAGTTTTTAACGTTATCTTTTACGCAGTAATATTTATTACTCTTTACTTACGTCACTTACTTGTAGTTGCGATCATTTTCAAAAAGTAATTCTTTTGCAAAAAATCCCTACGAAAGTCTTAGTCTTCCTAAGACAGGAAGATTGCTAGCTTTGACGAGTAGATATTAGTTTAGAGGGCTTTGAGTTGACGTTGATAATATCGTTTACGTTGCTCAGAAAAGCAAACCTTTCCCGCATCGCATCTATTCCGCATTCATAAATGCATACCGTGTTGATGATTGAGTTTTAAATTAAAATTCAATTCAGATGTTTTTATAGCATCTTGTAATGCTAATGAAGTTTACAAATTTGTTGAAAAGACGTAAACAACGCATTCAAAATTTTGGAGCAATTAATCAAATATTCATAGAATTTACATATCGAATATGAAGGTTACGTTTTTTTTATATTACGTTTGTGCGGATGTATTCTACGTCCGGGCGAACTTGGGGCATATCAACATCGATTGATTCAAAATCACTTTTTAGATCGACATGTAAATATTTTTTACATCTGTCCGTCTGTCCATTTTCTTATCTGATGGTTTTCATTATTTTTGGTGCTTAACCAGCAAAAATCATACGCGATAAGAAAATTGGACTAAGATAGAGTAATTTTTTGAGCCACGGTCAATATTTATCTATATATATATATGTTATTGCAAAAAATAAGACTTTAGATTAAGCAAGCAATGGACTAATGTTAAGTGCTCAATGAGGATTGCTTCAGATAATAAGGATTCGATACATCAATCTAGCGCAGAAGTATATCAACATTCCCATTATCGATATCAACGTTAAGAATAAAAAAATGACAAGAAGGTTTGATGTTTAAACAAAAATAGTTGATAAATAATAAACTCTCCTCTTGAAAATAAATCTTAGCCGAAGATACTTGGCATATTATTAATAACTACTGTTTAAGGAAAAATAAAGAAAAAACAAAGAATAAATTCATGAATAAACAGAGCAAAAAAAAAAGGAAAAAAAAACATATGCACACAGCTAGCGCGGAGGCATTAGTTGGGGATGAACCCCCAAGCCACTGGAAACATGGAAAAGCATGGCAACCTACGGAGATGTCAAGAAGCTAATCTAGATATGGCATAGGCAAAGCGCGCGTATTTAAAAGATTTGATTTATAACGGAACTTAAAAAGTCCGATATGGAGATTAAACTGTAAATAGCATTCAGATTATTGCAAAGAACTCTAAAAGGATTGAAAAGCTCGTGACTATCTGTATTTATGAAAGTAAAGATCTTAGAAAAACGATTCGGAAGATTGCAATTTATCTCACACAAAGTAATGTCGGCGAATCGTAGTTCCATTAACATTTGTTAGTTTAATTAAGATAGAAACACCAAAGATAGATCTACATTTGTCTGAAGCTGGTAAAGCCAGCAAAAACAGTCTACTTTCTTAAGAACGTAACGGGAGAAATCGATTGCAACCCAACTTCCTAGGCGCAAAGAGTAGGAATTCCTTTTAAGTGGATTCTATTACGTCTACATAGTGCCTATAGAAAGGAGACTACGCAACAGATGCACACTCAAGTATTGGCCTCACTAAGGTAAGCTCTTTTGACCACCGTTTAATAAAACCAAGCAATAACCTAACTTTAATTTAATGACGAATATATAAATAGGCAAAGGTATTCTTCTTTGATAGACGGTGACCACAATTATTCGAAACCTCCCCTTCCATACGTTTCGAAAAAATTCTTACATGTAAGTTTTCCATCTAAAAGTCGGTCACTTCTACGTGCCGCAATGCTTGGTAAAAGGATAGCAAACCTAATGTACCGTCGCCTTCAATGTATTGTGTATAATAAAAACAAAGTAAATTAAATGTGGAAAAGTTAAAGAATCTCCTTTCTTTAATGACGGCGTCTGGGAATTAGTGATGCAAACCAGCATACAAACCAAAGCGAAAACCACACATAAATAAAATTAATTTCTTCTTTCCTTCCATAACATTATTCTTTATTTTAAGACGCACAACGACACAAAAGATTGTCTCGACATCTTAAGGTCCTTGAACTGTAAGGAAATATTGAAAAAATGATTTTAAAGATCGATAACCCCTTTTGAACGCACAAGATTTCAAGATACACTATAACAGACCAAAACCAGACGAATTTAAAGGAACAACAAAAATTTTTCTTTTTTTTTTTTAAACTCGTTTAAGTTTCAACTCCAGACAGTATTGTTATAGAATTTCGGTTTTTTTTTGTAAAGGAAAAGGTGTAGTTTTTTATAACTTCTTTTGTCTGGAGTTGTGATTTCTTTTTTAAAGGTTACTTTAGATTCCCAGACATATAAATAAAACACGAGGGGAAAAAATGAAACGAAAACAAAAACCTTCCATTTCTTTTTTTTTCATTTTATCTGGCATTTAAATGAAAAAAAAAGCATTGACCTGCTGCAGTGTTGAAAGCAAAGCGACAAGAGAAACTTGAAATTGAATTCATTCCTCTCTTTATCTCATGCGCATACACATACGTGGATGCATGTAAAGTTCAAGAACGTGCGGTTAGTTCCTTTTATGAGCGTAATTTTTTGATTTAGAATTTTCTAAGAAATACCAAATTACGAGATATTCGTGTTTACTCTCTCTCTCTCGCTGTCTCTCTCTCTCTCTTTTTAAGGAAATATGAATTTAAGTGCGCTCGTTAGGGAATACATTAAAAGAAATGTCTTTTTCTTTTTATTAAACAAAATTCTGCAAAGGATGCTTTCACTTCAAAACTTGTGTTTAATGCTTTGAATTATTGCTGAATACCCATTGAAGCTCTGCCGTGTTTTTTTTTTTTTTTTGTCTACCAAATAATTCTTTTGAGGGCAATAAACTTATTCACTGACAATAGAGACACAAAGAGAAGGCGAAATATCTAAGTAAAGTTTATTTGTTCACAATGAAGAGCATGCCTCTCAAACGTCCTTGTTTTTTATAATTTGTTTTGTGCTGAGCAAATAATAACTTTCCTGAAATTTGCTTTTGTTAATCACATACTTATATACATATATATGTATATTATTAGAGTATAAATACCACAATATCAAACAAAAACTCCCTTAACAGAGCAGGCAAACAATGCCATCATCTGAAAATACCAAACCAATCTTGAGTAAAAGCCGAGCTATGAAGTATAATGTATTATGATGAAAAGTGTTGCCTACTCTTAAGGAAATTATGAAATACGAATTGAAGTGTGAAATGTACAGAAGCGTAGCATAATCCTCTAAAAGGTGAAAGAAAAAGTAAAAAATCAAAGCTAGTACTTAATTATTAAAATGAAAAATGAAAAGAAAATTGAATGAAAGCAGCATATGAACTTTTACTCTCGTAATAAAAAAGAAAAAAAAAATATAAAACTTATAAATACATTAAATTCTTGGAGTTAAAAATAAATCTCATTAAATTGCAAAAACAAAAACCAAACAAAACCTGTATCTATATATGGAAGTAGCAGAATGCAATAAAATTGCATTACATAAATACATACTCATATACAATTAGCCAGATCAACGACCGCACGCACACACACACACATACATACATACACGTGCGCACACACACACTGATGTTAAAAGCAAAACCTTTTTTTGGTTTGTTCACCACAGACACATACATACGCACACACGCACACACATAGAGAAAAAAAAGACAAAACGGCAAAAACAAGAATATAAACTGCAATCGCGTCCATAACACGACCTCGGACAATGTGAAAACCCTTTGTGATGATTATGTTCATTTGCAGACCAAAACAACAATAATAACAACTGTGTATACATACATATTTTTTTTATGTACAGTAATATATATAGGCACATATGTAAGTGCTTGGTTAGATAAATGGATGGTACTGCCAACATGAGAACATTTATTATAACAATCGCAACAAAAACAACAATGAATGCACAACAAGCAAAATGCAGGCATATGTTACATATGAGGAGTGCATTGACTTTTGATCAAACACAAACATGTATGTATATATATATATATATATATGTATATATATATATGTATATATAGACACAGACAACATTTGTAAATAAATATAAAAGCGAACGACATGGTATGAAGGCAAAATGTAGGCTTTTTTTCTTCTCGCTGAAGAGTATAAGGGCACGCTTTAATGTGCCCGAACGCCAAACAGTATTGTAGGCATCAATGATAGCAACTGCAATGCGACAATTTATTGAGGGAAATATTCATCGCCGAAGGATGTCTGTATGCTAGATTTGTCTTTCCGCTTGTGACAGACAGCAGAACGCATTCTAGAAATTCTTAAAATTTGTGAACTCTTGATCGATATATGTCCCCCCCCATGCTTCTCACTTCCTCCTGATTTCTTTTAATCAAAAATTTTCTGGAATATCCGAGATTTATTTCAAGCGAACCACGCGGCATTAACAATAAATTCAAAAGACCTGGATTGAAATTCTTGATGGTTAGAAACTAAAGCAAGTCTAAAAGAGTCCAAGGCTATAAATGTTACCTATCGATTAACTAAATCGCCTGATATTGTGAAAATGCTTTATTCGTGCAGATTGGTTCGATGCGTTAGGTACAAATGATTCGTCGCAAGGCGAATAAATATTTTCTTGTTTATTTGTGATAAAATTTTCTTATGTCTACATAAATATGTTCCTTCTTTTTCAGGCCAACAAACAATTCTTCCCATTATCATCGCTTATGCATGGTCTGGACGTTGTTAATGATGATTTATTGGCATAATAATGCAATAATGGATTAACATCAATATCTAATCGTTAAATAGCTATAACTCATATTGGTTTGACGTGGGGTGTAAGTATTTAGAAATTTTCGTTATTAATTTTTTCTTTCTTCTGTAAAACCAAATAATTCCGCACAATTATTTTACCCCTTATTTGTTGACACATAATAGACAAATATGGTGACGTAATTTTTTAACCTATCGATCTGTCTATCCATAGATATATAAACGTTTACTAGTCGTAATGAACCACCTCGACCAAGCTGACGGCTACGTTAGAGATGAAAACAACGGAATTTTCTTAACTTTCACGTTCGCTCTTGAAATTACTTATGGAATAGGAATTATGAATATTATGCCAAAGAGAGCGAACGAGCCAACCAATCTTTGCTTGATAACATCCAGAAATAGTTATCGCAAATCTCATGAAATGCAATTCTCTATGCCCGATTTTACATTGCTTTAGGCATATTTCGTTCACTCATCCGACTTCTGCTGAAAATCGCGGAAGAAAAGAAGAGAGAAAATATGACGTGTCCGAATGTAAAGACTGTGAACAAAATTTCAAATGTGATGACTCAGATTTTACTTTATCAATTACAATTTATCGAAATTGTGCTATGGTTTTAATAAAACGCGGAAGAAAAAACTTTGACAATCAGTTTCTAATTAGTTGACTGTTAATGGGCCACGAAAGCAACGCAATCAAGAAAGTTAATGATAATCAAGCAAATGTCCAATATGTCGACAGTCATGAGAACGCCCAAGATATTCACGATATTCACAATAAAATTTAAAGAAATATGAGTAAAGGAAAAATTTAAAGTTTAAGGGAAGCGATGGTCGACTTTGCACAAATTTAATTATTCGAATTTTTAGATGACAATATTTGACCAATCGTTAGGACGTAAGCACTTCAAAAATGTTGTAACCAAAAATCCTGAATTAGTCCACACTATAACCTGCCCAAATCTATCTAGAGGTGAGGTTAAAAAAACCCTGTAAAAATTATATATAATATCGCAATAACAATAAGAATATTTAAATACTTTTTCTATAAGAAATGAAATTTTTTTCATAGATTTCTATTTTCCTTAAAAAGTTAATTTAAAGTCTTTTGTTGTTTATTTTCATATCTGATATGTTTGCGTATTTCGTTTCTAGAAACTCGTTTATAAATAATTTATGTCTGGACGGTTGTTAAAAAACATTTTCACGTAATTAATTTTCTAACGAATATTTATTCAATACATTTTTTATTTATTTTTTTTTTTATTTTTTTTTTAGAGGCATACACAGACAAAAGGTCATTATATATGAAGTGCGCACAGGCAAGATTCAAGTTCAAGGACACAATAATACCGGCGTACTGTTGTTCTCGTTGTTGTGATATTTGATTTCGTTTTACATAAAATCATGAAATAAAATATAAAATAAAAATAAAGCAAAAACAAAAACCATAAGGTTAACATTGTGAAATTTCAATGAAGTAAACACTAAAAAAACAACAACAAAAACAATGCGACGTCAGAACGTGCACGTTTGTGTGCTCGCATTTACAAACTGGGAGAATTCATACACGATTTAAAAGCTTTGTGGCTTCGTTATCGTTCCACTAATATAGCAATTGCTGCTGCGGTTCTTTATACGTTGTGTGTATACATTTTTGAAAAGTATTTCGTTTCGTTGAAAAAATCAGAGTGGGCAAGAGTGGGCAGGACAAAAGGTAAGCGAGAACATTCAGACGACAAAGGCTGTCAAAACAAAATGTCAACAAAATTTATTATAATTGCTATTATCACTAATAATATATACTACAACAGTTGTTGGTGCGGTCCATCTTTAACATGCAACATCAAAAAGTTAATTTATTTAACTCGAAAAGTTTGCTTTTTGCTTTTTTCCATGAATAATGCGAATTGTTAGAGTACAGGCAACCAACCTATAACGCGATATTCTGCAAAATGCTTTCATTCGAACGCGGAAAAGAGCAAACAATATGTGGGAACACCCAGAATTTCACTATATATACACCTACACATATTAACTGGCATAATACCAGGAATTTTTTATATGAAATATCGCAACTATGTATGTATGTACACAAGTGCTCTTTCCTATTAAAATTGACTTCATTCGCATTTTATGTTGCAAGAGTTTACTTCGTGAATACCAATTAGCAATAACTTTTTTCCTGCACATCACCGAAGGATGAGGATGAGGAATGTATTCGTTTTATCAAAACATTTGCAAGACCCTGGAGAGAAGCGTCAGATACCCCATAAAATGTATACATTTTTTGGTCAGCATCAAAGTCTGAATCGATTTAAGCATGTCAGTCTGTCTTTTGTGAACGTACTCGTGACCGCTCTCGTCTTCAAATTTGGCAGGTTGGTATTGAAAATAGGCAAAATAGACCGAAGGACAGCCCCGCGCAAATGAGAAAAAAATTGGTTTGTTGCTCAATCAAGTATATACATTCTTGAGCAGACTTAACCTCGGAATGCACCTGAATCTGTCCACCTGTCTGTATGCTCAACTTTGTAGTGTCTGTGGTAAACAGTCTTCCATTCGCAATAATGAAGATATTGTTTATATTTTTGGAAAAGAATCTAAAAATAGCCTAAATGGGTCAAAAGACGCACGTACAATCCTACAACGAGTGAGAAGGCCTTTGCTTTCCGTTTCCACAAAAATGGAAAAAGTCCCACCATAGCCACCAAATGTTATAAAATGTGAAAATTTAGTTTTTTTCTTTTCCTTTAGTCTTTTTTAGAGTAACGGTTAGGGGTCACAGCCGAATACAATTTTCTTATTTCTTTGTTCTCGATGTGTGAAATATGTACAAGGAAAAAAAAACCGTTTTCATAACTTTTGGAAGATCATTCCTCCTCTTTTTGTATTGGCTTCTACTCTCATCTATAACACAAAAGGGAAGTTTGTAAGAACGTATCTACCGCATTATGAAATGGTTACCTGTATTGTCGTTTCACATCGTCGATAATTTGTAAAACATTTCTGGATGATTCTCAAATGCAAATGGAAAAATAATAGTTCTACGCAGTTCTGTGAATTGAATACCATTCAGAAGAGTCTGCGAAAGCATGTAGACGATGGTTGAATAAACAAAAGTAGAAAAGAATATGCTATATATTGTTTTTAATTAATGGTAACTGTATAGCATAGTACGTGAGAGTTCATCTTATTCAACAATGCGAAGCAAACGAAGTCATTACATTCACAACATAAGTGCTTAACATTATCATATTTTAATCGCCATTACTTTAAGGTGAATGTGAATAATCGTAAATTGTTCCTAACACCATTCAGTATAAAATTTCGGAAAGCTGCTCTTCTTCCAGCAAAATTGTCGCTGGGAAAGCTCTTGCTTTGCGTACGTGAGAGTCGAATGCAGCTGGTTTTGGTTTTTTATAAAACTCAGTCTAATGTAAAATGATTTTGTTGTACGCGTACATCACTTGTGGGTACATTAAGTTTGTGCGGATGTTTATAACACACAGAAGGACTTAGGATAAATCAAAGCTTGTCTGTCCCTCTGTCCGCCTTGTATTGTTGTGCTCAATGGACAGACATAAGAACGAACGCTGTTCAAAATTTTTCCAATAGGACCACTTTTTTGACCACTTCTTATTGTCGTTACAATAACAAGTATATTAACTTAACTATTAGTGTGCAACGGTGGACCGTGACCCACTCCATAATGTTTTTACTTGATTTTATTCACTTTTACTAGAGCACTTGATTATAAGCTACGAATGCTTATGGAAGGGCAAAGCGAACGTTAACCATTTATCAGAAGAATGATTGGTTTCTAGAAAAGAATGAAATAAAAATAGGGAAGAAACTAAGTTAAGCTAAGTAATATTATTAATTATATTACAAATATTTATTTTTTATTGTAATACAATAAAAAGGTAGAGAATATAAAGAACATTTTTTCATTTGCAAAGAGGTTTTAAGAAATTCCGACCTTCCCCAATATATGTAACAATTTATAATAATTTTCTAACCCTTAAAAGTATGCTATGTTAATTAACTTTACTTTAAAAGTTTATTCAAAAATTTATTTTTTTAAGCATTTTCTCTTAAAACTAGTACCCGTAACAAAGACTAATTTTAAAGAGCTATTGAAAGAATTTTAACGTTTAACAAAACTTTTAAAGGGCCTTCAAGTTTAGTAAAACTAACAAGTCAAGCGAAAGTAAATATTGTTGAATGGATAGCAATTTGAAAAGAAAACAAAAAATAAAAGATAAAAATAAAAGTCAAAGTTATTGTTAGGAACTTAAGTAAGAGTGAAAAATTTATTTTCTAAAAAATATTTGTTGCTCTTTTAAGAGAACGAAAGAGACCATCCCACGCGCTTAAGAGCTCGACTGTTTAGCAAAGAGCTTACCATACAAATTTGCTCTGAAATATCGATTTGTTTCCTTCGATACTCAGTTCTAAGAGACTCTTTTCCCCCCGTTTTCTAATAAAAAAAAAAAAAAAAACAACCCAATAGGAGCATAACAGGCGCAAAGGTGTGAGTTGATTAAATTTTTGATTTAAAAAAAAGATAAAATGAAAAAAAGAAGAAAAGTAAAAACATGTCAATAACATACGAGTGGTATTAGCTTTTTTTAGTAAACAAACCGCAATCACATGTTTAAGCAATGTGTATTCGTTCAAGTTGTCTGAACAATATTTGACGTAAACATGTCTACAATCAATCTATTTAAGCGCAGTATTGCAAACTTTAAGCAAAATGAGATAACAACGACAAATACAAAACTGAATTGCAGGTAGAAGAGACATAATTTAAAAACTTTTAAAGTTTCGCGTAGATAATAGAAATATAGGCAATGTTTTTACCCTTTAATTAAGCGCCTTAAACTTGACAATGTTTCTAATTCTTTTAACTTTTCAATTTTCTTTGTTCTTTTTTTAATTCATAGAAAAACTTACCATAACTTTTGACTAAAGCCATTTGCAACGAAGAACGAACTTCAATGTCATCTTTTTATATATTAATGGGCGAAAACTACGTTGTATGTTTGAAACGTCCTTAAGAGATATCGTGGAATTGCATGATGCAATTACATAAATTATAAATGCCAAATACGAAATGCTTTCAAGAAAACCTTTTAATAAATACTTCCATTATCTTATACAAAGGACTGCTTTTGTGTCTATCACTCTGGAAAGAGGTTATTATTAATCTTATCAATGTACCGTCGTACCTGTTACAAACTAAAAGGTTAAAAGTGAATTTACACAACGCAATTCTTAGATCCTGATATTAGCTTAAACGTAATAATTTAATGTTTACGACGAGAACTAAATAAGTTTAATTAAGGAATTTGTCAAAGGTGTATTTAAATATATGCCAGGTGGCAAACAAGCCAAAGTGAACAAGAATTATTGTACGAGACTTTTCTTGTACGTTTTTATTTAATATACTTTTTTGTCAGCATGGAAACTTCTGAGTATTATTCAGAGCTTTTCCCCGTATATATCAAAAAAACCGCACTATTTTTTTTTGCGCGGTAGACGCATTCTTCGGAATGCCGTGCAAAAAATATCGCTTAAAAGACTACATGCGACACAGGATAAATTCCAATATGTTCTGCAACTTGAAAAAATCGTGTAAGATGATTTTTCGAAAAAACCGTGCAAAAAAGTCTAAATGAAATCCATATTACATATTACAAAAACGAAAAGAATTCATGCTTAGTGAAAAAAAATTTTTAATTAGTGTAAAGCAGGGCATGCGGTATTCCCGGTTTGCTAGCCGTTTAAAATTTCAAATAAATCAACTCGTTCGCACATTGCCTAGCCGCAAACGCCTGCCTATCTACCTTCCTCTGTCGTCTCAGCTACGCAGCAATCAAATGTAAGATGCGTGTCGTAAATGGTCGATTGAAAAAAAGGAACATAGGCGAAGAATGTGGCATTTTAAATAATAGTTGTTCTGGCACCCGCCGTGACATGAAAATTAAAATCGGCCCCTGGATGAAAAAAGTGCCCAAAACTGGCGTCAATCCATTAGTGCAGCACACAAAATTTTAAATTGAATTTATTCATCGCTAGGTGATAACAAAGGCAACAACCAAATAGCGATTTCTAGTTGAAGTACAACGAGATAAATAGAAAACTGATCATAAAATTCGGCTACTCCCCGCAGCAGACCATGTCACTAATCCATGCGTGGACATAAGGCGATTGACTTTTGAACAATGTATTCCCCAATTGTATTTTGTTGCTTGTTTTTTTTTCTGGTACTCATGTTAGATTAAAGAACTCGTGTGAAAAATTGTATTTGTTCTTAGTGGTAATCAGTGTGATTTCAAAAACAGTTCAGTCGGTGCCCTTCTATTTGCGTTTAAAGTGCAACGTGGAACATTCAAATTTTCCCCATATTCAAAACACCGGCCCCTACAAAATAGCAATTTTTTTGATGCAGAGATCAAATCAAAAGGTTTGTAGAATAGAAAGCAACAGCAGAGGTCAAATCAAAAGACTCGGAGAGCAGAAAACAACTTCTTAACAATCCTGTCGATATGGACATTAAACAGGAGAACTTTGGAAATAGGGCGCGAATTTTCTTAGATTAAAAACCATAAAATACCTTATTCCAAAAGATATATTTATAATATAATAACACTTTATGTCACTAAACCAAATGTTATGGCAGTGTCTATAAAAGCTTTGGGCGTTTAAACATAATGGAATTGCTTATACATATTAAGATTTTAATTTGTCGAACGTTGCTACATCCTTTTATTTATTTTAACAATGACAATTCCATGTCATATTCAAAAATCAGTCAAAATGATTCGAAGGTTGTCCACCAAACCACACGTATACCACACGCAAGCAGATATGATTTTTACTTTTTACGACAACGTATGCTGGCTGCCAAATATTTCTCATGCCTTGCAATCATCTAACGGGGCACACACAGATGAAAAGTATATTTATATTGATATATCAAAATAAAAAAAATACATAAATAATAATTTATACAAAGTTGTTACCGCATTACGAACTAAAATACTAATGACTTTTAAAGAATTCGGTTCAAGTCACATAGAGAGAGAAAAAAGGACGTGTTTAACATAATTTTCTTTAATGGTGTCTTCTAGAACGGTAGAGAGGTAATTCTGTTTCAAATTAGTAATCGTTTGGCTCTTCACTGCTGGAACGTTAAAACAAGTGAGAAAATTATATTCGGTTGTGACCGAATTTTTCATACCCATCTCCGTAGAATAATTTTGTGAGAACTTATACCGCGTATGTGTCGCAGTTTTCTGAGCAACGCACAAGAGAGAAGGAAAGCAAAAGAGTTCACTGCTTTTATTACAAAGGCGCGTGGGCGTTGTAGGCGTGTTTTTCGAAACGTTTGGGTGATTTTCAAACTCTTTTGCAGGCTTATAGGCAATGTCTCAATTTTTTCGAACTTTTGGAGAATGTTTACCACAGACACTACACAGTGGCGCAGACAGACAGATGGACAGATGAACATGCACAGCTGCATTCCGAATTTAAAATTGGCTAAGAATTTATATACATTATGCGGTTTCTGAAGCTAGCTACTGCGCGTTATAAAGGCGTTGCAAAAGAATAAAATCATGGGCAGGAGTGGCCAACTTTTTCCATTTTTGCACAGATACTACAGCATCGCCTATAAAATATAGATGTATAGATTGTGCAAAATAACAATTTTCTATTGCTTTTGAAAAACAGAGGTGTTGTCAGTTTACACGGTACTGTAGGCGGCTTCTTCGACCGATTTGGCTAATTTTCTATATAAACCTGCGTACACGAGCTTCCAATTTTTCTGCTAAATTTGAAGTCGATAGCTTCATATTTCCCAAGAGAACGGCTACGACAGAGATAACACAGACGGAGAGACGGACATGCTTAAATCTATTCAAAATTTGACGCTGATGTAAAATATATATACTTTTGTAGGGTCTCTGAAGGGTCCTCCTGAACGTTGCAAACGTTTTAACATAATGAATATATCTCTCATCCTTCGGTGATGGATATGAAGAAAGCAATCTATTCTGAATTCTCGACGATTGTATATATATATATATATATATATATAAAAATTTATTTTAAAAAATGTAGTGATAACTTACTCAAATGAAACGTTCTTCTTAAAAGCGTTCGTAACTAATACTTTTCCACTTGTAAAGAAAAAATTCCAAGAAATGTGTTTCCTTTTTCTAACCAGCTAAACGAATTAAAAATGATGGGCAGATGAGTTGAAGATAATTTAATCATAATTACGCAATTATTTCGGTATATCATTAATTTTACGATAGCGCAGAGTAACGTCCATATATCGATTATATATTCATGATTACGTGAAGTGGCTGACTGGTAACACGGGAGAAGAGTTTGCGTCATAAATTTAAATGATGCTGAACGTATACTTACATAGTAGGTGTTTTGAAGTGAGTGGGACGATGATTACTTAGCAAAAAAAAAAAAAAAAAAAACAGGAATACGCAAACAATGACGATGATATGCAGAGAAAAGGTCAATTAATGTGTAGGTTGAAAAGGTCAAAGGGAAAGGTTTCATCTACATGGTAACATTTGATAAAGACAGAAGAAGAGGGACTACTTCATAATTAGAGACATGGAGTTTATTTAATTTTACGAAGGCATGCTAGAGATGTTTATTTTGAAAGTGGGCCGTCATGTCCGTTATTGAAAAAATGGAGTTAATGATAAATTATAGATATATGATGTTAATAGACAATCTTTTAAAAAAAAAAATTCAAATTCCTCAGTATCTGGAAGATGAATAGTTTAGCTACTAACGTTATTACAAGTATGCTTCACCCGAAAGAGGTGAAAGTCCTTCTCAACTTCGCTTAAAACTCACTGAAACTGAATGTCGAACCAACTAGGAAATGCTTACAGAGACAGGGAGATGTGGTTGTAAATGTAATGCGTAAAAAAATTTGCGATAATCCTTTGGTTTCCCAAAGGCATTATCTTATCCTAAGATAACAGCATCGCTTCTATATTATAAACGCATGCATGTGTATGTGTTTAGTCAAAGCTTTCACAACTTCCAGAAACTATAGCGCATCGAAAGGATCACAAGAAGTAGCATCTTACTGTTCTAGGCACTCAAAAGCCTATTGTAGCTTACAGGGGTGTGAGAACTTGCCAAAATAGAAATGTAAATTTGACCTTAAAGTGGGTAAATATGATTCAATGCAATGACAGTGAAATAAATATCATTGATCACAAATTTTTGTTCATTCGTACCAATGAGAGCGTAGTTTGGGACCCGTTGAGATGGCAATATGGAACAATAATTTCTGATGTATCCCCAAGGATTACTATAGCATTTTCGTCACATAAGCAAAACTTTTTATATAAATAAATGGGTCGACATAAATAAAATATTATCCTCTTAAACCGACGACTGCCATAATTCATTAATTTTGAGAGCGAGTCAAGTCTGTGAGAAATGCTCTTATTTCTCTCAGCTAGCACTATAAACACTGTTGAATAATACTCTTACACAATCATAAATGCTAGAAAATACAAAAAGTATGCCAGGTGGTCCTTAGTCATATTTTCCAAATTTAATGATATTTGAATCTTCAAATATCTCGCAATAACAAAGAGTGGGCTTGTCCTGCTTTCAAGATAATAAACGACTCAATTAGGCTTTATTCCAAAATTCCGAATAAATTTATCGGTTCATTTCTGTTAAAAGTAATAAGTAAACAATTTCGAGGCGGTGGGAAGACAAAAAGGGAGATCATATCTTTTTTTTTTCATTTTTAATGCGAAATGCGTCGAGGTTCCTAAGGAAGCAAACAATGACGTTTGTAAAAACTTTCGCTCATGTCTCAGCAGATACATGGCAACGTTGTTAATACGCAGCCTGCAGGCACACCCTTTAGATAGACCCATCTTTTATAATACCGATCGATTCAGAAAATGATTCCGAAAGCTTGTCTCTCCGTTGGGATATCTTGTCTTTTTTTGTTCAACATACAGTCCGTATTTTTTTAAATATTTTGCTGAAATTTGGTATATTGATCTGCTGGAGTCTAAAGACAAACGCTATTAAAAATGGTTCGGATCGGACCACTTCCTCGACAATTTTCCATATAACAACTTATTTTGAAAAGTCGCTTAATGCATAACTGTATCGTGACGTGGGGAATTTTGGAAAAGAAACTAATGATAAAATTGATGCTGCCCCATCTATACCAAAAAACAACCACAGCGAACAACAAATACATCCATGCCATCGCACCAGCGTACAGGCATGGCATTGTATAGATTACTAATATTATAAAATGCATCGCGAAAAACATTTCCATTAGACTCTCAACTAATTGCTTAGAGCGACGATTATAACGATTGCGAATGGCGTTATGTTCTGATAATTTACAAACGTTCTCGAAACGTTGACTCGTATATTGTAAAACTTCGATGACCCGAAACGTAAGAAAAATTAGCATAAATGTCACGCAACACAGTTTTATAAGCAACAAACTGAAATGGAGCAGCGCTAGTAGTACTCATTACAAGCAAATTAATAGCAATCCGATGTAAGGTTTTGCATTTCATCGCACCCTGCATTAGTGCTGGTGTAGGGTATATTAACTCGGTGCGGATGTATGCAACAACACGAATGACTTTTATTTTATCTAATTTTATTTTATCTATCGATTCAGAATAACTCTCTGAAGCTTACCTGTCGTCTTTCGACTCTACCTGTATTTTCTGTATTCCATGGATTTTTCTATTTCACCTATAGTTCGTGAGTTTTGACAAATTCTGACGAAATTTAATACATCCACCCAGTTTGGCCCAAAAATGGATCGTGTGGATTAATTCAGACCATTTTTCCGGCCACTGTCCATACAAAAATGGTATTCCAAAAAGCCGTCATAGGAAAACAACTTGAAATTTTCAAAATTTCTCAACAAAAGCACTAGATAGATGTAAGAAATTTGGATCAGATAGGTCAATTTTTTGTACCTCCTCCCATACAGCTACTGCTACGAAAACTAAGGCATTTACAAAACTATTTAATTTTTTTTTATATTTTTTAACGAAAGTTGATCTACAATAGCAACGTAACATAAAGAATAACTGTACCAAAGTCGCAACACATGGGTCTACTTTTCTCCATATAAGGGTCCCCATGAAAGGCATCCACAAATTAATTTTGCTAAATTGTGAACAGATCCATCCACGTTTGGAGCACTTCCCCACATGACATGTTAAATCCTTCCACAAGAAATATGCCTTTACATGGACACAAAGTGCAATTTTTTGTTTTCACAAAACTTTTTCGCGAAAATTCACATTTAATGGTCGGTGTTGCGTTTCCCTTTTACTTTTGCTCTTCTTTTGTGTTTCATATTTAAAATAAAGAACTGTTATGGCAGACATTGAAGCAGTGCTTTTAGCAACTAATTTTCTACTATGACATACCTATTCATATGTATTGCAAAAGTTGCTCGAAGGCTTACAAAAATTTATATCTTTTCTTTATGGGCACGCATTTTAAATAAAATGAAATGGAGGTTTCTCTGCATTGTGTATGAGGTTTCTGTAATGAAAAGTATTCATTGTGGAAAGGGTGGCGCTTGAAATAGAAAATACAAACGCAAAAAGACTTAAGGAGCAAATAACATCACCTTGTGTTTACTAAAAATACCAAAAATATGCTCATTCAAAAAAAAATTTATTGGTATGCGGTTTTTTACATGTGACACAAAAAGTAAATAAAAAAATGTTCAAATTTTATTTTCAAAACAAAATGGAGACGTAGACGGTCTCGAGGAAACTTCTAGGCGTCTACAAATAACAAGTTTTGCACCTAGTGCAAGAAATCCAAAAATTCCCGAAAAGTATGATTCAAAACTTAGCAAGCTTTTCGGATTTTTTCTAAAAAATCTTTTCTTTTTTTTGTTGAACATATCTTTTCAGAATCGGACGTAGACTGCACAACTTTGTTTGATTTGTCGAAAAAAAATCTACCGATTCTCGCTACAGGAACTTAAGCTTGAAACTTGCGGCTAAAATATCAAGGCATTAGAAAAAATTGAGCTCTTGAGAAGAACACCTTTAGGGTGGGTTTCAAGTTTCAATTTTAACGGTGTGCGAAGCGAATACGAATACGGTGTGAAGATGCGAATACGAATTTAACTAGCAAAGGCATCTGCCATCTCCCTTAAGATTAAGATGTAGTTGGACTTGGAAGCTCCCTTCATCCAAATTAGGAAAAGCAAAATATTTTAGTGGACGTCTAATGAAAAAAAATACCGTTCAAACTAACTCAACTAATTTAAGTTTGGCTTTCCAGAACTATGTTTACCAAATTTTTGAAAATATTCGCTACTATGCCATAAAACAGTCATGATGCCACTTTCAATATATAAAATTGCCAAGCCCATCACACTCTTCCATCGATGAACTTGTAAAATGTAAAGGCTTTGGTTTCAAAAATATAAGGATTCATTTTCTGGTTAATAAACTCATTGCTTGTATGACATTGAACTTTGACGATGTTGTAAAAATAGTTGTTTTCGTTCATCTTTTTGTTTATAGTCCATCAATGTCTTCTTTTGATGAATTCATTCTTACTCACACTAGCACATTAACGCACTCGAATTCTTCATAATGGCCATACAACAATGCCATGCGTTTAGGCCCATTAGGCTTTATCCCCAGTTGAAAGAGCATTTAAATTATTTTTTTTTTTTTTTATAGATCAGCTATAAAGGTTTTCTTGCCTTTCACTAAAGTTCAACATTTACAAGCCCACTCACTTTTTTCTTATTCTAATTTTCCACTACGTATTCGTTGCCTTGTTAAATGGCGCCTCCAAAACTCTTACAAATTAAATCGCTTAATGACAAAATTGCGCATTGTGGCCTTTAATGGAAGGTTATGCAACTAGTTAGTTCAGCTAGAGATTCAGGTCAAAGACTTGATTAACTCAATTAACATCACCGTGTTCTCATTTATGTCCGCAAAAAAACAGCACTGTGAAGATAATATTAAACTTCCACTATGGTGTACTCTTTACATACATTTAGTTGGAAGGAAAAAAGCAGATTTGTATAATAGATTTGCGCATCGAGTAAAATAAAATTATTAGATTTATATAAAATATTTATTGTGATATTGAAATATTACTTTCAATTAACTTATGTTTAAAAATTATATTTAGATTTGAATGGCATACAGGCATAAAAACAGACACGGTCAGCTGATTTTCCATGGTAAGAACAACACGTGTTGTTTGCATGCTATAATCATATTTCTGTGTTGCTGTGCATTGATCATAACTCACTTTCTGATTAACATGTTGACAATGCCTGATTTAACTGACTTACGGTAAAAGGTGTAGTCTCAGGCAATCAGATTCGCATAAATCACTAAATAATATATAATGCGAAGGCATGTTATAAAAAAAAAAAAATTATGTCGAATATATCTCTTTTTGTTAAACAATAAAATTATTTTGTTTTCTTCTAAATCCCACAAAAATGGACGAAAAAAATGCGCTCGCGTGTGAAATGCAATAAACCTTGACAGTAGAATTTGTTTTTATTGTTCGACTAGTGCACATCTAAGCATCATTAAATCTACATTTGAAAAAAAAAACAAGTAAGAAAATTACATTCGGCTGTGAACGTAGTCTTTGACACCCACATCACTTTTATTCCGGAGATGACTAAAAAAAAGAAGGGAAAGCTAAATATCCATATCCTACAGTATTGGAAGCCTGTGGCTGATTATTTCAGAAAAGCATGGGCCAAAAGAGCAAGAACGAGAGTTTTACCAAGTTTATGATTCGCTGCAGGCCTGTCCTCCTTTAGGCCGTTTTAGGACATTTGCCAAATTTGAAAGCGATATCTTCACTTTTGGGAATGGGAAAATGTTTACAACACAAATTTCATCAATTGAAGGACGGGCAGGTGGGGTGGATAGACGAACAGACAGACCGACCAAGGTGCATCTCGAATTTGGCACTGGCCAAGAATGTATATATACTTTATGGTGTTTTCGTTCTTTTTTTTGCGACGTTTTGACAAAAAAAAGGTGAAATTTCGATACGCTATAACCATTGGATGGACATGGCCAATTTCTTCCATTTTGATGCATGATTGCCCCTAGAGCATAAATGCAAAGTCTTACAGTTACATCCGCTGTAGTCTGCGAGTAATAGGCAAAATCCATTTGTTTTTTCCTTTTGAACACAGAGGTGTTCTCAGTGTGAACAGTTCCGTAGGGGTGCCCTTCGACCGATTCGGCCTATTTTTAATACCAAGTTATGTACAGAAACTTCTAATGTTTCTGCCAAATTTGATGCAGAACAGCTTCTTTCAAGAGTACGTTTAAAACAGATTGTGCGCGGACGGACAGACGGACAAGCTTGAATCGATGAAACCTTTCGATGCTGATCAATGGTACACACACTTTGCGGGATTTCTGAAGTTCCCATTGAGATGTTGCAAACATCTTAATAAAATGAATACACCTCCATCTTACGGTAATGAGTACAAAAATGTATTTGAAATATTAACAACCACGCAACAAACATATAAAACATGCAACTTTTCAAAATCTACAAAACAATTTTCAACTTTTGTTTTCATATCGTAAAGCTATCAGAAAAATTATATCTCGACTGACTGACTTTGTGGGTGCTTATAAATTTCATTCTTAAAAATAATTAGAAAACATTTAAATACATTTTAGTGACTTCAGTTATATATTGCATTCGTTTTCTTTGCGTGTGCTTTTTATAATTGAAATTGTGTAACAAATTCCTCAGAATTTCTATGAGATGTTGGGAGAGCAAAAAATGTAGAATAAACAGAAAAATATATAAATGCGTCACTGTAAGAATAAAGAATATACTGACGTAAAAGGTTTACGACAATTTTAAGAAAGAAAAAACAAAAACCCAATGCCTAGAGTGAGTATAACTTACTAAAGGGCATGTGTTTTTTTTTTTCCAATAATAATAAAAATTTTAATTATTATATAATGTAATTATTGAAGCAAAAAAAAAAAAAAAAGAAAAGAGTTTAGGTTCGATTAGTCAGAGTTTTTTAATATTCACTCACTTCACGAAAATTAAATTACTTTAAAATGCCGAAGGTATGACAGGGGTTTAGAATGTTGCTGCTGCACAGCATCAATGAAGAATTGTACCTTTACCTCTCTCACACTCTAATATTCTTCCAGATGACCATGGCTTCTATCCTTGTGTCTGGGAAATTAAAATAAACTGTGGCTCCTCGAGCTATCCTACGATAGGAAAAAGAAAAGCAATACGATTGCATTTTGGATGAACGGTACTCGAGTGCCCTCGTTAACGAGGCCCAGTGCATCTAACGACTGAAATGTCTACAAAGTCTTCTAAACGCTTTTCGCCATTTTTCGAAAACATGTTTTCTCTTTTTAAAGCCACACATTTAATTTTAATACCGTTTGTTATAAGATTAGATACGACTTGGAACAAACGAGACAATAACCACGAGTAACGACAATATCTCTTTAGAGATAAATACTTCAATACCAGCCCGTATGCGATTCAATTACAATAAATACAAACAGATTAACGAATTATTGTTATTGTAAAAAAAAAACAACAAATAAAAACACTATAGTGTAAGTGTATACTACCCTACAGTTAATGACCGTTCAACATAATGCATGGTATGGGAAGTAGCCGACAAATTGATCCAATCCGAATCATTTTTAACAGCGTTCCTCCTCCTTATGACAAAAGGAGGAGGAACGTAACAAATGCCAAAAGTTACGACCTGCAGGCGGAGCATGGACGGACAGACAAGCAAGGATCGATTCCCGATGTGATTGGAAATCACAATCACACGTTATAATAAAAGATAGGTCTGTCCCAAATCCTACTAAGTATTAGATACATCCGCCCAAATCTTAAACCACAAGTTGTGGTGTAGGGTGTACAGAAAAATAATTTATTTTAGTAGTAAAACTCTATACTGGCAGGCTGATAACTGCTAAACAGCACTAATTTCAACAATTATTTGTAAAATTTACATGTACACACATGAGTACTGCTATGACCCAAATGACGCAAAATGAAACTCAGCAAACATTTCGCTTCACATCACAAATCTGAAGGGATGTGATTAAATAAAAACAAGATCAAATACGCGCTATATAAAATTCCAAATAAAAATTTCTAAAACAATTATCTGACGTATTAGGGTATTGTTCCAAATAAGGCAAGACCTATATGTCTTTCTTGTCATCATGAACTAACTGCGTGTTTTTGTCCTTAAGGATATGTAACAATGGTAGGCAAACACGCGGTTCAGCAAAGTATGAAATGAATTCATATGCAAGAGTTTATGTTGAGGTAATGACGTTTAAGCATACAAAACTTGTAGCAATTGTCATAAAACAATAGCCTTTCAATCGTAGATGACACGAAAAGAGGATGTTTTCAACATAGCCATGCAGTCGAATTATGAGAATTGCACGTTTGAAATAAGTTTTACTTGACACCATGCCTTGCGACCCACCCGTTCTATAAAATATCCCCTGCGTCCCGCAATTTTCATCTGATTTCCGTGAAATTCCTTTATTCTTTTTTCGCATTGACTTCACGTATGCTTCGATATTTCTACCATAAAAAAATTCAGTGTCCGAAAAAAATATCTTTCCTTGATATTTCAACTCTTTCGCCAATCGTCCGAAGAAATTGCTTGGCCGGGAACTTACAGCCCGACGTCTTACTTATTGATTTTAAACTTTTCTAATTACACTGAAAGATGTTCCTAGAAAGAGTTCGTTTAAAAGCACTTCCTTACAAAAATATGTCGGCGATACTTGATGCCGACTATGATAAATGCATATCGGTGAATATGAGGTTGAGACCGATTTGAAAAGAGTCAATGCCTCCACATCCATAAATTAAAGGAGTTATTAATCTTAACTAAGAATCGGTTTAAAGTGTGAGATGAAGCAGAAGCGGCTCCTTGTAACGAAACAACTTCGAGGAAAGAGGTATGAGGACGCAACCTTAAAGACGTCTTCCCCGAAACAATAACTTTCAACATGCCCACATAAGAATTCTTACAATAACATAATCCGTCGGTATACCGATCAGTTCATCTGAATGTATTAATAATTTGTTAATAAACGATCGCTTTTTTTTTATACATAGGTGAGCTTTTTCACTCAAATATTCGACAGTCACACATAAAAACATAATTTTAAAGTTCTCGCGTTTTATGATTCTTTTTTTGTTTTTAATTCATACTTAGAGTAGTTACGCTGCATGACGCTCGGCCCATCGTTATATTTTCTCGTACATTTATTAATGTCTTTATTTTTGTACCCTACACCGCTTGTGGTACAATGGTATATCAAGTTTGTGCAGATGTAGGCAACACTCAGAAAGACTTGAGATAGGCCCACCTTTTACTATACTTTGCCTGCCTACGCTTTTCTGTCCGTATGTCCGTCTTATATTCTTAAGTTCGTCCTACAGATCGCAATTTTTGAGATATTTTGAGGTCATTTTGTGAAAGGGCGAACGCTATTGACAATGATTCGGATCGGATTACTTTTTCGACCACTGGTGTGAAAGTAACTGCATTAAGGGAAGCGGTGTAGGTTATTCATTGAGAATCTCTGGACCCTCTTTTTACTTGTCTTCCGCTATGTGAAAATTAAGGTAAAACTTTCTTATTTTTATACCCACTTCAGAGAGACGGATGTTGCGTTCCTTCCTAACGCCAAATAGACATCGAAAACCCTACAAGACGTATTTTTTCGTTTAATGAGACGTCCTTTTTACCTAATAGGTAAATGTAAATAATTCAAAAAAATATTTATTTTCTTGTAAATACTTCAACTATTGATTTTTCGTTCTTTTTTTTTTTTTAGTATAACTGCAACTCTTCGAGGTTATCATCAAGCCTTTAAATTTAAACGACTGTAATAAATTTTAGACATAAAAATGAAGAGAAATTTTCTTTCCACATTTTTTTTTCAATATAAAAAGTTTAGTACCTATTGTTTATCAAGCAAAGAGAGTTCAGCTTAGCACAAACGACCTTGAAATTGAACATAGTGAAATATGTAGGTTATGTTAGAACATGTAAAATATAACAGATGACTATGTATAAGAAATGCCTTTAAAGGTTAGAAAATTTCTTTAATTGGCAAAAGAAATATTTTTGGAACATAGAAATGCGAAAGTTCAAGGTCCTTGCAAATGTTAAATTCCAAAAAAAGAAAGCGAAAAAAAAACGATACAAAAATAAAGTGAAAAAAGCGACAATAACAGGTTGCAATAAATTACATTTTACACGTCGAGCGTGCAGTAACGAGTTCTAAAGAACAAAGCAACAAATAGGTAAATACATAAAATAAGAATGTCCAACAAGTCGAACCGTATCTTTACGCTAAACCCACTTTAGGTACTCGATGCGTACGGAGATTATTCAGATTCTTTCATGATATAACTTTTTTTCGAAAATTGGGCTCAAAAAAAATACCCAACTGGAAATTTCTACAGTAGTAAAAATTTAGGTTGGCCGTTACTGCGAACATTCTTAATTCATGTTATGAAGACACTAAGGTTTTTTTTTTTTTTTAAATAATAATGAAAGAAGGAGCGAAGACCAACTCAACTCAAAGAGTATCGAAATTGAGTCAGTGATTTTTATAAACTATAGTGCACATAATGACCTGATATTTAAGATAAAGGCAACGCAACATATCAGTCAATAGGTTCGTGGCATGACAAATACATTGCTGCCACTACTGATGAATTCCTGACATGATTGTTAAATAATGAAAGCCTTCAAACGAAATCTATCAATATTCCATGACCTTCCGACCATTAACGGTTAGCAAGTAGCAGTCGCTTTAATGGCGCTACTTTTGTAAATTTCAAAACAATGGAAAAATCTGAATTTCGTGCTTTATTCAAGGCGTTGCTGCAAGCTGTTTTAGCCGAAATAAAAGGAATTTTTTCATGCGATATATAACAGTATAGGTGCAACGTGGATACATCATTGCATTCCATAGACAAGAACATAAAAAACCGAAACTGAAGACTTGGACTGTTCGTTCTATAAGAAAAGGTTAGAAGATGTTAGAAAAGCGTTGGCATGACTACTAATACTAAGAAATGAAGTCGTATCTCGGCCAAAATTTTCTGGATTATTAGAGATGCGCTACGAACTTATTGATAGATGTGTTAAATATTCTGAATAGAAAACAAGTTTTCACTTGTTATACCTCAGTTACAATTGAATGCCACTTCGATCAGCGCAGCAAACAAGCCTATAAGCTTGCTTTTGCTTGGTGGAGAAGATGATGATTAGTCTTTCTGAACACGAACGTAAGTTCACCAATTGGTCGAACTAACCATTCTAAATAAGATTTACTGGTGTCTCAAAACATTCGCGATCTATAAATGAAATCATTTCAATATTATTGAAGACAAGCAAACCAAGTCAATCTACTAAAAAATAATTAAGCATCTTTTGTCTATCACAAACATCCCTATGAATGTAATTTATTGCTTTTCGTGAAATTGTAAAGGGCCGCACCCATTTACAAGTTACTCATCCGTTTGTAACCTTTTTCAGAATTTTTCCGAATGAATGTTTTCGAAACATTTCTATAAAAATAAATTCTTAACATTTGTAATAAATTCATTCTGTATTTGCTGTTGCTGTTATGTATGTTTAATTTTTTTTTTTTTTTTTTGTTTGTAACACAGATAAAGTTAAGTATTTTAACACTATTCTCAGCGACCTATAACCCAGTTCATGAATAACTAAATGAAAGTAAACCAGGTCAACAGCATACGGACTTCGTCCGCACTATATACTTATATTATATAATATTTTTATGTACACGTGAATGTATACGTTTATGTATTAAATTCGTGCCTGCGTCATAGTTAAAAGTTACAAACATTAATATGCATGTATATGTATATACATTCATTTCCATATATGACGGGTGACCTATATATTCGAAGTCAATTACGTAAATATGTATAGATGTTCGTCACTGTTCAACCTAACTCTTTCCAAAACAGACATATATATAATTTCCGGATTTTGTCTCCGCCCCTATGCAGAATTTCAGAATAAAAATAAATGGATTTTTTTTTCTAATTTTATCTTGTAATTGAAAGCAATTCATGTCATTCTAGATACACTTCTTCGCTATCCCAGAAGAGTAAAGGGAAAAAAGTATTACGTATGTGTAGGCACATGTGAATGAGTATTTCTAGCATAGAATCATTATTATTTTTGTTTTTCCAAAATCAAAAGATTATAAAAAAAGAAAAAACAACTTGTTGCCGTGTGTAAGATTATATTCTTCTTTCATTCGTTGTTTCATTTTTGCTAAGACTATAAATAACGCCCGTAATGGGCATGTGAAGAAATCTTTAGAAAATTCCGTTTTATATAAGTGAAAGCAAAATTTATGAACAACTGAAAAAAGCAGGAAGTTATAAAAGAACAAAGAAAAATGATATCGTCTTTGTCGACATAATTGCCTTGATTTCGCACTCAAAACTAAATATCAAATTTTCAAAATTGTACACAATAAGAGTCCATTAATTCCATTATTTTGTTTTTCGTGGAAATATGTAGAGAAAGATCACTTGAAATATACATCTCTTATAACCATCGCTAAAGGATGGAAGTACATTCATTTTGTCAAAACATTTGCAATGCTTGAGTGGAAACTTCAGAAGCCTTATAATCGTATAATAAGCATATCCGTCTAACCGCGGCAATGTTTTTTTCTAAGCTGATATTGAGAATAGGCTAATGTGATTAAGGGGCGCGCCTACCAAACACAACGTCAACATAGGTGCAAGACAATAGTTCAAGACCTCATAATAAAACAAGTAAAATTATATCTTTGATACCCATCATCGTTGGCCTATAAAAGATTTTAAAAAAGGAAAATAACTCACACTCTGTAATATTGCGTGAGTGCAGCAAATTTTTTCTATTTTCTGAATAAAGGTGCTTCTGCTGCATCTAACGAAAACCAAGGAGAAACCTGCAAAGGTAAGGTGTTTTGAGTTTGCGTCGCATATGCATGTGAGCGTTGAAGGCGTGCAGTTTGGCCGATTTAGGGCATTTTCAAATATGCAAACTTGTAGGCCGTATCTTCATTTTTGCAAACGGTTAGACTGTTTATCACAGATACTGCAAAGTTGGACAGACACCAAATGGACGGACCAACATACACAGGTGCATTCCAGGTTTTTGAAGCTTGATAAAAGTATTGAAAAAAATAAATAAATTTCAATACACTATAATATTGGGTAGGTGTGGTCAATTTTGCCTACTTTGTATAAGGCATAGAGTATGCACTCACATTTTTCTACATTTATTTGCTGTAGTTTGTGGGTAATAAACAAAAAACTAATTTTATATTCGTATTGAAAACCGTAGGTGTACTCAGTTTACTTGATACTGTGATACTGGTGCATCCTTCGAACGATTTGCCCTATTTTCAATACCAATATACGTGCAAGACCTTCCAAATTTGAATGTGATGCCCTCAGTTTTGCGGCCAGGAGAATGTCTACCACAGACAGACAGACGTATATGCTTAAATCGATTCAGAATTTGACGTTGGTCAACAATATATATATATATATAGAATACACATATATATGGGTGATCCCTGACGCTTCTTTCTGAGCGTTGCAAAAGTTTTGACAAAATGAATATACCACTCCCATCTTTCATGGTTGGTATGATTACTATGCAACTTTCAAAAAAGGATTTTTGTTCGCTTTGAGTTTTTTCACGTTTCGCTACATGGTTTTCAAAATATTAAAAACAAAGCCAGCAAACTACATTTGCAAAAGACAAACACGTGCCGTTACTTCTGCAACGAAAATCGGAGGTTTTTCTGCAGTAATAAAGTTGGAGATTCGCCTTATTGCTTAAATCGATTCGCAGTTAGTATAAGTAAAAAGATTCTATTTGAAGTGCTTCGCAGCACATAAATCCGCATAAACTTAATATAGACTAGGTGTACACTTACACATTTAAACAGACTGAATATAACACAAATTGAAAAAAATAATAGGAATAATAAACGTCAAAAGAACCCAAGTACAGGTTGATGATATTGAAAAAAAACATTGTAACTGATTGATATTATACTACAAAGGGAAAGGCAAAGGTAGCCAAAGTCATGCTTTGTGCATTTATCAAGAGACGATTTACTTCACAAACTATAACAAGAAAACCCGCCAGCGATTGTCCCGCTGTGTTAAAATAGTCAATGATATCATATTCTGTCTAATGCAAGAATTCTACAGAATTTATATAATTTCCACGTGTGGTGGTACACAGACGGCGCAGACTTACTCAACCGTGACATATAATCTACCCGTTATAGTAGACGTTGTCAACACATCCAAATGGAATATACTTAGACCTTGTGATAGACGGTCGCCCGTGTGTTAGTTTACTTGGTCCGACGGCATCAGATTATAATCACGTTTTGCTAATAGGTAAAGCGGAACACACAAGGTCAGTGCGCCACGCGTAATCCATAATCAGTTGAACACGTAGCTTGCGTACGTTGCTAAAGCAAATTCATAGGGGTAGCGTTGATTTACATAAACGCAAATGAAATGCAAGGCGCAAAATGCAATAATGGCAAAGCATTTTTTTAGAGGTAGATAGGTATGTGCTTTAGTTTAATATGTATTTTTTTTTAATAAAAATGTAAAAGACCACTTAAAAATCATGCTGTGGTTGACACATGCACCATATGATTTTGTTTTGTTGTCATAACTACATCGCTGTTTTTTCCCATAGTTTTCCACAAATTTGCATTTACGCACACCACAACGCAAATTATATGTTCACCTACATTTAACAAATTTTATTTTGCCATTTGATGAGCCACGCGCAACGCATAACGCAAGCATTGTGTCTTCCGCTTACTACACGTTTATATTGAGGCAACATTCACTACATAACAAATATAAAAAATAAAGAGCTAAATAAAAATACGTATGTAGGAACCCATTGTAAGAAATACCATATTAAAATAAAGGCAAAGCGGAAGGATGGACCGATTACAACCATTTGTTTCGGGAAAAAAATTGGGATACATTTTAGATGTGTCGTTATTTATCAACAATTATTAACAGCATAACAGGTTGCCAGGCCTTTCGGATGCAAAACGGTCATTTTCACACACGCCGATACGCAAGCCAAACTGCAGTATTCTATAACAAGCTCTGCAGCCCAGAGCTTTCTATCATCAGACAAAGGACAGACGGAAGGACAAAACTATATAGGCTTGTTGGCGTTCTTATGCATATCCTTGAAACGGGGGACAGAAGACAAGTGTGTATCCAGCGAACCTTTTTTGGCGGATGCAATGAAAAGAGAGAATAACTTAATAAATAGATAAAAATTTATTATTAATTGAAATGCCGGTCCATTAATTTGGAAACTGCTATAAAGTATCTTTACGGTATATTTAAATTACGATAGCGTAAAGACATAAAATTCTCCAGTTTTTTGCCTAACAACATAACCTGGTTTGTTAACCCAGTTTTTTGCTAAGATAAATAAATTGTTCTAGTATGTGAAAAATACTGCGCGATAGATTGTTAAGAAACCCATACACACATACTCGCACGAACAATACAAACAAAGAAGAAAAATTGTTCCGCAATTATAAATTTTACAACAATTGCATTCATTATGCAATTGCTGACTGAATTACTGGTTTTCGTCTTTCTAACACTAAGCTAAGCTTTAAACCATTATGTGAAAATGCCATTTGATATCTAGAATTGCAAAACCTTATACAGAGACTGACAGAGAATGAATACAAAAAAAAAAAAAGAGGTTTTTATGCCAAGGCAAACCACCAGTCAGTCAGTCAGTTAGCGGCTGGATACTTAATTAAGTGGCACGTTTCTGTTTATATCTAAGTTAGACATTTGGCTGCAATGTATGTAATATTGTGCATATTTACAATGTATATCTGATATTATATACAATAGAGACAGACAAACAAACAACCAGTAACACTTGATATTTAACTGATTAACTTGACAGTTGTTTTACTTAACAGTCTGCACAAATATACAAAATACTAAAAAAACCCAAAGAACACGCTGCAATAGGTAAGTAATTACACTATCCGAATACAATAATAAACTTGGACTTTCATCTCCTGCTTAAATAACTTATGATTTGTACAACCCATTACTGTATGCTGTCTGTTGTGTTTCGCGTAATTATTTAAAAAAAAACACTTCCCAAAAATAATATGAATAAGCACTTTAATGACACACGTCTCTAGTAGACTAAACAAAAACTTGTTATCAGAAAAAGAAAACAAAGAAACAAAAGAAATGTTGGAAAGATATTTGATGAACTCAAATAACCAACGAATTTATATTAAACGTGCAACACCAACCAACCAACCAAGCAATCCAATCAATCACTCCGTAAATCAGATGCCAGCCAGCCACTACTACAGTAGCATAGCAGAAAATAAAGTATGCATAGTTGAGATCGAATCTTGCATGCTCGACCGATATCTGAGCTGTAATGCCTTTATCGAAACTATTATTATCAGGTGTTTTTTTTTTTTCTTTTTAATTACTTTCCCGTTATCAGAGTAATTCAGAGAAAAATTGCGCAATTTCTTTTACTTTCTTTCTATGCGCAATGCTCTTTTACATATCACAAATGTACTGACACATTTAGTGTACCTTCATACTTTGTGTTTGTTGTTTTTTTTTTTTTTTTTTCAGAAAAAGAGTTGTTTTAAAAATGGAGGCGCCAAAGTTTGCTTTTTTTCTGTATTTATATACCGCACGGCTACGAAAATGTTTTTTTATTTGACTTGTTTGTAAATTATCCAAGACATCATAAGTCGTACGGGAATTTATTGTAAACAATTATCTTTTTTTTTACATCCGACGTAGCAGGGAGATTTGGCAAACGTGTTTAGCACATGGATATATGCATTTGAGAAATTATTAATGTTCGGTAAACATAAAAAGGGGAAGTGATTTCTGTTTTTATGTTGAAATTACCCTACCTACCGATATCAAAAGTCTATTGGAAATTATAAACTCCTCCCCCATCAATCAGTTAAATCCGTGCACAGATGCACAAACAATACCCATTTTCCCTATATCATCCAAAATTGAAAAGTGTAGACTTTGTGGTTGAAGGTTTTAAGTCTGGGCATTAAGTTAAATTGCACGAAATTTGCTAATGCCATCTATAGAAGCAATACATGACCTGAAAACTATAGATTATCTCTACTAAACCAGATCGCTACTATCACCGAATCGACCCATTTATTGTCAAGTTACACTGGTAGTATTTTATACCATCTCGTTGTAACAGTTAGATGAAGTCATATTAAATTTTATATATATTTATGTATTTAGGTCTTCCGCAGAACTGTTTGAACAGATTAATAGCTTAAAGATGCGGGGTGGTATAAACGATACCATTGAGACAGTAGCAGCGTAGGAGGGGAAAGGTCGGTAGGAATCAAATCTCAGTGCGCCAAAGCTAACTTTGATCATAGCTATACTGAGTGCGTTGTTATGTTGGTAAACACATAACATTTACTAACGGGTCACACACCCACTAGGCTACGGCCATAATCTTTCTATTCCTTTGCCATTTTTCACTTTTTTCTTATCACCGTATTACACGAGTAGGGGGCAGATAATCTTCAAGTGACAGACAGACAGGTAATCTTCAATCGATTTAGAAAATGATCGATATAACAAAAGATGAGTTGAGTTAGAGGAAATTAATTTAGTTTAGGGTATTGAGAGATTACGATTGTGAATTTCTAATTGCAGACAATTTTACGATTACTTGCTAGGTCGTGTGTCATATAAGGGATCCACCACCGAGACTATTTGATTAATGTGTAGTCGTTTTTAAAAGTAAAAAATTTTAAAAAGTTTTACAAACTGCTAACGTTGTTGCTCTTCAATGTTGCTGTTCTGCGTAAAGACATTTATTTGGAGCAATCTAAATAGTTTACGAAAATTAGAAATCGAATTACACGCTCGAAGCTGCATAAGAAAATAGATAATGTTGCTTGAATGCTTTTAAAAAAAACACTTAAAACAAAATCTAACATTTGTATAATGTAAGAGGTATAGCAAATACCTCTTACAACCTAAAGATGTGAGCCTTAGATAGAAAAGAAATTAATCGAAGAAATGAAGAAAGTTGTTAGTGATAAACAAAATATGAAAGAATCATATAAAATTGCTAAAGACTTCTTTCTATTCAATTACTCTTGAGAAAAAAATACTTCGGCGTATATTGTGCAGAAACGTTAAACATTCGAAACTGATAGACTTATTCAATGAATTTTATATTACTTTCAAAGATAATTATATAAAACTGGTTATACACCTCGACACGTAATAATAAATACAGATATGACGTCATTTATTAAAATATTTATATATACAAACACAAGCATAGCACCGGAGAAAGACGCCAACAACACATACGCCTACTAACATATTCATACATTACGTTCGCATATAGACGAATGTAATGATGACAGAAACAAAAAAAAACAGAGCAATAATTTAAATGAAATTCTATAGCTATAAAAAAAAAAACGTATATAAGTATTTGTGCATCTATTGCACGTATACGTATTAGCATGCAGGCAAACCATCGTAATTAACGCTTTCGCACAAACATATTAAACTCAATATTTACAAAGATATTCATTTCTACAAGTTCATATCCAGAAAGAGGAAAATCTAGCATACTAGGTTATCGATGAGAGTGTTTATTAGAAAAACAATTGTAACAAAATTATACTTTAAAGGAATATTGAACGAAAAATTGAAATTTCAACGCATACGGACACTTCTCTACAAGGCGTCTACTAACTAAACAACTAACTAACTAATAGAACTGAATAAGACTATAAGGAACAGGGGTTGAAGCGTGCATAGACAATGACAAGCTCATGCTGCTGCTGCTTCTTCTGTTTGGTATGAACACACACATTCTAACAACGTACGAAAATAACTAATTTAACTAAATGTGAATATGTATACGATAAGAATAAGGAAACAAGTGTTGTCAATTTGGACTTTTCCGTTCACTCTTGTTAATAAGGCCCGCTTTTTATATATATATTATAAATGCAAGTGAGGTTATCACAAACACGCGCACGCACACACACATATTAACAATGCCTTTTTTTCGTAATTAGTTACAAAAATGTTAAACGCTTTAATTTTATGTACTCTTTAATTATTCAAAAGGTGTGCTAGGTAGCATAAAAACGCAAATTCGCGGCAGGTGAAGACTTATGCATTGACATATGTCGTTAATTAGGAACACACCCATACTCATTGTCAACCGGGTTCAACTTTGCCGGTATTTTTCCTAGGGTTGAACTGAGAGACCCATCTCATCTAATTTCATTAAAAAGTTTTCACAATTTCAAAACCCTCTTTGCTGGATATTGAATAAATTGGCATTATAATTAAAATATGTCAAGTAAATGGCGCAGCTAACTTAATTAGTTCATTTCTACCATCAAGTGTAAAGTGTTTATAATAATAATATGAAAAATATTTCAACTTGTAAAAACTGCAATTAAAGTATTTGACTAATGAGTAAAACTTTCACAGCGCTTTTTCACTTAAACGCAATTAACAACACTGCTGACGAAAGTAGAAATTTGTGAAGCAAAGAAATAAGAGAAATGAATATTCAAATTTGTCGAAAATGTAATAACCTGAAAAAAAATTAACAGAAATATTTGAAAATCGTTTAAGACATACTTTTGAACCTTAAGCATATTTCATGTATGAAAATTATTATTACTATCGGAAAGTGTAAACAAATATTTTCTTGCTTAGACCTATGATTTATTTGTATGCTCGCACTTACCACAACAGCCATACACATTTGAGACTGACTAAAACGAGTTGGGCGTTGTGAAAATCCAAATGAAAATTTTCACACAAACTGCACCGTGATGTTGCTCTCCCCTTCTTTTTGTTGCTTTAAATGAAACACACTTGCTTATTGGTTTAGTCAGTTTAGTTACTATTTGATTTTTCTTTCAATTATTTTCACTCTTATGTGAAATAAGCAAAAGGATGACAAAACCTCAAAAAAAAAGCACTTGATATTTCTTAAATTAAATACCGTGAAGGCAATTATAAAAGAACTCGGCCGTGATTTATACTGGTTTTTTCCTGATTTTATAACCTCACTTTTGTAACAGAAATATGCATACACTCCCTGACACACGTAAATGTAGATTTTATTAATTTCAGTAATTATTTAAAAGAAAAAAATTTTTGGCAAAATTTTAAAAGCGATCGCGGTTAATCTTTTCGCTTTGAAAACGCAACGAAATTCTCGATATACTTCTGGCAAATTCTTTGAATTTATCAAATTGCTAATTTAAATTGGACTTGAAAAAAATCGCCAAGTGTACATATGCACTCTCTTCGCTGTGTTGAATTAATACAAAACACTCGTTGTGAATTACTCAAATGAACTAAACTGACGAAATAAAAATGACAGTAAAAGAGAATTAAAACAACTTTGTAAATTTATATTTCATTTCTGTCTCTTTTCAATTTTGCTGTTTGGTAAAAAATACACAGAGTTGTAAAATTTTTCCACTTAAAAAGAAAGAATTCAAATTGATTTTGTGTTTTATAAAATTAAGGAAACAATATAAGTAACAAAAAAACAAGTTGAGGATTAACTTTGATTATCAGAAACAGAAACTTTCAAAGTACAAATAAGCTAAGGCAAAATATTGTAATATAAAAAAAGTAGTTATAAAAGTATAAAACGAAGAGAAGAAAAAGTTTCGAAAATAAGAAACGAGTTTAGCAAAAAAAATTTTAGTGGTGGCTGGAAAGCAATTTAAAAGATTTGCAAGTAAACATAGATGCAATGCAAATATTTTCCATTGTAAAAAACATAATTAAACCATTTGCAATAACTAATATTGCGGAAGTCACTTCAGATGATGAAATTTGAAGAAATTAGATATGTCGTGAACAGACTGTAAGCGAAATGCACGAAATATTAGTGTAATTCAAAGATAGTGTAAGATTCATTTTAAGATTCTATATTAAAGCCTGTGGATTTAGTTCACCTACAGTTACAACTTAAAAAAATTTGTGATAAATATATATATTTCAGTGTTTTTAAATCTATTTCGAAAAACAACTTCTCCAAAAAATATTGTTGGATTTTCGCAAGAATTAATTTTTCCTTTACCTTTATCAAAAAAAAAAAAAAGCAGAAAATCCACATCCATGATTTACAAACGCATTTAATAGAGATTTAGCAAAACGGTTTTTTTAAATAACTTACATTTGTTTACTTATTTCTAAAACTACTCAACATCTTTCTTAAATTCTACAAATTTATTAAAATTTCACATGTATAACAATACTATTGTAATCAACACAGTTCTGTCAAAAAATTAGAAAAATTTGCTTTTGATAATATATTTACACAAAAGATTTTTCCAAAAGTGTGACAAATACTTTTATATTCACTAAGATTATTTAGTATTTTTCACATAATTCTAATCATTGTTATGCCATTGTCGTGTATTCACAAAATTGTCCCTTCTAGAAAGTTAGATTAAGTGCAATATAAGAATATCAGAATATTATCAGCAGCAAGTGTGAGTTCCACAAAAGCGGCTGAGAGCGGCAAGACATTTATTTGTATGCACTTCGTTTAGCAGGAATATTATCTTTTCTGATAGATCAATTCAGCAACCAGATATAATTAATTTTATTATTTTACCGAGGCCTTGAAGTGCAAAACGCTCTCAAAACTAATAAAAAATTCCCATGTGGAAAACTAATTGTTATGAACGTTGCAAAAGATAAGACAAACATTATCCGCGGAAGTTTACAACGGTTTATGGATCCTTGACATGCTTAGTCTCAGATGTTTGCTAGTTTTTCGTGCTCATTTTCCAATGAAACTTAATATATCTCTTTACTAGATATGTTTTGATTTAACGCCCTCCCTAAAACAAAAAAAAAGCAAAACGTATAATTTGTCAAAAATCATAGACAATTTTGCACAAAACGTTAGTAAGTACTGAGTAAATGCAACACTGCCAATATAAATTAAATATATCTAAACTCTCTCTCTCTCTCTCTCTCTGTACGAACAGCTGTTTTTCAAATTCAATCATTATGAAGTTTTTGATGTTTTTTTTTTTGTATTTTTGATAAACAAGTGACATTCATTGAAAAAATTCAAAAAAAGAAGAAAAAATTTTCACTTTGATTCTTTAAAAAATTTAATTTCTAACTGATCACATCTACCTCGATTTGCACACAAAACAAAAGCAAGAAAATGTTGGCTCCCATTCAGCATTTACTCTCAAAGAAACGTATAATATTAGCAAGCGGTTCGCCCAGACGGCAGGAGTTGGTCAAATTTATAGTAAGCGTGTAATACAGTGTTGAAAAGTAATTTTTATATTTTTTCTGTTACTTTTGAAACGTTGCTGTAGGGGTTAAATGCGGAATTATGTCCTTCCTACTTCGAGGAAACGCTGAATCCTTACGATTTTGAGAATTTTTCCAAATTTATAGAAGCTACCGCTTTGGGTAAAGCTGAAGAAGTTTACAATCGCTTAAAGATTGGCGATAACCAAGAAGATTTATTGGTAATAGCGGCTGATACTATGGTAAGTCCTTTCTTTCCTTGCCATTATTGTGAAAATTTTTCTAGTCATTCGATAATCTTTTTAATATTTAATGATTTAATATTTGCGCCGATTATTGTTTATAACTATTTATACTTTATTTTATTCATTAATTTACTTTTTGTTTTTTATATTAGGTAACTATAGGTTCAGAGATCTATGGCAAACCGAAAGATAAAACAGACGCTGTACGCATGTTGACTAAGTAAGCTTCAACGATGGTTTAGCTATCGTCTTATTATTGATTCTTCTGTGATATTTACAGTCTCTCTGGCAATTGCAATCGTGTGTTTACTGGTGTCGTATTAAAACATTCAAAGGGGGTGCACAAATTTACTGAAACGGCTGATGTGTATTTTGGCAATCTCAGTAAAGAACAAATAAATGCTTACGTGGAATCGGGCGACCCCATGTAAGCATCCAAATTTTGTTGTTTCACTAAAGCTTTTTCATTTTTGTATTTCATAGGGATAAGGCAGGCGCTTATGGAGTACAAGGTCCCGGTGGCGCTTTAATATCTCGCATTGATGGTGATTATTATTGTGTTATGGGATTACCTTTACATCGTTTGTGCTGCGAATTAACTAATCTCTTTAAAACCAATTAGCAAATGGTGATTTCTTTCTCACTTAGAATATTTTTTGTTAGTTCCTACAAATTACTTTCTTGTACAAGTTTTGTCTTTGAGGCATTTATTTGGTCCAAACCAAAGTATAATATATAATTGAAATCACATAAAATTCGATGGTTCTGTTTTATTTTTTAAAATTTTGTATTGTGTTTATTTAGAATAAGAAGTATTAATGCGGGTAAGCGCTTTAAGAGAGCATTGAAGAAATTTTACGACGAAATAGAAGCTGGTGTCGCTTCCATATCAAGAAATGATGCAAATATTAAAGAAGCTCATTAAGCTCATTAATTTTGGACTTAGAAATGATGCGCGCGGGTAAAGATGGCAAGGCATTTCCGAGCATGCTTACGCATAGGCCCCGAAGCACCCAGAGGGCCCTTCGCGTTATGGCGAACTCGACTAGAGACAATACATTCAAGAGCCAATTTTTTATTTTTATTGTATGAACAACAACGCTCGGGAAATTTTTCCAATAGGGAAACTTTTTCAAACTTCATACTAGGAGAATGTCTGCGCAGGACGGCATCGGACGCTGTGTCAGCGTTCTTACATCCATGTGAAATGAAAACTATGGATGACATTATAAAAACCGTAAATCTCTGACGGAATGTTGCCAACACTATTTGTAGATTCTTTGTAGACGATAAATTATACATAAAAGTCTAAGATTTCCCGTGAAGTGTAGTAAGTATTCAGAGCGCATTATCCCTATTTAGAAAGTTGTGCTAATCCGAAATATTCTTACTTTCGTCAGTTAAAACAAAATTTTATCATTTATTAATTTTTTTATTTACGTATTCGTTCGTCGCTCGGAAATGCCAGCAGAACACTTATTAATAGATCTTTCATCTAAGCGTAGTAATTCAAATTGGCCTTCGTGCAGTTTACCTAAACAGGACGAGAGCGCCGAAAAAATTGCTTGTCTACTCGTCCTTTTTTCACGTTTTTTTGTTCTTAAATTTTAAGAGAATGAAATACGAAATTCTCACCCTAACAGAAACCGGACATTTATTTCTCACACTTTAATAGAATCGAAGCGTTGCAGTTTATTGAAAGCAACTCTGTGCTCTCTCCGCTCTCTACATATGGTACTGTTTTTATAAACCATGTGAAGGAAAAACCCAGCTAACGGTTTTATGTGGCAACAAAGAAGTTTCTACTAGTGCGCAAAGAGCTTCCTGAAAAATTTAAATCGAGCGAAAAATTACAAAAAAATAGAAATATATTATTAAGAGAAAAAGGAAATGCCAAATAAAATTTTATATTGCATTAAAAATTCCCATTGTGTTAAATAAATTTAAGATATATAAAGAAAATGTAAGAACTTAACAGTAAGTACATTTTTCAAAGATTTTTGATACATTATTAGCATTAATATACAAATGAAATATTTCTTATATATGTTCGCGTTTTCTTTGGAGCAACTTTTCTTTTTTAAATTAACATAATGAATATGCGAAGGAAAGATGAATGAAAGAATGAGTGAATGTGTGAGGGAATAAATAATAAATGAAAGATTGAATATAGGAAGAAGTGAATAAATGACTGCATAAAAGAACTTGCGAGTGAATGATTGAATGCGTGTTTGTTAAAGTTATCACAGACGAACTTCACAGATAAGCGTAGATGAAAAATGATGAAAGAAGTCTCTTTGACAATAGATTATATGGAGTAAATATTTTAGAAATTTCTCCAAGTAAATTCGCTAGAAGTAAATGAAATTTTCAGTTTCCATTTCCAACTCCTGCACAAATTTGCTACATAATGTATAATTATTGTACATCTGAGTTATTTATTCGCCATTCTTCTTTTTCTCTTTAAACGTACATATATAAATATATCCATATTACATATACTTATTTATATGAATTATGTATATACATGCATATATAATATGAAAAATAACGGCGTCAAAATATTATTTGTTGAAAAATTGAACGATTTTCAGTGAAGTCAGATTTTCTTCCTCAATCCCTAATAAATCATACTTTTTGATCATACACATGTCGACTTCCGATTACAAAACGCTTTAGTTTCTGTTGATATATTCCACATTTTTTCAATCTATATATATATATATATATATATGTTTGTGTGGGCATTGAAATCGTATTATCATAATCTGCAACATTGGTGTTTGTAAATGCGTTCGTACGCTTTAAGTCTGCAAATATTCTATTATTACAGCAATATTTGTTCAATTAATTGAAACTTAACCGAATATTGTTTGAGGAACATTAGCATTATGTGTATGTGTGGTATTTTTTGGGATGATTTTCTATGTTGTCCTCATTGTTGTGAAAAATAGGAGAGAAAAGAAATATTATATGAACTATGAAGTTGTACTTGATGTATGCGAATGAACAAGTATAAAAGTTAAGAATCAATCATTTTTTTTTTTTGAATCCTCATATACAGCTGATGAAGAATACATAATTTATATTGCTGATAAAATAATCAAGAATAATATGTTATAATAGATTTTTTCTCAAAGTATTCAATCGGTCGGGACTCATGCGTTTGTTTTATTTAATTTTTTTAGTATTTTAAGAAACCCGTATTTATACGTTGGCTTTAAAGGGAACCTTTATGATAGCTCCAAAGTCTTCTATTTAAAGCAAAATTGTGTTCTATTAAAACTTGAACTCATCATGTGTTAAGTAAATGTTTAAAAAAAAAAATATGTACATGTATTTTATAAAGTATATACTTCATTGGACCTTGAACTCTAATTGTAAGCATAAGAAACTTTAAAAACGAAGTACCATTTAGTTTAATTAATTTAGCATATAATTATAATTAAAACCATACAAAAATGTAAACAAATGTAAAATAAATTAAAATTTAATACCAAAAAAATTAAATCTGTTTCCTTTATATAAAATTTTTGGATTTTATTAACTTTTTTTTTATTTTTGTTATTTATTATTATTATTTAATGTTTCTTTTCAGGTTTATAATAATTTATTTATTAAAATATATAATTATTTTATTATATTTATTATATTTATTTATATCTATATTATTATCTATTCATTATATTTTTATTGTATTACAAATATTTCATAATTATGGCTTAAGTGGCGTAAATACCGGACGAAGTTTTTAGTACGATTTTACAAGCATACCCTAAGTTGTGGGCTGTGGACGGGATTGGGCAAGGTAGGCAAAAATTGTATCAGGAGGTAAGGAAGGAAATAAAACAGTTACTAACGGCTCAGACGATTTCAGTTAAGTTAAAAAACATTAGGTATGGGTTGAGATTATTAAACCGTGCGAAAGAGCATCGCTCGCACAGCATTGTGGCTGTATCGGTGGTATGCCACTAAACTGGGATTGATGCGAGCGGTGCAGACTATGGCGGGACAATACAAACAGTGGTAACAGTTCTAAGGTAAATATATCATTACATTTTTCAATATCTAAAATTTATTAAATTTAATTTTGTTCTATTGCAACACATATATATGTCTGCAGCACACTGCCCGCCATACACCGAAGGGTGTATATAGCAAAAGTAAAGGTATATATATTGACAAACAAATTATATTTATATATCACTTATTTTCGTATTTTTATTTTATTTTGGATTAAAGAGGAACCATGCGCCGCCGCTCACCACCTCATCATAATGAATGAGTGATTCGCTGTACGCCAAAGTTAACTTGTGTTCACCCTTACTTATTGTTATGTATAATTTATTCATTTCTTTTTATTTCATTTTAGATTAAAAAACAAGCATATGTCTCCACCTATCGCTTCAGTTGAATGCGATACTTCCACAGGTAAGTTTGTAGTCATCTTTACATTCATTCGTGTATTAAAATTTAGCAATCACAACATTTTTCTTTTGCAGATATCAACACACCGCCCCGCAAGCAGCGATCCCGATTTATTTAGATTTACGAAGTACGTACTTATGTATTATATATGTGCATTATGTGTAAGCAGGGCTTATATGTATTAATTATTATTATTTTGTATTATTATTATAGTTTTAAGTGAAGTTTGTAATGGGGAGCAGGGGAGCCACTATTTACTGTATTATTATTATAGTTTTAAGTGAAGTTTGTAACGGGCAGCAGGGGAGCCACTATTTAAAACAGGGTGGTGTGGAAAACCGTGCCGGGTAATATAGTTTACGCTGGTTCCACAATGAATCGCTAGACAAATAACTACAAATCTTTGTGACGTTTCATAATGGAAAAATAGAATATTAGGGACTTCATTGGCAATACCGATAGGGCCTCAGAATCATAAGTATTGGATTATATCACAATAACCTTCGTTTCACCTGAGTTTAACTTTAAACTATTGACAGGGGATCAATTCGATCACCGTTAATTCATTGGCCGAAATCTTCCTTTCGCAATGTTGACAGCATGTAATTGGATCTGCTAATACACATTATACAGCAAAGTGAAAGAGAGGCCTTCACACGCTGACTTCGGTTTTGTAAAGAAGACTTAACAAACTAAGCAGCCGCCGGACCGACACCAATGTAAAAATTGAGGTGTTTTAACCATAGGTTGTGATTTACGGTATCAGAGATCTTGGAGAAGTAAGTCATAGCCCTTATCATGAGTGTACTTCACATAGCAAGCTCTTATAATGCAAGTGCAACCCAATCTGATCGATTACTAAGCGTTCAAAAACTTTTCGACAGAGCAAGAAGAATGTTGCTGAATCTCATAAAACTGGGACATCGTGTTTCGTAATAAGTGGTCAGTACATGAATCAGTCAAAAAACTGCGGATGGAAGCACAAATTTGAAAAATGTAATTCTAATTTTGTTATATCAATGGCAATAACATATTTACTAATATTGGCAGCAAACGGAAATTAAGTATGATCATATTAAATTAATTTTGTGTGGCCTATGTGGCCTACGAACTGCCATGACAGTTATAGGCGAACTGAGTAAATAAATTGTGATAAAATTTTTCTTCCTTACAATCTTAACAGACGTCTTTCGTGATCTAACATTATTTTAGTTTATGTATCTCTATAGAAAAAAATTTATACCTATACAAAGTCATTTTAATGACGTTCATATCGTTCGAGAAAATAAATACACTTCCCATCGCATTGGAAAAGCAATAGTCATGCAATTGCATGCAAGCTATAGAAAATAAGAATTAGTTGTGGTTTTCATTTGGAACTGAAAGCAACAATTGCTATTTCGTAAAACATCATCTCTAGATATGGCCCAACCATCCAGCTGTGTCTCACCATATGATTCACGTTTATTTGCTGACGATCTTGACGTTAGCAAAGCTTATACTGAAGCTTTACGGAAAGCTGGCTGCCTGACCACCGAACAATGTTCCTCTATTTTAACAGGCCTTGAATTGATACGTTATGACTGGATAGAAGGCTTGTTGAAGTTTTCTCCTACCGATAAAGATGTTCATACAATAAACAAAAGGCGTTTAACGGAAATCATAGGCGAAGTGGGGCAACATTTAAATAGCGGATGTAGTCGTAACGAACAAGTTTTAACTGATATGAAATTATGGCTACGTAAAGCTATAAACGCATTGCTGGCACGCGTACAATGCTGCATTGAAGCGATTTTGGAAAAGGCCGAGCAACACTTGGGTGTTTTAATGCCGGCTTATATCGACTTACAAAGAGTCCAGGCAGTTCAATTTTCTCATTGGCTGCTATCTTATGCCTGGATTTTGCGTGAAGATTATCTACGTCTAAAGGAGCAAGAAAAGTTGTTACTTGTTTCACCATTAGGCAGTGGGACTGTGGCTGGAAATCCTTTCCACATTGATCGCGTGTGGCTAGCAAAACGTTTAGGTTTTACATCAGTAACAGAGAATAGTTTATACGCTGTGGCAGACAACGATTTTATGGGTAAGTGAAGAAACATGCATTTATCTGATGTTTAATTTCTTACATTTATTCTATATTCTCGCAACGAAAGTGAATTTCATTTACTACAGTTCCATGCTGAGCTTACATCTTTCTGGTTTAGCAGAGGAATTCGTTATATACTCTACTAAAGAGTTTGATTTCCTGACATTGTCCGAACAGTCCTCAAAAAGCAACAGATTAGAGAGTGATTCAATTAGTATGGAATTGGTGCGTGGAGCTTCGGTACAAATTTGTGCTTGTTTGACGGGTATAATGATGATTACGAAGAGTTTGCGTACTTCTTGTCATAAAGATTGGCAGTGTGATAAGCGATATTGTTTTGAAACTTTTGACGCACTGCAGAAAGCTTTAAGAATAACCGCGAATGCTTTAAGGGGTTTAAAGATAAAGCCACCGCAAATGGAAACTACATTATGCCCTGAGATGCTAGCTATAGATTGGGTAGGTTTTCGATTTTTTTTTTTGCTTTTTATACCCACCACTGCAAGATGGGGAATACCCATTTTGTTTTCTTCCATAATGTATGTATCCCCAAAACAAAGCTTCAGAGACTCTATAAAGTATTTATATTCTTGAGCACTGTGAAATTCTGAGTTGATTTACCCACCTCTGTCCATCGGTGCGTGTGTGCGAAGTATGTTTTTGGCACTCTCCTGGCCGCAAAAATGAAGACATCAACTTCAAATTTGGTAGAAACCTTGGAAGTTTTTGCAAGCACGTTGGTATTGAAAATGGCCCAAGTTGGTCAGAGCAGAAGCGCGCAGTGAAGCGTGAATTGAACGCAACTCAGTTTTTTTTTAACAAAAATTTTTGGATTTTTGCTCGTCACTTGGAAATTATTATAGTTAGCCGGCTGAAACTTTCCACATTTACTTTACGAATCAGTAATTAAATTTAATTTTTCTCACTTCGTTGAGGTTTAATGCTTATTTATCTTAAGGCAAACAAGACAGAACCTTTAAAACTATTTTGTACACTCCTCAAATGAAAATGTATTATCTGCCCAAAAATGGATTAATCTAAAAAGGAATATTGTCGACACCGCGACTGACATTTGCTTAATAATACCAGTGATACGGATATCAAATAACAGAACTTAGAATGCGAAAAGCATTGTGGTGGGAATGCGAGATTCGGCCCCAGCCGTATATATCTCTCTGACTTGTTTGATTTTAACTTTTCTTTCATTTTTTTTAAGGTTTACTATTTGGCAAAAAAGGGAATACCTCTACCTCAAGGCCAGCAATATATCGAAAATGTGACAGATTTTGCTAAACGGGAATCTTTGGACATTACTGAAATTCCTTTGGAGGAACTTCAAAATATATGTCCTCGTATTGACAGAGACATAGCAAAAGTGGCGGATTTCAGAGACATAGTTGAGCAATACGACGTTACAGGAGGTACTGCGTCTACAAGCGTGCAAAAACAAATCGAATTGTTAAAGGATTTCGTAACTAGTCTCAAGGAAGACCAATGATTTTTGTGGCGTTTGAACAAACAAGCTTTATTAGATTCTTATTAATCAAATAAATATATGAAATTTAAACAGAGTTTTCAGTTTTTAAATCTAACATCCACACACCTTTCTTCCCCCAAAACTTTGTTTAATTAACACTGGGACTATTAGGCGTATAGGTGATGGGATCGTTTTCTGAAAATTTTTCAGCTTTTTCCAATTGCGTGTAACCCGTCATGGGTGAGTTCGAGGGCGGAGCCATCTTGCCGCCAGATATTAAAACGCCCAAACTTTGTTGTAATTGCCAGCGTCTAGCCTCACGAATAGATTTATTGCGTCTCAAAGTTTTTGCCAACATAAAGGCACAAATTGAACCTAACAGCTGAAATAGGAACGTAAAAATTTGTATATGAACACAGAATACTTTGAAAAGATACCTGTACAAAAGCCACTGTAGTTGCACCTGTCGCTATTAGCATGGTACTCTGGGATATGATGAAATCCATGCGTTCCAAGCAACCGCTCTCATATGTCATTTCACAATGCATAAGATTGTCGGGTGAAAAGCTGCCACAACAAGATGGTGGCACAGGTATCTCTTCATTATTACCGGTATTTGGTGTCCAGTAGTTACTCCAATCGGCTGGGGAATAAACGCCGCAACACTCTAAACCGCTTTGCATAAAATCAACGCCTCCTTGTATGTATGGGTTAACCTCGTATTCAGCCAACGATTCATTCATAGTGCGAATCAACATTTCACGCACTTGCCCTTGCATAATAAAAGCTGCTAATGAGGCAGAAACTTCCAATATAAAAACGATAAATAAACAAAGACCGTACTGAAAATATTCATTGTAATTAATAAGATACTCTCTCGAATAAGTTATTTAAGCTAGACTTACTAAGTTAATAAGCATAACACTCTCCCTTGCAGCACCGTAAGCTCCTAACGTGGCTACGAACAATAATATGAAGCCTATTGCTATCAAGAGCGCTGGAGGCGATAAGAAATGATCATCAACAAATTGTCGGAAATCGCCAAAAATCGCTTGAATTGTGCTGCCAACCATAACCAATAAAATGGCAGTGATCTGGAAAAACAATAGAAAAATCGAGAAAAAAACTTTTAGTTTCACAATGCAAAAGTCAGAATTTTTATTATATTTTTCAGATAAAGTCTGCTTCCATTTAAAAATATACCAAGTTTTTGGTTTAACTGGACTCTGTACGCTTCCGCCATTATCGGAAATTAGTAATTTTTTCAATACATATGTGATAGGATCGCGCTTAAAGACCCTCCAATTACTGCTCCTTTAGGATGATAAAATTTCCGAGAGGTCTACGACGACTTGTTTTCTCTTTTGATTTTAGTGAACATTTGAAAATAATCAAGAGAAGATTAATAAGCGTAACAAGGCCTTGCAAATTGCGAAAACATACTAAAAATGGTCTGTTTGGGGTTCTTCAGCACTATCAGCGATATCAGCATCGATTTTGTTTTGCTTTTGTCGAGTGGAGTAAATGTTGTTCAAAATTTATTAATATTTCGATAAATAAACTGTTGTTAGAGACAATTACGTGTACTGTAAACATTACAGAATTCTGATATTCGACCTAAGCCGTTTGTTTTTTCGAATCTCTCATCGTCGTTAACAAATTTAAGAAAACTTCTTCACAAGCTTGACTTATTTTCCATGAACTTAACTCCCTCCGAATTGCCAGCGTGCATATTAGGCAGACACTGTGCTCGCAAGGCTATCAGGATTTGTCTAATCCTTGTTAGTGCGATAGAATAGTCCTTGTTCTAAGGATAATTCTCAGCGCACTTAAAAAAACTAGTAAAAACACTATAATGGGCTTTGACTCGCTATTAAATATCCTATAACATCTTACAGTTAGTTATTCAGTAAAGCGTTATATGGGAAGTGGTCGAAAAAGTAGTCCAATGAGAATCACAGTGTGCGCTCTTGGATCAAAGCACGTTGTTGTACCAATTTTCATCAAAAGATCTCAAAAATTGCGGCCTCTAGGTTGAGCAAAAGAAAACAAGATGGATGGTCGGACAGACATGCTTAAATAAAATCAGAAAATTATGATCGGTATAATGAAAGGTGGGTCTATCCTAAGTCCTTCTGGCCGTTGCATATATCCGCACAAACTTTATATATCTCTGTACTGTAAACTTTGTGTTTTCTTTCGAAAAATAATTGTGATATTTTGGATATTTTATATTAAAACTACTGGCCTTTTCTATGTACATTGAAAAGTTAGGATTGAGGAGGTGCACTTTTGTATCAGTTTAAAAGGTGGTATTACAAAATTGGGATGGCCAACTTCGAAATATGCTTCCAATAAGGAAAAAGTTGGAACAACTTTGGAAAAACGAAAAATTTCACCTTTCATCAAGAATCTAAGATTCTTTGAAGATATTCCAGAAAGAGGGTGCATTTATTTTCCAAGCATATTTATAAATTCGAGCCAAGAACAGCCCCAAGCGGTTGACTAATATACACACACACATCATACATGTAGTGAAAACTGAAACAGCTGGTATTTTATAGAAATACTTTTTTAAATACCTTTTGATGCTCTTGTTGTTGTCATTTGTTTAAATAAATTAAAACATCATATGTGCTTGCTTTATTAAATGCTGGTCGAGAGAATTTCAAGATCTATATATTGGAAAAAGACTATGCATGACTTTGATTAGATCAGCATTTGAGTACGTTTCCCTAGTATGGTCTCTACCCTATCGTTGTCACCTAGAATCGACGTTTATAATCGAATCTCCTTATTGAATCCAATGCACACCATTAAGTATAGTATGAATACTGTTCCAGCATTGCCATTGTCGTAAGTAAAAAATGACAATTAACTAACACAGTCGTCTATTCCCCTCAAGAAATGTGAAGTGTTTACACGGTTTGCCAAGCTTTGGCTTGTTCGCGTCGAATTAGTGCTATATTCGCATTCCGATTCTCATTGGCAATGCAAAATTTCCGATGGTAGGACATCAATATGTTTTCCATTTCTTTCATTAATTAACTTAATATAGATTTTAAGTTAATTTCTTTCTCCTTAATTAGTCGCTCAACTTAGCTGCATTCAAATTCTAATTGAATTGTAAAATAAAATAAAACAACTAAGAAAATCATATTCAGTCGTGACGAAATCTTTTATATATATCACCGTTATCGTAACAAATATTAAAACACCAAGGAAAATAACTGCATTTTCATACTTCTGTCATTACCTATAGAAATTCCTTTGGTGTATTTGTTGTACTTTATGAATAACGAGCAAAGATCATGGAAAGCAAAGTCGGGTCAGTTTTTGTCGTATAGGCGGGTAGGCATGTAGGCGTCGTAGGCGTGTTTTTAAAAAGTTTAAGTCCTTTTCAGATTTTTTTGCAAATTTTTAGGGGATATTTTAATTTTTCCGAACGGGAGAATGCTTATCACAGATACTGCCAAAGTTGGGAAGATGGATAAATGGACAATTGGACGGACGGACATGGTTAGGTGCATTCCGAGTTTTTCCCCCAAACACATTTACATTTGTGGAACCGATTCAGAGCAGGGTTTGGTATTTATTTTGCACATCATCGCAAATTTAGGAAATGATTATACTCTGGATAATTCGTTTTCACGTTAATTAAAACTTACCAACTGACATTCGACGTCGATATTGTTCTAAGTGGTATTATTTGGCATCATGTAAGAACGAAAACTATCAACCGGTCGAGGTTTAACGAAATCGAAAGCAAAATATATATACAATAAGGAGCTTAATTTTTGTTTTTAGTAATCAGAAGAATTCAGTTAGCAAAACATCGCAAATAACTGATACAAGAATAATGAACCACAGATTACGTTGAATGCTATGAATATTTTATCGAGGCGGTGTATGATTAAAAATTAACCTAGTAAGGTTTTCACATGTTCGTTGCTCATTCTTAGTAAAGAAGAAAATCACGACACTTCCGGACAGGTTGGTTGGTTTGCCAAGGAAAAGGGCAAAACCGAAAGTTCAAAAAAAGATGCCACCAAAGACCGCAAATCTTTGAATCCCCTTAGGGTTGCCATTTCTATCCCCCAAATTTTGTTAAACTCCTGATTGATTAACTATAAGCCATCACTGATCACGACCCCGAAGCCTTTTCATTTATGCCCATAATAGATTTTGTGCTTAAAAATGCTCTGAACAGGTAAATAAATACTTGATGAGGTTACCCATTTTCGTAGGCTATCAGGAGTCATGCTATCTTTAGGCTTTATGTCACCTCGGTTATGATGACCTCGGTATAATTTAAACAACAACGATCCTTAAATAAGTCCAATTATGTTAAGTTAATGACAAATAGACTTCTTTGAGTTTTTTTACGGCATGCACTTGTTCTTTAACATTTTTCACAAAAAACAAAGAATAAGCGAAGTTAATGATTAAAAAAAAAAAAGATCTCCAATGTTCCAAGTTCTGCTAAGTTAAAAATTTTGCAAGTGGGGACTAAAGAAATTGCACTCTGATTTAAATTCGGCCTGCATTTATTTTTGAAATTAAGGTAAAGTCTTATAGTTTCTAGGCAATTTTGATGTGTAACAAAATCCCATTTTCGAGATATGTTCGCTTTGCTGGTATATTCGAAGCAATCCTTCTAAAAGTTACGGATTTCCACTTAAGAATGTTAAGAGAGACAACGATAAATGAAATGATTGGAATATAAAGAGAATTGAAGATAGTAGTACTTGATGGTAACTCCTGTCAAATATGAGAACAACTTTTGGATAATTCAAAGTTGATCGATCAGTCCAGTAAGGAATTGATTTTTATATTCATCATGTCAAGCTTTCGCTTTTTAAATGAATTTTCAAGAACTTTTGCATATCAACAGCAACTAACAGAAGAATGTCCCAAGAAATGTGATTATATTTACTGTATAAATTGATCAAGACCTTTAATGGGGGACTGACTTTTACGATTTTGAATTCTTGCTTTTTTCATTTCGAGTTCAGGGTACTTTTGTATAATCTCGGGCGGGTAATAGGAAATTTAAAGCGCCAGCATAAGTTTTATTCCACATCATAAGAAATCGATATTATTTTGTTGTCTCCTTATAGAAGCTTACAGAAGTTTTACGCCCACTTGAGTTACTGTTTATAGGCAATAAATTTCACAACTTGATATGAGTTACCATCGAAATCTTCTTGTTGGTGCTGATAAGTGTGCGAAGGAAGAAAGAGGTCAAGTCTGCTAATTTGAGTTTTACTCGAAGCGGTGAACGCAGTTTGGAAATGGGTCTTAAACGAAGTGCATTCTCTTGTAACTATTCTTTAATATTGTTACGTTTGCGAGAAAATTTATTCGGAAACTTTTTCGTAAGCTCTGTAATAAACAATACATATATTGCGTTATCATTAAATCAATAACGATAACAACATAGACTGACAAGTAAGTGCTTTTTAACAGATGAAATAAGAGTAAGGGATCTGCGTCCATTTCTATGAAGTTAAAGCAAATAAAAACGTTATCGTATTCCAGAATGAGTAAAACATAACGATTAACAAGTGAACAGATTCAGAGACCTGAAAATGCTAACAAAAGCTATTGCATTCCAACTAATACAGTGAAGTCATTCGGAAACGGGCGCCGATGCAATGCAAACGCTTCCCGATTGGGGGCACGTGCCCACATCAGTGAGAGCATGAGCGAGGGAGAGAAAGAAAGAAGCAGAAATCTGGAGAAATTGACCGAAGGTCTGCAGAGAATAAGCGGAAACGTCTCTGGAAATTTCATTACTTGCGCGTTGATGGAATAGATTGACTTTCTTCATATTTTTTCACTTGTTTTTCACTAAAATTGGGGTTATCTTGAAAATTCTTGTCAGTTAACCTTGTACTTACCGCAAACATGAAACTAACGATCAATAGCATGTATTTAGCACAACGCATGCCAGAGTTCAATTGTAAATCTCTGTATAAAGCCATTCTGTAGAATTTTACTCTTTTTACCAAATGCTAGGGAAAATTTAAATTATATTTATAAGTTAAGTTTGAATCACTCGAAAACAAAAAAAAAAACAGAAGAAGAAGAGAATATATACTTTTTAATTTCTTTCTCTCTTGTACAACTTTCCTGTCGCAAAGTTATAAAATCACTAAAATATTGTTAAGCTTTTTTTTTTACTCTACTGTTTTAATTATCTGCGTACTGTTAATTTTTATTGTTATAACGAGCTGTCTCGTATACATAGGCATACAGGTGTGCAGGTAATAATGTCGCCTATATGTATATATATATGTACATAATTTTTATTTTTATTTTTTTTTTTTGTTTACTGCAAGTATATAATACATTCAATTGACTTTATCATTGAATAATAACTTTGCGAAGATAACATTTTTAATCAGGAGCTATGATAAAAATATATATTTATTTTTTTTTTTTTTTTTTTGTAAAAAGCTTTTTTATACGTTTTACGCAATTTCTTAAGAAATTCTTTTTGTGCTTTCTTTTTAAAACGTAAAAAACTATTAACACTTGTTGTTTATGGTATTTTCAGTTTCCATGGATATTTTTTTAAACTTTTGAAACCATAACACGAAAGGATACTCTTTTGACGGTGGTTTAGGTTTTCCTCTCTTTATTATTTCATTATTTACTTAACAAAGATATTGATTTGTCGATTGACTGCGCATTTTGCAAGAATGTCCGGGAAAATCTCGTATAATAAATAAATAATTAATTTCACTAGAATATTATGGTCATCTTAAAGTTTTCCCTATTGGTAACCTTCGTTACAACGACTAAGACATGTATTACAAGTTTATACTTAATTTGTTCTAATTTCTTGCTTTGCGTATTTATGTATATTAGGTGTGTAAATAAACTCGTTCGGCTGAAATTGGTTGCTTCGTAAAACGATTTGAATAAGTTTTAGTTGTTTACCGGCTGTCGTTTCGTGTATATCAAAATTTAAAGAGATGGATGTCAACAAGCGGCATTTCCGCCATTGCATATTGTTCTGTTTTAATTTAGAAAAAAATGAAAGTAAAGTTGTTTGCGAGATTTCATGCAAACAATTTGAATGTAGAAGACAATGAACGACCATGGACTTTCGTGACGAGTATTGGGTGAAGAAATTCAAAGTTTACTAGACGAAAATCGAGCACAGACTTAAAAGTAGCTTGTTCCACAGTTAGGAGTAACTTGAGAAAGAATTCAAATCGTTTGCACAGTATACGAAGGAAGGAAAATGGAAAATAGAAGGAAGGAAATGGAAAATGGCTCTCATGGGCTAACCGAAGAGAACAAAACCCGAGTTGACGTTTGCTTCAACTTTTTAAGTCGCTATCAAAACTTTAATTATCTTTATCACACTATTGCGGGCGATAGAAAATCGAACTTGCGCGGAAATACTAGACGAAGAATAGTACGTGTTGACCCAGGACAACCGTTCATATTCCATGTAAAGCCAAAAAAGTGCTACTGTGAATTCGGTGCAATTGGAAAGGAATCATTTGCTAAGAAGATTTAAAGCCTGGTAAAACTTCCTGAACGAAGAAGGCATTGGCTGAACCAGGACAGCTGTCCACATCTCATGCAAAGCTGAATATGCATGCCAAGAAGGCGCTACTATGTGTTGGGTGAGATTGGAGAGGAACCAATTATCACGATCTTCTAAAACTTGATGAAGCTATTACATCCGAACGCTATCAAGGCAATTTAGATGATTTAGATTGCAGGGAAAAGGCTATAAAGGCGTAAAAAAAATCAGGAAGTACCTTTGTTTTGTAACATCCCCCGTCCACATGCAGCAAAAGCAATCAAGGAAATAATTTTCAGCTTAGGCTGAAAAGTTTTGCCGCGCCTCGCATGTTCTTCAGAGATGGCCTCTTCCGTTTACCACTTATTTAGATCGGTACAGTCAAATTTTGCAGGCCAGCAGTCTACAGAGGTTTAAGATGTCCCTGAATAGCTCGATGGCTGTTTCGATCTTAAACAAAGGCATTGAGATGTTAGGAAAGCATTAAATTAATTGTGTCGCCTAAACTTTTTTTACTTAGTACCGGAAATTATTGTTCAATGTATTGTATACATGTATGTATTAGATCAAATAAATACATTAAATATATTAATTTTGAAAATAATACGTTTTTCCTACTTAGCCCCAGGTATATATATATATATATATATATATATATATATGTATATATATATATGTATATATACATATGTATATATGTATATATATATATACATATGTATATATATATATATATATATATATATATATATATATATATATATGTATTTATATTGCTAACTTAACTGTTAGTTTAAAATTTAAAGCATGCTTTAATCATTTTTTTAACATCTGTTTTTTGCTGAAATATAAATCAAAAATTCAACAATGTACTTGCTTTCTCGATCGTTATAATCAGTTGCTTTGAAATCGCGACTGGGATCTTAAAAGTTTGATTGTAGAAACGAATTTGGTTTTATATTTTATCCATCATCGAAAGATTAGAACGCATTAGCAATTTATTCTCGTGTTTGTAGATAGGTTTGTTTTTTTGCAGTGTGATCCATAATGTAAATAATCGTTTGACTGTGTACATCGGAGATGGAAGTTCGCATATTCATTGTTTCTACAGAAGATGTTTGAAACTAGATGTTTTGCGCTCAGCGCCACCTACAATGTGTAATATATGCATTCCTAAAAACCAAAATAGATGGACATAATTCACCCAAAAGTATGTCCATAGTAAGGATTAGACTATAATTTAAAATGTACAAGAACTTGGTGCAGATATTCCCTGAGGCTATCGAAAAAGTTAGTGTAAGGAAAGTTCCGATCGATCAACTGAGCTGGAATCAGCAAATCATTTCACAGTTTTAAAGGGTGATGACATGAAATGATTCGCTCTTTTGCTACGTTTTCATTTTGTACTCTACACCACAAGGGCATATTAACTTTCTGCAACACCCAGAAGGATTTGAGATGCATTAGACCGACTACATCGCTTCAGAACCACTTTCTTACTTATTTTCTGAATCAATTAAACGTCGGTCCGACTTGTTTTCTTGTGTTTAGCCTACAGGTCGTGATTTTTGAGACATTTTGATCAAATTTAGTGTTTGGACGTGTTTCGGTCCAAAGACGAACGGTATTCGAAATGGGTCAAGTCGGACCGCTTTTGCCACCGTTTTCAATATGATGCCTTATTTAATGGTATTTAATGGTGGACCATAGTGTTTTTACTTGTTTACGTGAATGTCGAAAATTAACTAAATCGGTCCGTAGACGTGCCTCAAATCTTATACAAGTATAATAAATAAATGAGGTGACTTGACAACCGATATGGTGCGTATATCCAGCAATGAAGGAATCTTCTGATAAACACTCCTTACCTCTATTTCTAATCTGCTGTTAAGATAAGATGTCCAAAGCATAATGCATCCCAACGTACATCGCAATAAATCGGTACTGGAAGTCCGGTCCAGAAGGATCCAATTGGTATATAATATCCTATACTCACTCTACATAAAAGATATTCTGCTACACAAACACCTCCATCCTGAGTGTATTACAGATATTGAATGAAATTTTTTAAATTCTCTAGCCCTGGATTGCCGGATGTTGGGTATATAACTATTTTGTCTGAAATGAATCAATTTAACTCAAATATTCAACGTAAAACTTAAAAAAAAAAATTTAATTTAAAAGAATTTCATTTAAAACAATTTTTATATATATATTGTTTTTTTAAAACACATTTTTCACACATTTACATTCCACACAATACGTTTAGCACAAACGGGCTTACTTTCATTGCTTTTGCATTACACTTGAACTTGAAAATTGAACCGTTCTGATGACGAATTTGATGCCAATTATTCGGCATGTGCTGAGTAAACAGGCACCTGGCTGTAGCTGAGAGCAATTGGTCGTCGAGTGTCATGTCACTGCCTTTGCGTTTTTGTTCTCAATAAATTTTGTCTGTTCTTTGATAGATCAATTTCACTCCCTTCTATCAAAATAGGTATAGCACATATGCATCTTTCAAATGGGGAGGACAAGGAATTAGTGTTTGCATGCTATTCATAATTTTATAATGAAGTTCAAAAAAGTGGCTTAGTCAAAGCAAAGTTTTCTTACAAATTTGTAATGTCGAGTGCGCTATTACTCTACGAGTTTTGTCGGTAAATTTTAAAAATTGTAATTTTTTTCTATATAACGACTTTTTAAAATAAGGTGTTAATTGGGAAGTGGTCGAAAAAGTGGACCGATTTGAACCATTGTGAATAGGCTTCGCCACCACACGTCAGTGTACCAAATGCTCGGGCAGATAGCAGATGGACAGACAAGCTTTGATCGCTGTAATAAAAGATAGGTTTATCTTAAGCCCTTCTGGGTGTTAGATACGACCAGATAAGCTTAATATACTTTGTACCACAAAAGATTGCTCATAACTAATGTGTTTTAAGAAATTGATTGCTTAAATGTACGTTGCTTTCTTTGCAATCAATTTAAAAATCAATTATTGAAATGCTCCTTCGTGAAGACTTCGAAACAACGCCTTTTGTAAATTTAAGAATTTCGTAAAAAGACAATTTTATCATTGAAAATAAAGTTATTTTTACACCCACCACTATAAGATGGGAGTACACTCATTTTGTCTTTTTTCCATCATGTGTGTACCACCCAAAAGCAAGCTTCAGAGACCCTATAAAGTATTTATATTCTTGAGCAGCGTGAAATCCTGAGTTGATTTAGCCATGTCTGTCCGCCTGAGTGTTAATGCGAAGTGTGTTGTTGGCACTCACCTGGCCGCAAAAATGAAGACATCAACTTCAAATTTGGTAGAAACCTTGGAAGTTTTTGCAAGCACGTTGGTATTGAAAATGGCCCAAGTTGGTCAGAGCAGAAGCGCGCAGTGAAGCGTGAACTGAACGCAACTCAGTTTTTTTTTAACAAAAATTTTTGGATTTTTGCTCGCCAGTCGGAAATTATTAAAGTTAGCCGGCTGAAACTTTCCACATTTACTTTACGAAACACTTTACTCTTTAGGCCATGTCCACACAAAGTTACGAGTAATTAAATTTAATTTTTCTCACTTCTTTGAGGTTTAATGCTTATTTATCTTATGGCAAACAAGACAGAACCTTTAAAACTATTTTGTACACTCTTCAAATGAAGATATATTATCTGCCCAAAAATGGATTAATCTGAAAAGGAATATGGTCGACACCGCGACTGATTTTTTCTTAATAATAATACCAGCGATATGGGTTTCAAATAAAAGAACTTGGAGAGTAGGATGCGAATAGCGTAGTGGTGGGTATGTGAGATTCGGCTGCTGCCAAATTACATTTCTTGTTCTTTTTACTTGTTATGGCTATTTCTAATCTTTTTCGTAAGTGTCTAGCTTTCTACACGATTTACTTGTAAACACTATCTACGAGTAGGCATATACTAATGTAGACATCCTCTTGATAATAGTCAGACATGTGCATGTTAGCGATACTATATTTATATGAAATATAACTAGCATGTCGTATGCACACACATATTTTTTTTAATTTATATTTTGTGCGATTACGGTTTAAACTGTTTCTAAGCAGAGAAGAAGAAACAACGGGAAACTGAAAGGATTTCAATATAATTTATAATTATAATTATAATTTCTAAATATGACGATGTCAAAGATTCGCATCAGTGTTAAGATCTCTCTATTTTCTTTTTTAACATTGGACTTGTATTTAACATCATTTCATATGACTGCCTATCAAATCTGCCCATCAGTGTAAAAACAAAGTGAAATAAAATACATTTATCTGTCAATTTTTTTCAAAACTTTATTTTTTCGTTAAAAGCCTTAAGGATTTTTTGTGTTTGCAAAACTTGTAAAATAATTTAATTAATTTATCAGCCATCGTCAAACTATAATTGTGGACATAAAAATTATTACGTATACTTGCAGAAGCTTTTGTATGTTGCCCAGAGTATGCTAACGAAAAATGTTTATATTAAAAGTAATAAATAACAGTGATAAAGATGAACGTCTGAGTTTTTCTTCTTTTTTTTTCGAATTAAACAAATGGATAATATTAACCCACAAAACCGGAAATGCCATTACGAATCTTTATCTCACGAGCAATATAACACGAAAATAAAACGCCAAAGAACTGTAAGAACAAAAAAATGAAATATTTTTTATTATGAATTTATTAAGGAAAAAAAGAAATTTGAAAATCTACCTGAAGAATTGCAATAATGACACCAGCTGCTCCCAAACTGACAGCATGAGCGGCTATATAATTGGAGAACTCTGTTAAACAACCATTACTGTAGCGATTGGAATCTTCATTGTTTGTCGTACAACTAAATTCACCCACAACCCCATTCGGCAAAGAGCAACAAGACAAAGGTAATTTATCATTGAACTTATTTACCCAATCCTTGTAACTGTTCACGCCGCAACAAGTGAACTGATGAGACAAAACAAAGATGGTTACGAAGTCACAACTAACAATCATTCATAATAATTAACTTACCGTTTTTTGTACGTAATCCCATAAAACCGTTACTTCGTCTACCTTTGTATTATTATATTTACCCAATGAATCCGTTAAAGTTACTTTAATAAGACTTTCAGCATCAGAACGTAACACGTAACCACTAATACCGGCAGACAATTCCAAGATGAATATTATGCCCAGAAGGACAGAAAATGTTAGAATTAAGCAATAATTCTCCTTTAAAGCACCCCAACAGCCGAAGAAGGAGATTATAATAATAAATGAACCAATGACTATCAAAAAGGTTGGAATTGAGAAGAATTTCGACGCCAAAAATATCTCATATTCATTATAGACAGTGGCTACACCGAGTCCAACAGCTATCAAGATAATACCGGTGATCTATGAAAATGACAACAATTAAAAAAGCTTTTCTTATCTCTCTTTCATGTGCAGCAGGCGTTAGAAAAACCTTATATTTGTGTTGTTTCGTTGACCATCAATGATGGGAAATATTTGCGGTTAAGTTCTCTCTTGATTCAAATTGATTGAAAGCATTCCTCCATTCATTGTTAATTCATTAAACTTGTTCAAAGATATTTAGCTAAACAGGTTAAAAAATAGTGCAAACCTCACAGTGAAGACATATAGCGGCTCAAATGGTTTATCAAAAATTGGCTAAGGACTCTGTTGATTCATGTGCTTAGTTTGTATAGGTGTATTTAAGGATAGTCTTAAGACATATTTGTGATACGAGATTTTATATCGATATGCGTATAATTTTTGGGTAGTGGAGATGTCTATGATGATGGAGCTTAACTCACTGTAAGTCTTCAATTTTTACTGCGTGGAGAAAACTAACTCGGAGTCTTATGCTCTTCAAGGATTCATATTGAAACCAATCCTTCGTGGCATTTTTGGAAGGCGGATGCTTTTCATAGTTTAAATTGCACGAGACGTGTTCAAAAAAACCAGCGGCTTTTCAAGTTTGGTCGGCTATTTTATAAAATAAAAAACTACCTTCTTTTTCGAGCACACCTCGTATAAAAGGCTTTGTGGGTGGATGATCTATTGCTGATTAATACCACAAACTCTTAAACGTTTTCTACACTCACTTATACAATGAACTCATTTCATCATTTGGTTTGGCATTCCCAACTGACTTAGTCATAGTTTGACTTAGTCTGTTTTTAAAACTTTGAAAGAAGCAAAGAAATCGTCTACTTATTTCTGCACGGGTGTCATTCTTTCGTAGAAGCAAGTAGTGAAGAACTTAAGAAAGATTTTAAAACAGGGGAAATTTGATTCCAGAGGAACAATTATGAGATTACAGGTAGTGTTGTCCGCAACTTTCATTTCGATTCACCTTCCAGTTATGCGAACCCAAACAAGTTAATGTATAATTATTAACTAATTTATTGTGCGTAAAGTTAATCGACAGGGAAGAACAAACGAAATCAATTGGTTCGTAACAATCATAAGGTACAGAATGATTCACCTCTAGTAACTAGACAGATTACGAAAGAGTAAAGAGATTATATTTCTTTGGTATTCATATTCTTCTAGCATTTCACTATTGTTAAGGCGTTAAGATTATTTCGAAAATGTCTGTCATAAAATGAACGTTGCCTTAAATACATATCTTAAATATACATTTTCCTATATACGCCTTTTAATTTTATAAAGGAAGGAAGGCACAGCTTAAGTTTTTGTAGTGTTTCACTTAAGCCAAATCGGCAGTGATTGCATTAATTTACATTTCATTTTAGCTTTTATTTTAGATTTGCTCATATTCATTGCATACTCTGTCAATCCGTTTCTTTACTCATTTTCTCTTTGAATTTTGAAACTTGCATTAATTATGATAGAAAGAAAAATGACAAGCTTTCTCCGCTCTATTCTAACTTGACCCCGTACTAAGTATCGATTTTAAAATTTGGAATCAATATTTATCTGAATAATCGTATAAATCGTTAAAAAAGCGAGAGAATGATTTCAATCAATCCGCTGAGATATAAGTGTAAGAATTCAAAGCGAATACAGCTACTTGGTGTATATATACTCACCAAAAGTACTAGATTGAAAGCAAATAAAACATATTTAATGCAATTTGCGCTTCCCGTCAACAGCGACATGATAGGTTTGGGTTATGTTCCTTGAAAGACAATAAAAAAAAAAATATTATTATAATTATAAATAAAAGAAATGTATAAAATTGAATGGTTTAACTAACTAAAGTCAAATGTGGAAAATATCTCTCAAGGTTTATGAAAAATGTATAGCAAACCATAAATTATTCATGTAAGTAAAAAGAGCAAAGGCAATCCATTCTCGATATAATTACTTGTTTATAAAGAGGCGTCTTTGCATTGCGACCAATGAGGAAACCTTGAATTTTGTTGTATTGATTTTGTAGTCTTTTTCAATATTTGATTAATGCAACAACGTATACGCACCTTTTTTCCTTTAAACGTTTTTCACAAAATCAGTCGAAAATGCGATTGAAGTCAACGGCGTACGTACATATCTATATCGGTGTAGGTAGATTTCTATATCTACCTATAGACATATTCTTAAAATGTCTTAAAAACTTTCCTATTCATGGCTGGGAAGATATTATATTAGCTTTGTCCTGTCAAGAGCAATGGTCAGATACGCCTTTTATAGACTCATAACATAGCCCTACGAAATCTGTTGAATAACAGTTGGATTTTAATCTGAATATCTGGAATTGTCGCTACACGTTTCAAGTTCTTTCTAGGCATTTTTCGCCGGGGAACACACATGCAAAGAACACCAAGGTACCGAACACCGTTTCAAAACCATGGAAAAAGGTTTAACCTTTTGCTTAAAAAGACATACAGAGAGGCATGTAAGATGATAACTACAAACTAAAACATTAATTGTTTCTACACACTTTCAGAATGGGAAAATTATCTCTGAAATATAAGTTAAAAGCGATATCGGCCTGCCTTATGGCGAATGATCCGCTCCTTCCACCACTTGAGGTACACCATTTAGTACATAAACACCTCCCATCTGCAACAGTTTTTGTTAAGAGTGGGACAGTTAATCGGCCGTACGTTTTCATTCTTTTCTAGCGAGTTTTAAAAGCAATCTTTGGACCGATACATCATTAATAACAAAGCAAGTCTTCGACTTTTCCTAACGTTTTTGAGCCTTTAAGGTAATGTAAGTTCACTAAGAAGCGATTGTTGTTTTAAATTTGACATAAATTAAGTTAGTTAAATACCTAAATTCCACTTTACAAATTACAAATTTTTTGCCGGTTTAATTTTTTTTTTTTGAATTTAAGAAAATGGATGATTCACCAGACAGTTGTAACACATCAGTCAATAAGCTCGTAGGATGACGAATTCATTGTCGTCAAAAAGTAAAACCAATTTTCTTTTTTAAATCCATTTTGAAATGTTTTTACGTAGAGATACGACCTATAACAGTCAAATAACAATTTGAATCAGCGGAAGGAATTCATTGTGCACAACACCACGATAATCGAAGAAAACTGTTAACATCTCCTTGATTTTTGAGCGATTTTGACGCGGTTTTTTCGGTCTTAGCTTACCTTTTGCCCGATATTCGCTCGATTGATCAGTTGTTTCCAGATCGTATGCATGGATAGAAGTATCATCTCCCGTAATAATGCATTTCATGACTATTTTGGAACTTCTCTCTTTCCCCGGAAAAAATATTTTTATGTTTTAGAAAATCAAGCTCAGCTGAACCACTGATGTCGGTCACAGTGATACCAATTTAGAAAAAAAAAATATTGCGGATATTCCGTACAGTCGCGAAATTGCGCTCGAATGGTAGTCCTACTTTTTGGGCACGGTTTTATATAGCTTTTAGATAACACCAACTCTCAGATGCAATGTGTAAAAATTCCATAACATTCCTACCATTAAAAGATTGGTTAGATACAAATCCTATCATTTAAAAAGAGAGAGAGAGAGAGAGATAGAGAGAGAGAGATAGAGAGAGAGAGAGATAGAGAGAGAGAGATAGAGAGAGAGAGAGTGGGTCTGTTTTAATCCCGAAAGACAAATGATTTTTATTTTTATCAGCGTAGGTTAATTTAAGCAATAGTTTTCACGTCGTGCCCAAAATATACTTAAATATATCTCTTGAAATTCTCAAACAGGACAATTCTAAGATTGCAATAACGATATACAAAACTGAGTCTTTATATCATTCAGTTACCATATCATATGGGAAGGATAGGCTTGCACAAAGTTGGCTGTTTCATTTAGAAAGTACTAAAGCAAACATTAGAATCCTTCATTCAGCGTGAAGCTCGATTCGATTTGTTTACTTGCTCTTCTTGAAGCTCACAAAGCAATAGAATTGTGATATTAACGGCATATGAATTTTCACACGATATGGACGATGTAGAGGTTAACTATAAAACTTTGATTAAAATGAAATTCGAGTCCGCTTGATTAAGTCCGTCCGTATGTCTACAAAACGAACATACTCATGGTAGTATGGACAAATAAATCAAAGAACGAAAGAAAAAAAAGACAGTCCATAACGATCACATAGAAATGTTTCCTAGACAGCGTAAAATCGTTCCACGATTTGTCCAGTAAGGCGCTTTCAAGTCTTCATATACTGGCCTATGGTGAGGGATATAATTTTTTTTTTAAAAATCAATAAAAATTAATTAATGTACTTTTTCAACAGTGTAACGCTACTAATATATTGACACAACCACAGTTAGTTTTAAAGGTCAAATTTCATGTTCGCAACACACGGCCAGAATATTGCTTGCGTATTAACAACAAGAAGGATTTTCCTTTGATACTAGTATATGAAAGCAAAGGTAAATGACAAGAAATATAGAGAGGATAAGGTTAAAGGTAGTCTTGCTTTGTGGTCTGTACATTTGAATCACGAAAAAATATAATTTTAGGAAATTAGAATTTCAAGGGAGAAAGTAGTTCGCCTTTTTCCCCGTAGCTCGTCTGCCTTTTCTTTTTTTTTTTTAATTATTCATATGAGGTTGTTATTGTCACGATTTAGTAAACATTTGTGAATTTTTTTGCTTTAGTTATACACACCATGAAGTGAAAGAGAAATAATCATAATACACGAAAAGTAAAAGCTTTACTCTTTATTTATTTTTTATTCAAGATACTACGATTCTAAATCTTATCTTTCGTTGCCTAAAAATTCACTTATTAGATAATCGAATATTTAACGCTTAAGTAAACTTTTCAATATAACTGAGATCTTTCAATGCAAGAAATTTTCGTAATATGAAAAAATTATAATATAATTTTCGAATATATTGCTTCATATATATATATATATATATATATATATCAAAATTGGAATTAGTTAAGATAAAGTCTTTTAAAGAAAATTTAATAGAAAAGTGAATCATAAATTTGAAATCGAAAGTTTATTAGCAGCGATCATGGATTTGAAGATGGAACTGAATTTTGTGTGGCATTAATATTGAGAAGATGCTTGAGAAATCAATTTGAAACTTTAAAAACGGACCAGATGACTTTATATAAAGCCACGTGGAGATAATAGGCGGGTGCTTAACTTTATTTTAAAACCATAAGCTAAGTTTTGAAAATTCTTTCGAAGAAGTGTAGAAAGGTGATAATTTCATGAAAAAGTTGAACAGTGCGGTTCGAAGTAGGGGAGTATCTTTATGACAAAGTGCCACATACCTACTTATTACCATTTGCTCTATCTACATGGCGATCCGAAGACGAAAGAAATTTATTTGTTTTTTTTATTTCTATCTGATCCGATAATATTAAATCCGTTGATTTGTAAGTGTTTAATCTCTATGTAGTGAACATTTAGCAGGAGCTACGTACAAAACTGAGCAAAAAATCTCGATTTTCCGAAGGGAATAAAAAAATACGTGATATTCTCGAATTACAAATAATATTTTTTTTATACCTCGTATTGGATTTTCAAGAGTTTGTTTTTATGATTTCTTCACACTAGATAAACAATGCTTCACACTTTTTTTTTTTTATAATTTACTGGTAATTATTTTTACAAATTTGTATAATTTTTGTATTTTTTTTTTTTTTGTTTTGTACTCTTCCTTTAATTTCAATAAACGAATAAAAAAGCAAATTGAATTGCTTTAACTATAACAGCATTTCTTTAACAACTGAACCTCAGGAATTCGGAAATCTAAGTGAGGGATATCATTAAAAGTTAGTTAGCGAGAGCGAAAAGCTTTTTTTTTTCTCTACTCTCTTTCGGTTTTGTTGATAACTAAATTAAAATCACCACGACTTGCTTCACAAAGGTTAGCAAGGAATGTGCTATTGCTTTAACCGTAAGCTTTACTAACTTAAAAGTATTATCTTATTGTTGTTATTGTATTTTAAAGTGATTCACATAACGTACTTTAATGTTATCAATGAATTATCAATTTATATCGCCCAATACATTTACCTCTCAGAAGTATTGTTGTCTATCTCGCAGAGAATAAAGCTGAAGGCTTTCCGTAGTTTCTTATTTGGGCTAATGTTGTGACATTCGTTCCCAGCGTTTGCACCTTTCCAGATTATTAAAGTGTGACGTTTAACAGAGTATTTCGAAAATTGTTATCATAGTTCAAGCTCGCTGGTACGCTATCGTACATCGTTATAGTTTTAAGAAAACAATTGATGATCAAACCCGAATCTTAAGCAAATTACATCTGGAAGGGTAAGGATTGAAGAGAAAAAGATTAAGGTTTTATGGTAGAGTATTGATTATGATAGTAACGGCATTATTCAGAAATTAACCACTTCTATGAACTGTTTGCATCAGAGAATTGAATGTCTCAACCGAGTGACTTAAAAAAGACTTAAGTTATTAAAAAGGGAATTCTGTGAGGGAAATAACTAATAAAAACAAGAGAGCCCTGCATTTCAAAATCTCAGTTGTAAAGCGAAAATAACCAAAAAATTGGTTTCTAAATTTTATTCAAATATGTAAGGCTTTGTTAAATGTAATCGATTTTTTTTTTTTTTTTTTTTTTTGCTTAATAAGTAAGTTCCAAATTTTAGCTTTTTATTTTAATCCTTGTAATGTTCAAAGCGATCGATGGCCGAACGGATGAACAAAAAAAGAATGAAATGAACAAGCCTGTTTCAACTTAAAATCCTACGCTGATCAAAAATATATATATATATTTTTTTTTTATGTCTAATAAGTACATTTCGGAGTGTTACAAATTAAAGGAAAAATTTAGTGTAAAGTGTAAAGAGGCGAAATAATTATTGATCTTTTTTCGCACATTTGAAGAAGAAGAAGCAAGATCTGGAGAATTATCGTTACTTTTCGAATTGTCGTGCTTTTGTTGGAGACGGAAAAACGTAGGCAAATTGTTTCGTACCTTATTTCACTCCCAGTTAACTAAATCATTTTCGTAGCATCAGCCGTTTTTTTTTCTGGTTTAATAACTGATTAAATGATATCCATCTCTTTAATATACACTGAACCACGACTTGTAAACAATTGAAATTTATACCATAGATGTGCCAACATCTATTTGTACCCAAATTTTCGAAAAAAATGAGCGGTTTGTGAACGTTTTATGAAGCGACCAATGTCAAGTACATATATATATTTATATATATAGTATGTAGATATAATACATAAACAATATATATACATGTTTATATACATGTAAAGTGTAGATGCCTGTAGATGTAGATGACCAGTGAGCGGGGAAAAGCTGAGCTGAGCAAAGACTAAAACGAGCAAAGTAACGTACCTGAGAAACAAGAGTCAGTCGTTAAGGGAAACTCGGTGAGTCAACTTATAAAGTCGAATAATCGTCAAATATTTTTTACTTACTTTTATTAATTTCTTATATTTAGTTAACCGTGAACTTGAAATATGTGATAACAAAATTGTTTTCAATGAACCGATTTAAGCTTGTCTGTCCTTCCTTCCGCCTTGTTTTCTTGTATTGAACCTACAAGTCGCGTCGTTTGAGATGTTTTGATATTACTTAGTTCACAGTTTGCAGAGGTACCTTGGCTTTTGGGCCACTATGGCGGATCGGACCACTTTTTCAACCACTTTCGAGCCTATTTTGAAAAGTCGTTATACGAACACTGCATTAAACATACTGATGGAAGGAAGGTTATTCAATGGTGAGCCATATCCCACTCAAATGTGTTTGTTTTGTATTAAAAAAAAAATAAATAAATAAATTTTTTGAAATTTCTTTTGCATTGAAATATTTTTATTAATTTATTTTGCGATACATACATATACTTAGGTATATATGTAAGGTCCTTGTTAAGTTTCGATTTTTATAGAAAAAACAAAAAAGAATAATTAAAACTTTAAATAATATAATATAATGAGTATCACTTGTGTAATTAATGCATTCATATACGAAGCATTTCTTATAAGTTTCTTTAAAATAATATTTAATTATTAATAAATATATAAAATTTATTTAAATTCTTTTTTGTTATAATAACTTTATCAAAAAAAAAAGTATATTAATAATTAAGTCAGAATAGTGCGAGTTAGTGTTTTTTTATTCAACTTTACAAACGCAAAAACAAAAAAAAAAAAGATTAGGCAGATAATAAGGAACTGCTTAAAGAAATCATTCTAGTAGTAACTAAAAGTTTAAATCAATTATCGACAAGTCATTTTTTATTTTTATTACTACGTTTCGTAGCCGTTGATTTAATAAATGCTGTTTTCAAATCATAAATATGTTCTTTAGCGTTTTCGTTAGCTATTCGCTTATTATTCGATTGTTGACCCTCTTTGCACGGAGAACGTGAGCGAAGTTGTCGATGATCATGACGATGATGATGATGATGAAGGTAATCGTGGTTCGGTGCTTGCGAACCATTTAAAGTAACGCTGGCATTTTTACTATATCTAAAATAAATTGTAAAAGAAAATATTAAAAAGAAATCATATTAGTTTTAAGATTCAGTCATTAATTTATGTAATTTTTTTTTTGTTTTTCTAAACTAATACTTTTTTCTAACTCTATGTATGCTTAAAAAACTACAAAATGTATTTTTCAAAGGTTATTTGACTACTGCCGACATAGCTAAACGAATTAATAATAATAGAAAAGATTTGGAGCGAACATGTTCATAGTCAGTAAATATATTAATTAATTCTACTAAAGTTATTTGAGATAAGGAGGGAATGAAAGAAATTGTTACGACACTTTTAAAACATATTTATGCGAATTATGAGGTTAGGACGATAAATAGGATGGAAACCTTTTTCATGCTTAGCATTCAATATAATCCATTATATTATAGATAATTCTTTACTTTTAAATATTCAAGTCCACCACCAGCTAATACGTTGTAAATGAAGGTTCATTCTCTTATCTTTTATATAACTAAGGGCTCAATGTTTTTTAGGTGAGTAATGATAGATAGAGACACCTAAATACGAAGACGTTTCAACATTTTCTTCAAAAATAGTGCGAGGGAAATCTCAGGGACTTTTAGTGCTTCTCTTAACAATAACTAATAGTGGCGCACCTATTTGACAGTTTGTTTTTTCATTCTCATTACTTCTGTTCATAAATCTGTTAAACTATTTCGCTGTATCGAACGTTTATAAAGCAAAGGCGTTAAGTGAATATGCGCTATGGCATACGTGTAAGTGTATATAAACAGAAAAACGAAGGACTCCAAATTTTATATTCACTAATTGCTTCAAAAATTTCAAGGAAGATATTCTATGAAGACACATGAAGAAATTCTAGAATATTTTAAAATATATTCTATGGAACTAGTTTTGTGAAACGAATAGGAAACATGTCAAATATATCTATTTGCAAATAAAATTAATAAATGTATAAAAAATAACTAAATTTAATTTAATTATATAAAATTTCTTCATACAAATTCATAGAATATTTTCACTGAAATTTTTTCAAGCATTTGGCGAATATAAAATTTAAAATTCTTTATTGGTAAGTCATGTTTACTAACCAATTACTGTTCGATTTTTTTCTGTACATATATACTTTTATGTACGCCATAGCGCATGTTCACTTAAAAATTCAGAGTTCCGTATAGTTCTGCTTTATAAACTTTCGACACAATGAGACGATTTAACAAAAGTTTTGCCCATACAAACATGAGAATGAAAGAGCAAGCAGTCAAATGGCTGCCATTTAACAGTGTTTCTACTCTTATTGTTCACAGAAACACCAAAAATCCCCCAGAATTTCCTAGCTCTTGTTTTGAACAAATTGTTGATATGTCTTATTATTTGGTTGTCTCTGATGGTAGCATAATGGAAAAAGTATTGCGCAGACACCACCTGTTGAATGTTGTCTACGTATAATAAACTAATTGAAAAGTTCACGGATTGACATTTATTGAACCGCAGTGTATCACATTTTATTTGAGAACAACTCAAAGTTCGATTCGAGCTTGATTTCGATTCCTCAAAAAAACAAAAAAAGCTGTAAAAAATTCTTAATATTTCGTGCAAAAAAAAAAAAAAATAATATTAAGTCTAAGGACAACAAATAGTCAAAATGAAATGATGAAAGTACAATGAAAAGCGCTTAAGTGGATGGTTGAGCTATAATATATTCGGATAAAGCCGGCTAAGAATACTTTCTTAGACGTCTAATAGGGAGAGGCATTGAACAAATGTTTAATTTTTTTTGATAATATGACTACGGATGTTGGCATAATTGAGTGCTAATAAAATTGCTAATGTCTATGCCGTCTTCCTTAACTAGGTGTAAGAAATTTTAGAAGCAAGATGTGTGTAGCTAACTCGTAATGGGTGACCATTTGGAAACCATTTGGAACATCAAAGATTAGTCAAATTTGGAGCGGCAAAATATTCTAGAATAATCATTTTTTCCGGAATTTCCCAAGTTAGCTCTGAGAATTTTTTCACTTGCCCAAAGATGCGAGAAAAGCTTGATCGAGTTCTGGCGGTTCTTGATCCGGTTTCTGGGATTGGTAACTGACGTACCTTGTTGCTTGGATAAAATTTGTATATGAAATTTGAGGCTAAAAGATTTCATTCTATTTTAATGTTAGTTAAAAGAGTAGGCGGAATGTTTATATTTTCTTTGCCCATTAGAAAGTTCCAAACAGCAGACAACAACGAATATTTGATAGCCATATCTACTATGCAATACGAACGAAATGACAAGATTAGTACTAGGACATATCTTGCGGTAGTCAGTAGAAAAATTAAAGGAAAGGAAACTGTCAGTTTTGCTACCAAAGGAGACTGCGAGAGCAAGTTATGCTACCACAAAAGAGTATATCAATAAATTCTACCCCTGTATTCTACAGTTTACTGTATCGCAAAACTACTAAAAAATCAAAAAGTGTTACGAAATATATATATATATATATAGAAAATTATTTAACATATCTTACATTGTGAAAAAGTAAAAATAAATCCATAATTTATATTTGTTTTTCATGAGTTGCTAAAAAGTATGTAAAGAGTTCGGATGAATTAGATAAAAAGTTCTGAATTATTCGTTTAACGTTCGTATAAAAGCGATATCGGGTGTGGGGTTAAGGTGTTTACAAAATAGGGTGCAAAGACTGATGTGTGCATGGAAGTGTGATGATGTTTATCGGTGTTTTTTTTTTTGTTTTTTGCTTTTAGTATTTCAGGTGGAGGTAGCTTGCTGTTTTGGATAAACGAAAGCGTGTAATTTTTGTTTTTTATTTTTGTTTTTTTTTTTTTGGTGCAAATCTCTGGAAAACACCTAGCATTTATTTGATGATTAATGACGGAGACTATGAACATGTGCAAATGCCAAATGGTTGATGAGTAGACACCGTGCTGCGTACGGTACGTCTACGCAACCCTTTTCCTCCATCGTTATAATATCGATGACCGGTACCGCCGAATAAATGGGCATGATCGTTGACCAGATTTTGTTTATACGCTTTGGCATTTATAGACGCGGGCACGGCATATAACATGTAATTGTCATAGATATGACTGACATCCGAATTCCTTTTGGCTGGAAGATAAGGTAGAAATGCAAAAGAGGACGACGTGGAATGGGCATATTTATGTGATGATTTTCTAGCCTTGGTTAAAAAAGATAAGCGGCTTGTTGGCCTCGGTAGAGAACTTTTTTTTAATGTACTTTGATTAGAATAACTAGGAGGTATAATTTGAGTTTTAACTTGATATTCGTAAGAAGGCGGAGAAGGTATTTTCTCGATTTGTAACTTTTGTGATGGAGATAGGGGAGGAAGACGTTCTGGTTTAGTAGGTATGGCAACAGGAATTAAGGATTTTTTGTAACGTTTCTTACGTGGTGGTTTAATTGGGATTTGGGAGTGTAAGGACTGTTTTATAGATTGATCGATTGCTTCGAAGTTTTCGCTTTTTTCATAGATGTTGGTGTCGGCTATAACAGCTGCTGTTTGCATAATTTCATTATTCACATTGGTGTCGCTTGTGCAAAGTGCAGTTTGTACTTGTCTTAAATTCGAAACGCTTACGTACGTCGTGTTTTCGTTTATTGCGGCCGTTGATGCTTTCGTTGTCCTAGATTTTAATTGTTCTCTTTCTCGGATTGTTGGTTTCAGTTGAGCTTCAGGGTGTTGATGGCGGCGTTGTTTCGAGGTAGAGCGACTGGAGTGAGCTAAAAGAAAAGTCATTTTAAAAACATATTCACCAATTTGTCACATTAAACTACAGTTAACGCTTTTAAAAATTTCTATTTTGATTGTTGAGAAATTAGTAGAATACTCTCAGTAGTTCAATTTTGGTGTTGGTGCTAGTTTTCAATAAGTTATTTAGCCGATATTTCGCTACGAGTGAAGTGGTAGTAAGCTAAGGTGCATTTGCCATTAGTTTTTGGTTCTAATGAAATTTATCTAACCTAAAATGATTATGTAGATTTTCGGGCTGAGTGGCACCCATTATTAAGAGACCCAATAACACCAGGTCTGTAAAAGAAAAATTGAACAAATTTTATCAAAAAAAAAAAAGAAGAAAGCAGACAATGAGAAACCGATTTCTTTTCAATAATAAAGCTCTACAAGAATCTCTTGCGATTTGCAAATTTCCGAAGATGATCTACTCTTCTACTATTCCCTCTTGTCTTACTTACTACTTTACCTTTCGATTTAATGCGTTTCTCTTCGCTTTCATTACTTTGCTCCACATTTTTAAAAGAAGAAGTTTCTTGAGATGTTGCCTTCTTTTTGTCATCATATTTTGAAGAATGTTTATTATTCTTAGCGGAAGTGCTCGCGGTAATGGTGTCACTATATTTTACATTTTGTTGTGAATCTTTTGATTCATCTCGTTGTCTGCGACCACTTTCTCCCGATGAATTTGTTGAACGGAATAAAGACGGGTTCGTTTGATGTTGATGTTGAGATGGCTTTGCAATCGTTTCCATTTTGCACCTAACGCGTTCTCTATGGGTAGAAGAACGCGCTGTGCTGGATAAACGTTTTGCATCTTCTTTTTGATTATACTGAATAGTAGATTGTTTCAAAGCTTTTGTGCTGCTATTGCTATGGCGTTTAGTTTTAGCTCGCGAACGTTCTTCGCGCCTAAAACTATCAAAAAGCGGTTCGTCAGTCGACGAACATTGCGAATGCGAGGAATTTTGGGATTCCCGCGAATAGGAACGAGCGTTTGCGGTTTTATATGATTTATGCTTAACAGCGGCAGAGTTAGGCGCTTGTTTTATTTTAAGTGTTTCAAATTCTTTTTCGCTAGATAAAGAACGTGAACGAGCCCTAGGGCAGCATTCTACTGACGACTGCGAAGACGTTCTTTCTCGTTGTTTTGCTGAAGATGGAGAGGCTGTACTGCGTCGAGTGATACGCTTCGCTTCAGAAGAATAAGTGGCACGATCCACTTTCACTATCATCGCTGCAGATTCAACAGCTTTCTCAGGTGCGGATTTTTCCTCTATAGTTTCCAATGGCTTGGAATTACGACGCTGCATAGAACGGCGGCGGCGATCTCTTAAAATTGTCTCGTCAGAAAGATCCTTCGAATTGTATTAAAAAAATACACACTTAAGTGTGTTTAGATTTCGTATAAAACATGAAACTTACTTTTAAAGTTTGATCAGCGTTACTGTTCATTTCCTTTAAAATCATAGCATCTCTTTGAAGATCTGCTTTGCGATCATAGGCTCGTGAAAGCGAAGGCGATTGCACTTTAAATGTTGGAGTAATATCGTTCGCTATGTTTTCGTATAAATGCTCTTCGTCGGAATTCAAATCATTCTTCGGTGTAAGTAAACTTGGTCGTTCACTGGCTTTCGGCTCTTTCGTAATTTCTCCCATTTGTATTTCACTATGCTTAAGCAAGTCAGGTTTGTTGTCTTTGTTTGGCCATTCTTTGTTTGTTAACGAATTGCCTTCGCTAAGTCGTCGTGATGGTAAGGTACGTTTCGTTGAAACAGACGGACTAGGTGTGGAATAAAGTTTAGTTTTTAGTGGCTGTACATTATTCCTGTCCTTCGAAACACCGAAATACGACAACTCATGTTCACGCAATTGTCGAGCGCCTCTAGCTTCCTTCACAATCTTTAAAGCCTCTTTGGCAATAGCAATTGTTTGTCGAGGGGTTTGCTTAAGTGTTGCCGTAGTCTCGTGACCTAAGGTTAGTGGATATTTTTTAGAAATTTTCGAACTGAAGATATCAAGTCTTTGAAAGTTTGGACTTACTGTTAGATAAAGTAGATGGTAGCGCTTCTGATGTTTTCATTGGCCCAGTATTTGTTGAATCAATTTCCCTTTTCATTTGAGGTGAGTGAAATTTGATACTTACCACGTTAGAAATCGGTAAATCTATTTATAAACAAAAGTATACAATTTAGTTATTTTCTGTTGCAAAACGAAAGCGTCTCCATTCGAGTGTAGAGCATTTTACTGAACCTTTTAAGATGATCTACTTTATTACGAAATTAACCTCAAGGTTACCTGATTGTTCTCGTGCTTCTTTTGTCGTAATATGATTTTTGGTATTAATTCTCCATACGGTTTTCGCAACCTTCAAACCATTTGAGTAGGGTTGGTAGTGGTTGTCTCCCAATGGTGAATGGTGGTTTTGAGTGGCAGTGCTGTCGTCATAGGCAATGTCAATGAAATCTTTAAAATAACCTTTTACTTCTTCGTCGGCGCTGTCCTCGCCTTGTGTTAGAGTAGCATCGTAGATCATTCTCAATCTTTGCAGCTGTTGGCTATCCCCCTGTCCATTACCATTACCCATCAAACTATGATGATCTGTTGCATTCTTTCTGGCTCCACAATCTGAAATCTCTTTTCTCGTTGAAGTAATAGAATCTGACCTCAAATTAACACAATTGTAAGCCTTGGTATATTCTAGCTCAGTGCTATCTAAGGAATTGCATTTAAGGGATTCTTGTAGATTGTGAGATCTAAACATGGGCGTTGGCACTACAACAGGCGTGGTATAATTTAATTCCATATCAGTGGAATACAGCCGCCTCATGGCTTCATCAAATTCGTTAGCCGAACGTAAGGTTTTTATGATCAAATTTGTCGATTTCAGGCCTTCATCTAAAATATGTTGATTTTCTTTGAGATCCTGTAGCAACAATGCCTGGGCCGTTGGTCTCGTTGGAATATCTCCTAAGTCGAAACCTGTATTCAGTAAGATTTGTGTACGGTTGGCTTTCTTTTTCTTTTTAAGGTGATGGTGAAGATAGTTAAGATAGGTTTGCTGTGTTTTTTAACTATTTAGTTGGCATAGTAGTAGTGAACTTTAAGCAGTTTAGTGGAATTATAAGCTTTAATATCAAGAAAATCAATTAAGCCAAAAAAAGAGAAAAGATGGAGAAAGAAATGAAGATTTTTTTAAACTTAAAAATGAAAATACAAGAGAAAGTGTGTTGTAAGCGGATTCGAAAAAAACCATATTCTGCAGAGGTGTACGTAATTAACAGATTAGTATGTCAATTAAGAAGTAGAAGAACCGGCATTTTGTAAATATATGTGCCATAAGAATAAGAGAGAGAGAAAGCAGAGAAAAAATAATTTAATATAAGTTTAGGAAGGAGTAAGATTCAGTAAGTAGGCAAAACCTCCAACTTTCCCAAAAAAGAGGAGTGACTTTCACTGCTAACATAGCTAAGAAAAGCTAATCTTTTTTTTCTTTCTTTGATTTAAGAGCAGACGTTTTATAATATGAATTTATATACAATCGACTGCGATATGTTTGCTTTAGATCAAATCTTGATTAAATTTTTGTGAGCCAATAAGTCCTTTTTTCTTTAATTTTTTTATTTGAAATTTTGAACCTCCCTTAATAATACGTATTGAAGAAGTCCCACCATTTCTTCATGCAAGCAGTAAAGCCTTGTCGACGGTTGTATGGTCGTTATATGCTCAGTTTGCAAAACTTTGGTTGATTTTCCCTTTCAAACATCGTCTATTGGAACTAAATGCGCAAGGACGTACTGCTTTACTATTTTGTATAATGAAATTTGCTGATGCTGATGGATGTCTTTATTTGTAAAATATCATCGGGCATCTCTTTCAGCTCTAAGGGTTTTGGTTGGGTTCTTTCCATTCTATTAATGTGCCACATTGCTGTAAATTGGCTTTGTAATGATATCGCATATATCGCACATATCGCACTCTAGACTGAACCTAGAATCAGCATTTAATAGCCATTAGAATTCATAAATTTGTAACTCGGCCTTAGTACTTCGTCTGTGTGGATTCCACTGTTTACGTGTGTTGATTTTATGGCCGCAGTGAAACTAATACTTGAATTACAAAAGTACTAGTCTTTTGAACGACAAAGGGCAATGGACTAAAGTGACTACACAGTTCGAGGTAAAACCGGTAATGTAGACTATAGTCGCTTGAAGGTGTGTTTTTACAAATTCACGTGTATCACATTTTTACGTGGCGTACGCGAATCATCCAAAGAATCACGAGCTCTTTCACTGATACTTAAGGTGCAACCCTTTATGTGAAAGCCATTTTTGATTGTAAAATGTCTTCTTGATGTATCTATTTTTCGGCTTATAAAGCACAGTTATACTTCGATTTCGTATTGGTTAACGCTCGTCGTATTCCACTGACGAACGCTTAGCGCACTCCACTGTTGCTTAATAACGATTGTGATATTAAATCATGTTTTAAATTTTGAGCACCTTTAGCATCATATTTTACACGCTTGTGATGAATAATAGCATATTTCGTACTATGAAATGCTACAGAATTCTCAAACAATTTCTTAAAGGCGCTTCTGATTTTAATGTGTCAGTGTATGCAGAAGACTGTGGAAGGGTTGTTTGAAGCACTTCTTATGTAAATAAGTTAATATTCGTCAAATGTTTTATTACTTCTTATTACAGATATCTGTATGTGTTTTAACGTCTGCACCTGGCATGTGCCTTAATCAGACGGGTTGCCTACAACCATCGGCAGTCAATTTACTTGATTGAGGACCCCCCAGGGAGAGAGGCAATCCCCATTGAAGGGGGCCTCGCTACTCTGAAATCCCGAAATAGAAAATGGGTGTGGGCCAAATTCTCGTTTAGTGGCATACGTCGAGGCCTAGCTACGCACCTCTTAGGTAGCTCCCCGCGAAACATTGTGCAACCACAACCACCACAAATACTCCCCAAAGGGCCGTACGCAGCTGTCAGGCAAGAAGGCATTCGTCCGGCATTCCGATGGGTAGTGTGCATCTTCCTGCCGGAGCAATCCTGCCTTGGGCAACCTGACCTCCGTGGGCGCCCTTTAACTTCTTGGTTTATCGTTGAAGCAACAGCTTACACCAAGCTATACAGCTTTTGGTGCTGTACGCATGTAGCACTTGCCTTTGGACTATCCACACGGCCCCGAAGGCCGATCTTTCACTATCCTTTCTCAAGGAAAATAATGCTTCCAAGGTTGTCATCGCACAGCGCACACAACCAGCTGTGCCCCAGCCCACTTGATATCGCTGGCCATCATCATTAGATGACCTCCATCTTATTACAGCTGGCCGACTAACTACGTACAACTTTTGCAATTTTCTTGTTGTTTTCCACACGGTAAATACTTAATTTAGGTGTAAGATGGGCAGCCACTAAGGGGGACCATCGTTCGTTACTATACTTTCTTGCACCTTTCGAACGATTTTTATGAAAACTGCACTGTCACCGCACATGGTTTGGCTAAACTCTCGGTACTTCACATGCTGGAACGGATTTTAAAATATTTGCGGTTCTTCTATTACAATTCTACGGTTCAATAAGTAAAGCATATTGTGGATTACGTGCACTTCCTCCTCCTTTTGAAGCTAGTTTTTTTGGCCAAGTTTTACGTTCACAATTTTGTTCAATTTTTCTTTTAGTACAGACATTAGCTTATTTGGAATGAGATAATTTTTGCATGGAATATTTACAGAACCCTGAGGAACGTTTACAGATCATTACTTGTTATAAGTAATGACTTATTGATGAGAATCTTTTAAGATATGCTATTCGATTTGTGTATCATGCCAATCGAGTTATATACATTACATAATTTCAGATAGGTACATATATGGATGGTTAGAGAGAAAGTAGGGGGAGAAGTGAGAGGAGTGTGGTGGTGGAAACATTATGCTATCGGCAAAAAGTATATTGAATTTAGAGGTTTGAATAGTTGTGTTGTTTCAAAGCAATGCTTAATATAACCGTTTCATGCAATTAGTTTTTGATTTGAGGTTATAATGTTAATGTAATATAACATAACCTAGAAATATTTTAACCGAAACAAATAATAATAATAATAATAATAAGAGTAATAACGATAATAATAATAACAATAATAATAAAGTAGATCATCCCATAGGAAGGAAATAAAAACAAATAAAATAGAGTCAGCCCCTAGAGTACTACAGAAATAAGTTTTGAGCAAGGGCCCAATGAAACCTAAAGAACACTAGATAGTCAAAAACTTACCAGCTTCTTGCCAAGATGTAGAACGGTCTCCCAAATTAACATTGATTTTAGTTGAGAAGTTGCTAGTAGGAGAAGAACATTTAGGCCCGGTATCTTGTTGTTGCTGTTGTTGTTCCACCAAGCGTATTCGTTCAGCTACAGTCTTTTGAGATGCCAGTAAAAAAGGAGGAGGAGAGCATGACTTAGAATCTGAAACATAAAAGATAATGAAAAGGAAAAATTATAGATAAAAAAACATCTATTACCGTTATCAACTGTTTCTAATTTTTTGTACGTGCTCCACAAAGCTTTGGAATTTTCAATATTTTCTCCTAGGACATAAGGTTTCGGTTTTATGGGCTTATTTTTTAAAATACCTCGTAGAGAAATAAATTCGTCGGTATCACAGTCAGTTGAATCGACTCCGCTGGTGGACGTATAGTTAGGAAGTAGATCATTTTTGGATGGTACGGTAATGGTGACGTTAATCGCTGAGTCTGTCTTTGGTTCAGGGGAAGGTTCTAAGCAAATCCCTTGAGCGATTGGCGCGGTATTTATAATTGCACGCTTTAGACTTGGCTCACCAAATATAGTAATGGGAACCGCTACGGTTGCTGTCGTTGTGGTGATTGGAGAAGATGACGTATGGACTGCAGGCACCGATTTTACTAAACTTTGTAGGGGACCAACACTTGAACTGCGGCGTCTTCGACGAAAATTATTAGTAGGTGGCGGCTTACTATCAGTTTCCACTATATTCACACGGCCCGATTCAGTGGCGAAATGAACTTCTGTCTTGCAAAACTCTACACGTTTTTGTTGGCTTTTTTGAGATGTGGTATGCAACGAGTCATTGCTGTCCTCGTAGACACCGTTTAAATGTATTTGAGTCGTTTGCCGCGGATTTTCTAAATCGTAGTGGATGTCGTCTATTGCTATGGAATGACGTTTCATATCATACTGTTTGTCTACAGGAGATATTTCTAGTTCTTTTTCGCCGGGCTTTTGAGTTAGATAGCCTCTTGACAAATTTGAATCTTTTTTTGATTTTGCCGTTTCTTCGAGATGTATAATAGTACTATTGCGGCTATTAGTTTTACAGCTTGTGTCGGATATAGGCGACCAATTACCCAATTCTCCGGATCTACCTAAACCACTATCGGTAGAGTCATCCATGCAGAACATTGCTTTATATTCGGGCGGTGACATTTTCTCAAAGCCGTAGGATTTGCGTCTTAGGTGCCACTCAGTAGAGTTTGGATCTTTATATTTTAGTCGGGACTCTAAGCTGTTGCTAGCATGTTTTCCAGTGACATTAACAAAAGTGAGATTTGCTTGTTTCTTGTCGCCGAACGGCTTGAAGCGTTCAGTTAATTCTTCGGCAAAAGATCCCTCATTTTTAGGCTGTTGTTGAGATTGATGAATTTTAAAATCTTCTTTATATAAAGATTCATCGGATAATTTTTTCAATTTATTACGTATCTCTTTGAGTGACTCGGCTGTTAGGAAAGAATTCTTTTTGGTTGAGTGAGCTTTGTGATCTTCTCTTCCATTTGTTTCATCTGACTGGAGTATCGTATTCAAAGCTGTTAAGTCCACGCGATTGTTACGCATGACAGTACTAAGTCTACGTCCATTTTCCAAATCGGCTTTTATTTTAGATACACTAACAGAATTTTCTGGCAAATCAAACGGTTTACGTAGCGGCGCCGGAGATTTTAAACTTTCATTTGTTTTATTCGATGATTGGAAAGAACGCCTGAGCTTGCTAACACGACGCCACTCAGCCGGTTCTTCTTTACCAATTTCATTTGCGTGCCCGTCGACATTCCACTCACTACTGAGATCATCGGTTGAGATAGAGTATGATCTTTGCAGAGAGGTATTAAGAGGAATCTGTTGACGTCTTAGCTGCCTCGTGGAAAGCCTATGAGAAAATAAAATGGTTATCGAATGGAATAAAAGAGAATTATTAAACATTTACCGTAAATCATTAGCATCTTGTTCATTAAATGGAACGTCACTGTTAACATAATGCCGGAAATTTTCCTCATCACGTTTCTGTTGTGTATGAACACCTATTGATTGCGTTGGCGTCAAGCGATCGTTGTGATGATGCTGATGATGACGAGTTTCTAAAGTGACTGTCACAGTTGGTGATGGTGCTGTGGCTGTGGCTGTTGTCATTTTTGTTGTCTTCGCAGACGTCTGATATTCATCACCACCATCAAAATTACAATTAATGTTGGCACCTACGCGTGTTTTAAGTAAATGACTTTGATTACTATTGCTGTTGTTGTTGTTGTTGTTATTATCGTTATTGTTGCTGTTCTTAATAATGCTGATATTGTCGTTTTGACTAAATAAAGTAGGCTGATGCTGTTGCTGCTGAAGTGTAGACAACTTGTTAATGCTGCCGCTGCCGCTACCATTGCCAACAATTGCATGTAGGCTTATTTTATTTACCCCACTTTTGTAGGTGTTCATTGATGCTGGTTTCGAAGACACGGTACTAACGTATAAAGTTTGCCCCGTTGAACCCGTTGTTGATAATGTCGAACTGCTTTTCTGTGAATGACAAATATGAAAAGAGAAATCAAACCAAAAATCAAAGGAATTCGCTATCAACTTTATCTGTTTGCTGTTTTCATTTTCATGACACTTTTTTCGCATTAAATGACAATTACATTTCACTTGCAATCGTTAATTAACGCGTGGGAGGCTTTATGGACTTTACATGCATGATATCATTTGAATGATGTAACTAACATCTTGTCTTTTATTTCTAAGAGATTTACTGCTTTTTGCTTTAGATGGAAACAGGTTCTTAATAAGTTTAAAATACACCCCACAAGAGTGTTGATGACGTTAGTGTAGCCAAATTTTATCAACCTGAACCAAAACACAGTTTTTTTGCATTGTCTGTAAGGGAAGGTGAAGAAATGGTTCCTAGGTTTGCCAAAATGATTTCTTCCTTTATCTTTTCTCTAATTCGTAGTCACGTTGATAGAAGTTTAACAAAGTTTGATAAAAGGACGTTAATAAAATATTTCCAGCAATTATTTACGAAACTTTTTTGTGACTTGATGTCCGTCAGAAGTTTTCAGATTATTTAGTGACACAGAAGCCTGCCACATAGATGAATGGCATACAAAATTTTGTCATTATTCGCAAATTCTTATCTTCAAGTGATTATAATATATATTTCAAAAGATCTACAATTGTTCACATGATTGTAACAGAAGTGCTTTACTTACTTTAAAAAAAGTAGAGAACATGAAAAGTCATATATTTGTTCGGTAAGTGGTTAGATGGCAACAAATTTTGCCAAATACGATGAGTGTATCTGAAGGCAACGCAATGGTTATCTATATTTAAACATTGCACAGTGGGGATATTAATGATGATCTATATTAAGATCCAATAATTGCAACTTTAGAAACGATCGAATATATTCACATTTAGCAGAAACGAAAGTGTCCTTATTTGGTTAAGTTGATGAAACGTTAGGTGATAGATCAAGTGAGAAGAATTAAGTGACGTATACCCCTTTATGAGCAAATGTAATATAATCGGGAAGCAACACATTTCTTAACAACATTTGCATCGCATTTAAAAGTATGATCTCAAATGGCAAGAAGAAACCTCCGAAAGTCAGTTGAAAGACAGAGTGACAAAAATACGTATTAAAGTTTTTCAATTTAAAAGAAATTTCTTTAAGTGATTATCATCACCCCCCTTGGACCATTGGGATGCAACAAGAAGAGCGACAAGACTTTCGTTGTTCGAAAACAATTTTTGATCCAGGAAATATAGCAGATTCTGAAATTTACCAATTATATATATATATATATATATATGTAAAATAAATATGTGTATGAAAATCGTTGCATCTTAAAACCTTTCGAACGGCTTCGGAATGAATACCAGTTGGTTTATATATTATATTTCTTGAACTTTTGCAATATTGATAGCACTACCTTTGGGTTCATTTGTTACAATTCTGATAATAATCCGATTTTTACGTCATGTAAGCTTATTTGGCTGGTCTCATCGGCCGCTATTTTCTATGGTATCTGTGTTATTATAATAATTTATAATAGCTTGAACTGTAGCAGGATTAACCTAATTGTTTTAACTATTGCTCCCAACAATTTTTCCCCTCTTTTAGTCTCATTTCTAACCTTTAACTAAGTACTGTTAACTAAAGATGTTCCTTTTTCGAACCTTCTACCAATCTCGCTGTGGCCATACTTTTTTGTGTAATTTTTTGGGATTCAAGTAAATGTTTTCTTCATAACTTTATCTTAAGTCGAAAAAATTCTTGAAATCTTATTTAATAAAACTTCTTGTTTCTTAAGATATATATTTCTTGACCCTCAGCCCATAAATGCAGTCTTCAATAAGAGAAACCTTAATCTTTCGTACTTTATGTAGACTTTATTGAGCTACTGTATACAAGACATGACACATGACTTCCATGTGTTCCCAAACAGTAGAAATTCTATCAGATTTATATTGTTTTCTTGTTAGACAACAAGGTCTCTGAATAATCTAGAAATGAAATCAACTTGTAGCGCTATCTTTTCAACGACCTTTATAGCTGTTCAAAATGTCCAGTCACAGAAGGTGGACTGTATAATTTGTAAAAATTGAATCTGATTAAATTGTGATTTCAAGTTGAATTCGGATTATCTTTTAAAAGCTGAACAAAATATATTTTAAAGTTCGCCATTATAAGAAAACACATCACTATTTTATACTCGTAGTAAAACTTAATGTCCAACATACGAAAAAGCTCGAACTCAGATGTTCAGGTGAACACAGTCTATACTACTTTGTTCTGTCAAAAATGAATTATTCATGTACTGTCAAGCATGCTGCTCCAATGCCTCCAATGCGTTTTTAGAAAACTTACAAAAGTGTATAAAATGTCCAGCCTCTACAAGATATTCAAATCATTTATTTAATTATTGTACTCAACCCGTGTACACTGATAGATGATGCACTAACTAAGGATAGCTTTCGTGGTGTGAGAATCGAGGCAAATGAAGCATACTTAACTTTTCCTACTCTCACGGTAACTCTACTCATAAATTTTCAATTCCTCTAACTGTTTGTTTCTTAACATTAACTCGAACGTTGTCTTAAACTCGTTCAACGTTTTCGCATACTTTCCCACCCATAAGCAATTGCTTTTCCTTTTTCTTAATAAGTTTAATATGTTTACTTATTGTTGTCGTAGTAAAAAAACACCGACATCCTCTGCCTTACTTACCATTAAATTACTTAACTTTAAACTTGGCGCCGTATCTAAACGAAATTGATTATTACCACCGCCATTATCATCACCATCGTTGCTATTGTCGGTCTTAAAACAATTACTACCACTATCCCCGTTGCAATGCAACGCATTTGTATGATGACGTTTTTTTGTCATCATCAGACTAGTTTTACTATCAACGCAATTATTATCCATAAACTTGTTGTTAGATTGGCGATGGTAAACTGGTGTATTGATCTTGTTTTGTTTATGGTCATTACTAACCAAATATGGATTATCAGCGGCTAACAGCAACATATCATTGTCATGGTCGCTAACATCACCATTGCAATGATAATCATCATGATTATAATGACGATGCTGTTGCTGTTCGTTGTCCATATGCAGGTTGGACATTTTATCCGTTAATTGTTGTGGCCAATGTTTATCAATTGCAGTGGGCAGATAATCTTCACGTTCATTACGATGATCGCGATAGTAACCATTAGTTAACGGTGAAGAAGAAATGGAAGACGATGCTGAGGAAGTGGAGGAGCAAGACGTAGTGATGATGATGGCATTTGATGATGTTGTGCTACTGTGATTGTGTACCGGTTTTTCATTGCTGTTGTTTTTGTTTTTTAAGTATTGTTTGACTGTTTTCTGTAATTGTGGTGTTGTTGTTGTTTTTGTGGTTGTTGCTGTAATTGATGAAGTTGGTGATAAAGCTAATACGGGTGATGCTGATGATATTGACCAACGTGATGAGGTGGCCTGTACCGTTTGTGCACGTATTACTTGCATGGTTCCATGCTCTGTACAGGCCTGTAAGACTTCTAATTGCTTACGTTGAATATGTTGGGTGCCGTTCGGTTGTGAAATATTTTTCGAATCAGATATCTGCGATAGAAGAGAGCAAAATTGAGAAAATGAAAGTGAACGACGAAAAGAAAATGAAATAAACGCAAGTATTCCTTAAAAAAAGTTCTGATGAAAATGTTACCACAAAAGTTCTGAAAACTCTATCAGGGGTTATTTTTAAGTGATCGCCGCATCTAAAGATGTTTCGTATTATTATGGGGAAATTGCCTAACAATTTGTTTAAATGATTTATTTGGAGTTGCTCCAGTTCTTACATTCAAAAGTAGGGTTCAAACATCAAATTCTCAAATTGCGTAGAATTTTTGACATGAGCTCATTTGGTCGTATCTACAATCGTCGGGGGGATTAATGACCTTATTCAATGGATTGTTTAACTTAATTGCGAAATTTCTTTGGACAAAGGCATAGAAACGGTTCCGTTAGCTTCGATGTTCCCAATGGTCACAGCATATTTCTATGGCCTAAAATTTTACAAAACTAAACTTTAATGCTCTATTTACTTCTCCTATAACAGAGAAACTTGAATAGTATAAGCACATGACTAATTCCATTGTGGCTTCCACTTGATGGGAGAGAGTACGCTACTCATAAGCTCTCCCTTTTAAAGACCCGCTTAAAAGTATTTAAAAACTTACACTTAATTCTTATATTTCTAACTTCTCGGAGAAACCAAACTCGTTTCTTTGACACTGACCTAAGAGGAAGTAACTGAAGTCCACAAAACTGCTTTGCTGCATATTCTTTGCTAATATTTACTTCCTAACTACATTACATTGAAATGCATGTTGTATTTGTACATTAGGACTAGGTATACGCAAAATTTATTTACTAAAAGTATAGGAGAAGTTCAGTGTGGCAACTAAGTGCTATTCCCTTAATTAATATAGTTACAGTGGAAGAGTTAAAGTAAAGATTAAAAAATGAAAGTTTTTTTTAAACACAATTTAAATACCAGTGCTTTCAGCCAAATACCTTAGTTAATATAAAACACGAATGAAACATTGATCAATTAAGTTGCAATTGAATTACTTACGAATTTACAATCAATTAAGTAACGAGTAAGTTGCATAGAAACATAAAAGTTGTTGAGCAACTGCTAGCCACTATTTACTTACTATTATTGCTTGGTTTGCAGTAGGCTTAAGCTATTGATCAATTTTTTACTTTTATTGCTTATAAGTTACGGTACAAGCGAAAATATTATATAGGCATCTAGGAATGATATACAAATGATTTTGCTTAAATTTTTCCATAGATCGTTCCAATCTACATCTTCTCACCTCTTCTCTTCTTACTCACACTATTGATAAACTTGTGAAGGCCTTTAATTTTCTTATGTACAAAAATTTCTTCGCATATGATTATATTTTTAACAAAGTACTTGTAAAAATTAAAAAAAAAAAAAAAAAAAAGAAGAAAACAAAACGATTTTTTGAGGCCATTACTCAAGCATATCATGTTATAACTATAAAGTTTATGGTCAAATTGCTTATATAACCGGCTAACAAGTAAAAAAATAATAACAACCAAATTTATTGAACGAAATTATCGTTTTTGCATTTAGCCTCGTTTTGCTAACTTCAATATGGAAAATGAGTCACATGGTACAGATTTTTTAAGTGATTTCTGTTCTCAACAATAGATAATGAATAAGTTTTCTTAACAATATTCAAATTTTGCTTTTTTTGTGCCAATTTACACAATGACAATTGTATACCGTTTTCTCTTAGCGCTTGCTATTGCGCTTGATATCAATTGAACTTATTTTGGCCCCCATTCTTCTATGTATAGACATAAATTATAATATCCCAACCCTTTGGGCAACGCACGTTTACTTTTGTTTGTTGCAAAAAGAGAAAAATTAAAGTTGAAAATCCTATTTTTCATCAGAGTGTTAACTGATGCTTTGTCAGTGAATGAATACCAACGTTTCTCACGCTTATAAAAAGCGTCAATGTTCTGGTATGAAAGAGTGATTGTCGGTGCATGTATATCTTATGACTGACTATCTTTCCTATATAACATGGGGGAGACTTGTAGTTGCTGTTGTTTAAAAATGTAAATCACATTGCATTTGTTATTGTTGTTGTGTTTGATGTTGTTATGTCTAGCCGTTTGACCTCTTTTCTTTGATTTTGCATGTAAAATCTGTGTTTTTTTTGTTGTTGTTGTTGCAAGCAAAGAAATCATTTTTCTTAACTTTGCCGCTTTATATAGGGGATTTTGTTTCTACTGATGATAAAATATCTCAAGACAATTTCCATCGTCTCGGGTCAGGTAAGTATTAATAAAATAAATTAAACATAACAAAAAAAAAAAAAGGTAGAGAAATGTCTATCAAATATTACAAAAAAGGTTAAAGAGTATGAAGTAGAAGTCTTTGCATTAAGTCAGGCTTGGTTTAGCCATTATTCCTTGGTTGTGAATTTGAGAATCGAAAAAAGCTCGCTTACACTTTCGAGGAGTCTGAACATTCACTTGATCGCGATGGACAAGATCTGCTGTATTTGCTCAAGCTTCTACACCGTCAATTTGGGAAATCTTCCGAATCTCTTTGTTTGATGTGAAGGCACACGCTGTGTCTGGCTTTATGAAATATTCGGAAAACAGGTGGTGTCTGATTCGACAGCTGTCCGGTCATTAGCAGACAATATCAAAGGACGGTTTAGTCATTCGTTTCGTGAATCTACTAAGACCGCATCTGGGCATCTGGGAGGGTGAGAATCATAGCGTAAGGCAGAAAGCAGCAGCGTAGCTTTTTTTTCTTTTTTTTTTTTTTAAATGGCCAATCATTCAGATGATGTCCCCTATTCGCTGTGTCGCTCAGAAAGAAGTCAATATAGAGAAAGAAAGAAAGAAGTAGAAGTAAGGAGGCGATGGCCGCAGCCTAGTGGATGTGTGACCAATCGATAAGCGTTATGCCTTTACCGACCGAACACTGACTATAGTTTCGACCAAGTCAATTCTAGAGTACTAAGATTTGAACACTCGAACACTGACTTGGTAGTCACGATTCTTGGCTATTTCGAGCTAAGTTTCTGTTTAATGGGTCGTATGAGCTTCTTAAGAGCTTCTTATGAACATAGGGGAAAATGCAATGAAATATTTTGTAAGCTAAATTTTCTTCTTTCGATTGCGAAGAGCAAAGCTTAAACAATAAACTTGAACTTGTAGTCTTAACAACAATGAGATAAGTAATTTAACTATTTATTAGCAATTACATTAACATTACCCTTGCGTACAATAACAGCAACAATAATAACCACTGTGTATAGTAAAGATAATTGAAAATTATTTAAAAGTCAAGTTTAAGGTTCACTGCCTGTGTACATATTTTTTTTCTTTTTGTTTTTTTCTTTTTTTTTTTTTAAAGAATTCTCAAGATAAGTCCATATAAGAGCTCATATATATGTGTTTATAAAAAGGTTGATTTCGTGATGAAGACTTCTTGAATTTTAAATTACTTGAAAGAAACCAAAGGCAACAACTATAACTACAGCCTACAATACCGATACATACAAATGCAAGCCATAATGTTATCGTTACTGGTTAACTTAACACACTTGGCTGGATCTTATGTGCAGCGAACAAGGTAAATAAAAAATAAAACTTTAGAATTTTTTGTTGTTGTTGTTATTTTACAGATGATGCAGACTTTCTTGTATTGAATGTCCAACGCACATAATCACTGATATATAGAAACATTGTGTGTGTGTGTGGAGATGATTCTCGGTTAACCATAACCTACAACCATATAGAAATCGCAAAAACAGACAATACGGCGCAGACAACCAGAGATTTGATAGGTTTGATAGATGGTTGAATGATTGTCAGTTGGAAACGTTTGATGACTTTTTAAGGGTGACGTTTACCCCATTATAAAGAGAAAGGTACTTAATAAGAATGCACTTTTAATCTTCACCATGAAACGGTGTAATAATAAGATCGTTCCATTTGTAACAATAAAAAAACCTTTTTTACAAAATGCGGTAAGTAAACTAAGTAACGAAAAAAACTAACTTTTTTATAATTTGATATCTATTGTGTCAACGTAGGTCTCTACCAGCGTTAGCATATAAAAAGAAAAAAAATATATATATATCTATATATATATATTGTTAACTTAATTTTCGTAAGAATTATAATAATTGTGGCATACGCGCAAAAATAATTTAGACCGTGATGTTATTTACATCAAACTCTTTTTACCTGCGGGCAATAAATCTGGTCTTCGATCGTTACTTGCTTACAAACGATTACCCTTTGAGTCCTTTTTTTTTAAATGATAATTTTTTTTCTGTAGTTTTTTCACATCGACATCTGAATAATATAATCATTTTTACGATTTTGTTTTTTTTTTTCTTTTTTAATTTATAAAATTGTATCTTATAAGTAACAAAAAGCAGGGAAATTATATAGCAAAATAAATATAGATATGAACATGGGTGGGTGTAGATTTTAATAAAACCACATACATGTTAACATCTCGCATGAAGGTTGACGACTTTTATAAGTTTTTTCATGCATTTGTATATAACTATATAAGTCAATCTTTGCATACGTTGCTATTGATTACACGAAGGAAACGAGTAATTTATACAATAAAAAAAAAAAGGTTGAATAAAAAGTTTGTATGTTTAGTTGTTGTGTGTTGTGTTTTGCGTTTTCACAGCGAGATTTCAAAAACAATAATAACAAAAATTATTACATTTCTTGTATGCAGTATGTATAATAATGTCATTTATTTTCATAACAAAATGAAAAAAAAAACTGCCTTTTGTTTGAAGCCAAAACAAACTGTTTCTTAGAATCCGCAGAGAAAAGCCGGTTCGGAAGGCATTTTCGAATACCTGTTAAGATCACAAGCCAAACGTAATCTACTTTTCTTGACAACTCGGTAAACGAATTTTTTTTTCGCTTTTCTTCATTTACTTTTTCTTGAAGAAAAAGAGGGTCAAGAAGAGAAATTGTGCGTTCGTACGATTTTAGTATTAAATTTAGTTTTTAATTTGTCAACATCGAGAAACGTCCTGAGCAAGGCCAATTTATTTATTTAGCAGGTACCTACCTGCTGTGGCTCATAACAAAATATATTTTATAGATAAAAGATAGGGAATAACTTAACCTATGCCTTAGAGTCCTTAAGCCTAAACCTATATTGGCAAAAGGAAAATAAAGAAAAATAACAGCAACATCAACACTTTGCAAATCACAACAACGTTATCGATACGTTTTACATATTTGGTTCTATGGGGGGATCATGGGAGAATGGATTTCATAGCGAGTACTACAACGCAATAGGCGCAAAGGAAAAAAGTACCTAGAGACTCTAGATGATACGGTATTATTATTATTAATTGCATGGGCTAATCGTATCGGGACCTAGAAAATCTATTGTACTTGCCCATGCCCCTAGCCCTTCAGTTTCAGGACTTTTATAAATCCCGCCACCTTCCTTGGATCAGAACATCATACCGCATCCGGCGTTGTAAAATGCTCGCCAAGCACATGGTGCCTGGTAGAATATGATGGGACGCCTCCCACCCCCTTAACAGAATCTGCATGAACCGATATCGGACGTACCCATGTTTTTCAGATGGTACCTGAGGGAATTATGATCCGTGTAGAAGTCCGTGACTTCTTCTTCCTCTTAGTTTCAGCAGTTTGTGTGCCATACCCGAAGATTTTATGAATCTTTTTGCTTGTCGTTGCCCTGCACATTGTTTTCAGCGGCAAACACGAGACAATAAAGGCAAACTCATTCGGTAAAAAAAAGAACTCTACTTCCCCATTAACACGTCTTACCCACGAAACTTCCTGTCAGACGGACCCTTCTGTTCTCAACACCATGTCTTCCGTATGGTGCATTTATTATTAGGACTTGAATATAAATTTCATTAAATTTGGAATAAAATTTCTTAATAAAACCTTTGGGCAATAAATGCTTCGAAATTTTGTAAGTCTGGAATATGCGTTAAAAGCTTGCTGACATGTTTATGCATTTGTGATGCTGAGATATCAGAACTACATCTCCCGGTTGTTGGAATTGTTTCACTCGCATAAAACGCATAATACCCTAAGCTGAATAATAATGTACTCACTCATCAAGATAGAAAATTAACGTCGCTTTAGAGGAAATATTGAATTTTCACTATCTTAAGTAAACAAAGCAAAAGCATCAAACTTTTTATTAACCAAGGGTTTCTTTTTAATCTAAATTTCTGTTTCTTTTTGTAGGAAGCAAGAAGGTGATAGGCAGACAAGAAGGGAAGATGTAGCATAGTGTAAGTTCAGTACATTATCAAGAAAAGCAAAAAGGGTAATAAGAACGAAAATAACAAAAGTTGAAAGTCGTTGGTTAAAATTGTAAGCAAAAAATCATTTTTTACTCATAATAAGAAATTTTAATTGTTATTAATTTCACGTTAAATTTTTGTATCAATTATTTGAAAAATGCATCGAAACCTGTGGTTGAGTAACCGGTCTAAAAATATGTGTCAAATTTTGCACTGGCAGTTGCCATGAATTATCCACAAGCAATTTCTTTAATAATGTTGTGAGTTTTTCAACAAACCCGAATATATCCAAACTTGGTTTGCTGGCGAAACATTTTCTTTTTTGTTGTATCCGTATAAGTGTTGTCCTTCACCGACTGAGCTCTCACTATAGCTACGACCAAGCATGCTCTACCGCACTCAGATGTGAACGCACGAACATCGAGTTGGTGATCGAGTTCTCATCTACTTGGCTACTCATGCGTAAAACTAGAAAGTTATAAGCAATTTTCAGTTTTTACATCGAATCTGACGATTTTGAAGAATAGACGAATGGGTCAACAAAGTTTCGGAAAGTACTTAAAACTAATAAGAAAGTCATGTTTAAGGACAACCATTAAATACTGTACACCTCTACTTGTGTCATAAAATACTAACGATTAGATTTTGTAGCAATATGAAGCTTTACTCTTGATGAAAAGCTTTATGTATACGAGAACCTAAAAGTTGAATCAGTGGGGTTAAAATTTATTACAATACATAGGTGTACAACATTAATATTCTCTAGGTTAACTTTGTCACACATACTGAATGCTAAATATTCTTGTTCTTCTTATTAAAAATTAATAAATAGACCTAATTGGCTAGATCTTTCATATACAATTGCTATACTCAATTGTTACACCACTTGCAGTACAGGGTGTATTAAGCTTGGGCGGACGTATATGACGTCTAGAAGGACTTCAAATAACCCTTGCTTTTATCGTACAGAATTTTTCTTTTAATCGATCTAGGCTTCTCTGTTCGTCTATCCGTCCATCCGTCTTTTCTCTTGTTCTTTTGTCCTTCTAATATACTCTTTTGTTCAACGTACAAGTCGCAATTTTTGAGACATTTTGATAAAATTTGGTACACTGACGTGTTTTGGCCAGGGGGGATCGTCATTAAAAATGGGGCTGATCGAAGAACTTTTTCGACCGCTTTCCATATAACATCTTATTTTGAAAAGTTATTGAATGAACTGTAGGGTGGTGTATGGTAAACCGTAGCCCCCCCATAGAGTTTTTTTTTTTTAATTTTTGTAATCATTTTTTCTTTGTCGACATCGCATAATAATAATAAAATATATCTTGACAAAGACATGCACTGCAAATCATTGATGGTTTGTCAGCAAACAAAAAAATGTGGGCAAAGCTCGGTGGTTTGCTTTCACGATGGCGGTAAGACAGATAAGCGTTTTTTTTTTAAATTGTTTGCTTTACGTTGGAAACAATTAATTTTTTTTTTTTAATAATTAAAGGAAATATAACATACAATACAAATGCTTAAACGATTTATATTTCTTAGGTAATTATTTTTAATCCATAGCCATTTGGTATCATGTTTAAAATAAGTTAAAGTCACATTTACACTGCGCCTGCAAAAAAAAGAAAAACTCTTTTGCTTAGTCGAAATGAGTGCACATTAAAATGACGTGCGTGACTTCATAACACAAATTAAGTTATTAGTGGCATTCAGCAGATGAATTAATAGAACTTGTAACGTGATATAGTAAAGAAAAGAAAAGACAAACTCCGATAATATTTTCCACCTGCAGCGCATTATGATAAATACACGATTCAGGGCACTTTTACTTCTTCTACTTTTTTTTTTTCATTGGTTTGAAGTAAAGCACAATTTTGAAGAAAGCTTAGATTCGTTGCTTAATGCATTTTTATTTACTCAGCACGCAAGATAATGCCAAAAAGGAGGAAAGATTCATTAGTCTTTATATATAATGTGAACAAAAAAATGTTAAACTAGAAAAGCATAGATGCCTTTAAACATCTAATACTTGCATGATGTTGTGGTTTTTTTTAAAAAAATGTAGTGCACAGCGCAGTCAAGCAGCATACCAAGGAAGGCATGACTATATGACATAATATATAAATTAATCAGTATCACTTACACACAGATCAGAAAAGCATAACTATTGATGTAATAGAAATATTGCAACATAAGTATTTTAAGGGCTAATTAAATTTCCCAGTTGAAGATGACGAGGAACAAATAAACTTTCCTTACAAACTTATTGACATATACTTCGCTACCTATCAAAACATTCGACTATCTTGTGTGCCGTATGTTCTTTATGGCAATAATAAAAGCGCTATATACTCCTAACGAGAGTATTATTGTGCAGACATAAATCTAAAAACAAACTAAAAAGTTTATTACATTCTTCAGATTGAATTCAAGAATTGCATGTCTACGTCATGTAAATATTTGACGCTGTCAATATACCCTTCACTTTTATGGTAAGTCATGTCATGTCAGGTAGTGCGTTAAGATACTCTAGACTGGGAATATGCCCGTACAGATGTTATTTTTTGGTTGATTTGTTCAAATTATAAAATAAATAAGTGCAGTAAGCATAGATCAAATATCATCCTATAAAGTCAAAATGCAATTTTACCGTCGTCGAACCAATCGTAGTTCTTCACCTTTTTATTAAACACTTACACAGTTTACGTATGCGACTAGGTATCTTCTGTGTAGGGATTATAAGGGGGAAACAACCTTCACACGTTTCTCATTAATTAGTTCATATGTTTTCCATTGGTAATCAATTTAAAGCTCACCTGTGACTCAATATCAACGCTTTTAGCTTGAAGAAGAAACATAGGCTTTTCAAAAAGCTTCGAAGCTTAGTACCTCTTACATTTGTGGAATTTGTAATCAAAGTAATGACAGGGTATATGTCAAAAGATTTTAAAGGAAATTTTCAAAGGAAGGAAAGTTTCTGGTAACAAAAATAAGTTTACAGTGATATTGGATGTTTTCATCTTGTCCCATGACCTAGAAATTCATCTTAAACAAATTTCGATTTGGCTGAACAGATGGAATATGTAAATGAATGCTGAAAAATCGACGCATATTACGTTTACGCTAAACAAGTGTTCTTATCCGTCACTATTTTTGAATGGCAATAATAGTCCTATCAAATATCTTGGCTTCTACATCGACCAAAGATTAACAGAGAAGAACCATATAAAAGTTAAAGCTTATCAACTAAGCTTGAAAACTAGAAGACTCCCTTTACTAATTCGTCCTAACTACTACTGGCTGATTCGTCCAGAATCTCAACTTAATCTAAGATGTAAATGCATTTTATAAAAGACTATTCTTCCACCTAATTGGACTTGTGACACTCAACTGTGGGGAGCAGTCAATAACGCTTTGAAATACTCCAAAAATATCAATCTAAGACTCTTTGTTTTGTTGTTAATGCCCTGTGATTCGTTGGCAATAAAACTGTTCATGATCATATGGATCTTCAGCATGTTAAAAATCGAATTTAATGGGCCCCTTCAAAGTACTTTGTCTCGCAAATCTCTTGGCAATATCTCTTTTAGATCAATCCAATGAAGTAAGAGGATTTAAAACGGCCTCTTATACCGGATTTTAGAAATTAATTTATTTTTGGTCCTTAAATTATTTTAATGAATTGTTTACGTTTTACGTAGTTGTTTTATTCACATATCATATTTGTATTGTTATATTATTTCTATTTAGGGGGACGTCCGCCTGAGTGGCCGAGTAAGCAAGAGTCTCGACTAGCAATTCAATGGTCGTGTGATCAAATCTCAAGTGCGGTAGAGTTTTTAATAATAATAAAAATGATATTAATAAAAAAAAAAAAATAAATAAATAAAGCCGAAAGCCTTAGATGCTAGTGCTTTAAGACTTTAGTCTTAGAATTTATTCTCTGGCTAAATTTATATAATAATAATAATAATAATAAAAATAATAATAATATTTGGGGGGACAATAATCCCTATTATCTTTCTGGCCTCGCTATTATTTTTGTGGATAGATTAATATGTAAAAAAATAGCAAACAAAAGGATACCAGAAGTGTACATATTTTTAAAATAAAACTTCTCTTTATTTTTTTAACGCACGCATTTCAGTATGCGAAAACTTTCTCTATGCGTGGTTTGATTAATTTCACTTGATTTGCAGGAAGGGGCTACAAGGTCTAGTTCGAATATATCTATAATAAATATTTAAAGGAAGTGAATCACTTAATCTCAGCTTAACTCGGGCCAACGGGGCCATAAAGCCAATTTCACACAGAAAACAAGATTAGAAAATAACGATAATAACAAGAAATTGAAATTGTTTTATACAAAACAAAAAAAAATGTTTCATTTTTCTTAGGCTTTTTTTGTTAGCCTTTTTCTTCACATGTTCACAAAATAACCAACTTTTTTTTTTTTAAATTGTCAAGAAATGTTTAAAAAGTTGTTTTAATATATGTTTTCGATAACTCGTTACAACAGTTTCTTGATGAAGATTGAATACCTTTAACATTAAGCGTACACAGATATAAACGCATAATTATTAAGTATTAAAAAGCAATTAAGTGTAAAAATATAAAAATCAACCGGTGAAGACAATTTATAGCAAATCTGCAAAAATATAAATTCTTTTTTTTTTTATAACTCAGAATGCAGTCAGGTGGGGTATAAAGTAATGATCAATACTAGCTTTGTTACTTTATTTATAAAGCACAGAAAGACACAGTAGCTGCATAAGTTGTATGTCTTCTTGATTACTGTAGTATATCAAAAAGTTATTGATTGTGTTCGTCTGATAGTGCTGCCGTCTGTCCCAGAATGTTAAGAGTGGGCATCTACCAGTCATATAGGTAAAATCAAAAGATTCATATATGCCTGCTTATAATTGTTGAGAGCTTAGCAGGCCGTTTAAAGTCCAAAGATCTTTCAGTATTGTTTTTTTTTTTTTTAATGCTTCAGCCATTAATATGTTGAATTTGGTCAAAGTACTTCGCAAAACTATTTAAAGAGTACAAATATGACAACAAATGGATCCAGTAAATCCGGTAACAAACTGAAAGACAACAAATTGCGTTACAATTTCCTAAAAATGGGAGAGGGAATTGCCATCTAAGATATTTATCGGTTCCATTGTTCTTTAAACTTGTTTTATGTTCTGAAATGAAACGTTAATTAGCTCCAGTAGAAACTGGCTTTGAATTCATAAAGTATTCTATTATTTTTTTTTATACTCATCACAGAAGGATGAGGGGTATATTCAATTTGTCAAAACATTTGCAACGCCCAGAATGATGCTTCGGAGACCACACAAAGTATACACATTCTTGATCAGCCTCAAATTTTAAATCGATTTAAACATGTCCGTTCGTCCACCCGTCCGTCTGTGTAATGTCTGTTGTAAAAATTCCCCTGGCCGCAAAAATGAAGCTACCAACTTCAAAGTTGTCAGAAAATTCTTGCATGCAGGTTGGTATTGAAAATGGGCCAAATCGATCGAAGGACACATCCACAGCATCATGTTAATTGAGTACATGTCTGTTTTTCAAAGCGAACAAAAAAAATTAGTCTTTTGCTCATTATTCAGAAACTATTGCAGATAAATGTACAAAAATGGAAAAAATCGACCACGATTGGCCAATGGTGTAGTGTATCAAAATTTAATTTATTTTTCAATACTTTCATACGGTCCAAAAACAAGTCTCAAAAATCCCATAAAGTATATAAATTCTTGGCCAGTTGCAAAACGATTTGGAAGTGACTTAAACTTTTCCAAGGACACGCCTACAATCCGTATTAGAGAGCGTGATAGTTTAATTCTTTGGCTTTCTTTGTCTTTTCTAGGCTGACGGTGATGGGTGTAAACGATTCGATTACGATCGAATATAATTTTCTTATTTGTTTTTGTTCAATTATTTTAATCTCGACAAACTACACAAGAATGTTCTTTTCTTTTTTTATTTTATGCTTTAGAAACAATACTCGATAAACTATTGATTTATTGTTGTGATAGAGTTTCGTTGACAATTCCTGTACGCAATGACTAACCAAAGAGATTTCTTATGGAAATTTGCCTTAACATTTTATAGAAGTTGCGATTTTTGTTTTCAAAAATAAATTGTGCCGTAAAATCAAAAGACTCTCGGAGGATAGATTCAATTTAAAAGCCAATGACAAGCTGGGTAAAACTAGTCAAAAGGAAAACTGATACAAACTCCCCAATAAGCTATTAATTAAGTTTTACTCAAGTGCCTTTTATTAATCCCAGTTTGTTGTTTTAGTTTTGTGCTCTGTATGGACAATATATTGCGTGCTTCTTTTTCTTTTTTTTAATTTTTTTTAATGTTAACATACAGCAATCAATTATGTTTAGCCATATAAGCTTTAAACGTCAAATAAGATCTTAGGTTTTTTTTTTATTTTTAATTTGTAATCTTTTATTCTACTTACTTTGCCGTAACTATTTAAGGGACCATTTATCCAGCGATCAGCTTCTAAACGGCCTGAAAGCAATGCACCTGTATCCGGATCTATGCGTTGCCATTCACGCACCTCACGTTGAAATGGTAGATGTGAACCAGGTACAACAGCTTTACTACCAGTAGCTTCACTGTTATAATGATGACTATAACGCTCTTGTTGTTGTAGCTGTTGTCGTTTTGGTATAGCAACCAACAAACCTAGTTCTTGTTGCTGCTGATGTTGATGATTTTGATTGTGATTACTTGCGTTAGCCATTATTTCCATGTTTAGTTAAATGTTTTACAAGTGCTACGATTGTGAGAAAAAAATATTAAAAGAAAAGAAAAAAAAAAAAAAAAAGCAAGCAACGACAACGATTTCCACCAGGTTTCCTCCTTTCTAGTCTGTTTTGTTGTTATTATTATTATGCGAATGTGGACAAGTTTCCAGTAATTACTCTTTGCTTTCTCAGTTGCCGTTGCAAGACGTTTCTTCTATTTAATGCGTTGCCTTGTTTTAAATGAAAATTAATGTTTCCCCGTTAAATTTATGATTTGAAATTATCATTATTTCCTTTTAATATTCGTTTCTGTTCAGCTACCGTGTTTCCCTAGCATTCTATACGCTATATCGCCGCGGGATAATTTTTTACGAACCAATTTAGGTTGACAGGCTGGAATGAAAGACGGAAACACTTTAATTATTATCATAATTAAACTAATTTACATCAGTTAAGTTAATTAAATCGAATAAAACCAAAAAGGGAAAAAACGATACACTCCCATTAAAAAATGCTAAGAATAGGTCAACATGTTTTGGTGAAAAAACAAAGCGGCTGAAATGATCTCTAAAGTCTGTTTCTTCAGTCATTAAAGCATTTCTTAATGCCTGCGCTTTCACGTCAATGACTTCCGATAAGTGGTTAGTTTACAGGAGCTATTAATTTACTACAATCTCGAAATTATTTTCGATTCTACGCACACTTTTCGCAATTCAGAGGATATTTGGCGAACTTAACATTTATTTATTTATTCAATGATCAATCACTCAGGAGATGTTCCCTTCGATTCTACTCGCTTTTTTTTCCTAGCGGATGTATTGATAAGGATTATGCTTTTATCGAATAAGCAGTCTCTATAGCTACGACCGAAGAAAACTCTACCGCACTTGACAAATGAACCCGCCAGCGTTGACATGGTATTCATCACCCTTACTTACTTTGTTACTCATGCATAAAATGGATGTTTCGCATACCCACAACAATGCGGGACCAAGTGTTGAAAGAACACCATGAGGAATCAACTGCAGGGCATATTAGTAACGAAAAACCCATTTATGAGGTCTGCAGTTGCAACCGTTTTCCTGGTATGCTCGGAGATATCGCTGGACACATCGGTAACCGCGTCAGTCTTCAACAATATAAACAATCTAACCTAAGTGTCGTTGTAGAGGGATTTATTTTGTTTCTTTATTGTCTACATATGGATTTAAAGACTACCACATATCCTGTATTGAAAACTATACAGCAGTTGGAATTTGAATCTGCGACAATTAAGTTGTTAGACGCGATCCTCAGCCTATTTGGCTACTTATACCACGTATTTTATATTTATATATATATATATATTTTCTTTTTCACTTCTTTAAAACTGAAAATACACTGCACACATTTCACTGTTAGCATAGATATTTAGGTGGATTTTTAAGTCAACCAAGTATACCTCCACATGTCTTGCGACGACCGAGTTGAAGCATTTCGCGTCGAAGCACCAAACAAACTGATATATACAATAACTTAGCCTATCATTATCTGGTCATGTAGTTATAAGTAGTATCGTAACCTCTTATAATCACTTTAACGTAATTTTTTGATATTTACATTACGTGAACTAGGATAAGATTCTTGCTTATACCTTCTACCATACGAACATAAATTGAAGATCGTAGGACCTTTTGCAAGAAATGGTATAATTGTGATCAAATTAGTAAAGGAATCCCCCTTTGTTCTCTGATTTGCCTTGAATATGTTTCCTTCACTTTATCTTCTCGATTTTCGGGGCACTTTATGCCCATGACACTACACCAATGTTGCATCAACTACCTCTTTTATAATCCGTCTCGAGTTCTGTGTAAATTATACAGTCACTATTACTACCTGTTTGATTCGTCTATTCATTTTCTTAATTATATCAGGAAATATTATTTTACTTTATTGGTAACCAGATTAACTTTTCTTATATACAAAATATTGTGATATGGCAAGATAATATATCTCTGGATATATATAAATGTGTCTCAAGTGCTTATTAGATTCAGCAATGTAAATTTAATTAATAATATAATTACTTTATCTAATTAATGGATAAGAGGAGAATAAAGATAAATAAACAGATAAATTATAAGAATTAAATTGTGTTTGTAGGTATCGCTCTGTTGTAAAATCATTTAAATTAAATATGCTGCACTTCGTCTTCTACTTTTAGCGTTGTTGCTAATGGAAGTATCATCAACATTTTTTTTTTAATCTTAAGAAATAATGTAGTTTTGAAACTTACAGCTGAATTTAGCTGACGCTTGTAAAGTGTTGTGTGAAGCTGCACTGCAATCATTGAAATAAACAAATGGGTAAACAAATCGCATGTGGTCATCTAGCGGCAAATTAAATATGACCTAAACTCATTCGCTTATAATTTGCGAACACCAACATGCACACGCGACAAGCATATCTTCGTTTTTAAACAGTTATATCGACCTATTAAAATAGTTTCTTCATTTACGAACGAACATCTGAGCGTGGATAACTAACAGCAGGTCACATTAGTGACAAATTGTTTCTTCATCCCAAATGGTGGACGATTATTTCAGTACTAAATTTTTTCGAAGCCAAACACATTACACTCAAACACAAATAAAAAGAGAGAGTAGAAGAAAGGTACAATTACTTACAACTCTACAATTGAAGCTGACATTGATGCACCTTTAGCCGCCCACGATCTTTCAAGTTTGATTTTATTGACAAAAAAAAAACTTGATACTTGTTTTCATTTAAATAACAAATTAGATATTTTATTAAATCTAATTAAATCGCGCGACCATTACTTGTTGTATAATTGAATTTATACAACTTTAAGCTATAAAAAAAAAAAACGATATTAATGATCAATTTCCCGTCCGCGGGACATTTTGAGAAAAAAAAGCAAACGCTAATAAATTCTATAGTTTATTTTATTCGTTATAAACAATTAATTTTCTTATCTCTTTTAAATTAAATCTCATATAAATTAATGTAAATCGTATTGCGATTGTATTCAAGTAGATGAGAATTTCATAAAGCATTCATATCATAAATCGAATAATTTAATTAGGAGGTCAAGTTCAACTATTAATTATAATGAATATTAAAATTAAGATCAAAATACTTTGTTCTAACAATCACAAATAGAATATTCAATGTTACGAATTTCCAATTAAAACAATTCGCTTTAAGCTCGCCAGCTTCTGAAACGTTTAATGGTGAAAGTATATATACAGGGGATGGATGACTTTGGTAAATATTTATAAATTTCAAATTAAATTATTTTCTTTAGTGCCTCAATTGCTTGGAGACGAACCAGAAACGAGAACATACGCATTAGATTTCAATTTTTTATGCTGACTTGAATCCGACTAAGAGCTTTAATGAGATAAAGACCGCATGGTGGGCAAACTTCCCCATGTCCATTGAGTTTACTCTTTTTATCTGCTTAATCTGCTTAACTGTGATGTCAGTCGGTTAATATTTCCATATTTTGGAAGCAAATGCATCATAAAAATGTAATGAAAGAGATCTTTCTTCATGATGAAAGTATTATAAATTTTTAAACGCAACCAGCAAGTTTTTATCTTAAGTCTTTTACCATTCATAATAATTCAGAAATAAAAAGCAAACAAAAACAACTAAAAACATATAGTCACACAAGGCGGGTGATTAAATACCCTACACCACTTTTCTCTATATAAGTCTTTGTTTATTTTCTTAAGCCGATGTTACATGTCACATGTTACATATTGTCGCCGTACAAAAAGTTACCGTCCGTGAGAGTTCTTTTATGAGGTAGGATTCAAGAAATAGATTTACATGATCCAATTTTTATGTAACGTTACTATTATAGACCAAGTGTCGCCATTAATGTAAACGCTTGCTTTTCGAAAAAACTCCTTATGCCGAAATACTGACCTTCAGAGACTTTCTTCGAGAAATGAACCAATAGCCTATATTGGGAAAGCTCAGTTTTTGTTTCTTTTACATTAATCTTCAAGAAACATTGAAAACTGGATTTTTTTTTTCATATTTCGCGTTTTTCACTGTAACACCTTATATGGAGAGCACTCGCGAAAGTTGTCCGATCTAATCTGCTTTCATTAATATTCATTCTTAGATCAAAACACGCCGGTGTGCAAGATCTCATCAAAATATCTCGAAAATTTACCACCTGTAAGTTGAATAGAATCAGAAAATCATTCTGAATCGAGCAAAAAATGGGTCTAAGGTAAATCGGCAGAAAATTAATGTACTCTGTACTACCTGCGTGTGGGTACAATAAAACGTTCTCGTTTCCTAATCCCAGTGAAGAGTGTTGTTGAAGAATTTCACCTTTGAATTTCTTTATTTTCTTAAATAGCAAGTTTTTGTCTTAAGTCTTTTACTTTTCAATAATAAATCGCAAATGAGCGAAGTAGAATATCAAGCAAGTTTGTTTCCTAAGTCTACCTCGACCTCGCTGGTGAGTTTTTGCCGTTTACCTCAAGTTTTTTGACATACAATGTTCAATTTGTATATTTTGTTTTCTTTTTTTTTATATTTTTTATTAGTTTTCCTTTCAATTTTCAAAAGGATATTTGTTATGTGGAAAATAAAAAGAAAATAGAATAAACATGGCAGAAAAAAGAATTATCCATGAAAACATAGATGTTTTCAAAATGATAAGAGCTGACACTTTGTTGCCATAAATAACCGCATAAACGTGTACCCTGGAGGATACAATTTCACATAAGCAATTTAAACAGCAACTACAACAACAATAAAAATTAAACAAGCAAACTGCATGTCTAGCGCAGATGTGAATGTTTTGTAAATGGATGAAAAGAAAACAGCAAAAGAACACACAACTTTTAACAAACACAACGCAACACTATCTAAGGCTAACAAGATGCAATGTCTTTGTTTTCTTTTGATTCCTTAACAATTGAAAAAACTATGGCTATGTTTTTTCGTGTAAAAAAGTCTGTTTAAATGGTATTTTGTTTTTTTGTTTGTTTGTTTGTCTTATTTTTTTAACATTTAAGTTACACAATGCAAAGAATATAAAACTGTTTCGTTTTTATTTTCCTTTTTCGTTTTGTGCCAGAGACCAAGAACCCTCTGGTGGTATGGTCTCTGGTTTAAACTAAAGAAGAAGAAGCAATTGTTTTGGTTACAATTCTAGCGCTACTACTAGGCAAAGAATGCCTTTGTATACATATATATGTAGGCATTGTGTGTGTACGGATGGTAGATTAGGCATAACTTTTAGTTAAAAGAAATGCAAGTCAGAGGGCTTTCAAACGAATCTTGGGTACCCATCTTGCAAGATCAATGCCTGGACCCTAAGGTCTTTTTCTTTTTACTTTACCCGGGGTGGATTTAAATTATTTTTTTGCTCAGAATCACAAGGATTTTGTCCGATACTTAAAAACCGTTTTACAAACTTCTTCCGATTGTAGTAAGTTCGCTATCATATTCCGCCTTAAATGAATCGATTCCGTGTATTTCTTTTGTCCCGCGTATACACATGGGTATATAAGTGCACACATACTTTACAGAGCCTCTGATGATAATTCTCATATAAAACAAACGATTTTATAAAATTAAAGTATTCCCCTCCTTCGATAGTAGCTATAATAAATTTATCGATGGTTAAAAGATTACGTATACCTGTGCAGTTTTTTACAAGAAAAGAAGAAGCGTTCCTTTTAAAGAGTCTTTTGTATTATTATCCGAAAAAGAAAACAAAAATTAAGAAAAGAAAATATAAAAAACCAAGATAAGTTAACAAAGGTTTCATGTAAAAGCATAGTAAACTTAGTCCGCACCATAAACTTGTGCAAAAAACAGAAAAAAAAAAAACAAAAAGAAAATGTATGTTTCCTTAGATAGAATTCGATTGTTAAGCTAAGTGCAGTATCTTGTTAAGCGTTAAATAAATGTTAAGAAAAAGAAACCTCAAAAGCAACTTAAATGTGTTTTATAGCCCAACAAGGGGGAATAGAATATATCAGCGATTTATCTTGTGTGGTATTGTTTGTGGTAAAATTTTCTCTTTTTTTTTTTTTACTGAATATCTAATGATGCAATTATTGCATAGAATACTGCGAAAATTTTGAAACAGCGAAGGCTGCAGTGAAAACATAAGTTAGCATATAAGAATAGGAATTACTTTTGATGCAAGTGAAGCCGGAAAAGTGTTGGATCGTCCAGGATTTAAGTCTTGTGCAGAGTTTCAACAGTAGAACAGCACATTGCGTGACGTTTTAAAAAAAGGGGACCACTGAACCAAACGAGTACGTCGTTTTGATCGTTTTCATTTTTCGAACTTCAAAAAAATGGTTACAAGGCATGTAAACTGAGTGGGCAAGGGTCATCTTAACAGCATCATCAGGGTCAACTTGCAGCTTAACCATACTTGATCATATCTAGAGTGAGTGCTCCATCGGTAATGGCATGGCCTTTGCCAGCTCGGCATCCACTAGGCTGCAGTGCTCTCTATCTCTCTCCCCACGCTATTTCGTCACCATCCATCATGGTGCCACATCACTTGAGTGGTTGGTCATATTCAAAAACAAAGTGCAACACTTGACTTTTATTTATGTGAAAACACTTATACCCAATTTTTATACCCTAGGCTACTTATGGTACAAGGGTCTGTGAAATTTGTGCGGATGTATGCAATTCCCAGAAGGACTTGAGAGAAATCCACCTTTTATTACACTAATCATTTCGTCGACATTTTCTGAATCGATTTAATCTTATCTGTCCACCTGTCTGTCTGTGCGTCTTGTTTACTTCGGCTTTATTTAAAAAAATACTGAAGGGTGATATAAGGTACGTAATAGTGGGCCCTAAGCCATTATAATGTTTTTAATTGTTTTTTGATTGTTTTGGTTTGCGAAGTGACAGCGGCCTCTATCGAAAAGGAATCTTTTTAACGTTGTATTTTTCCAAATTTTTACAGTCATAAAAATGGAGAAAGAAAACTGAATCTTGACGCAAACATTTTTCGATCGAATAGGAGCTCAAGGTAAAACAAATGGTTGTGATCTGGTCACACGCACAATAGAGGAGAAACTGAAACATCCTCAAAAAAACACGGACTATACAGTAATCCCTACTTTATATTTCTCTACTATGACATATTTCATATAGCTCCGACAACAAATAAATATGTAATAAAACTGTTTATTGCATTATGTGATTTAGTTTCCCCTTAATATTCAATTCAAACCTCCTTTAACGAGAAAAGTTAAACGTGATTCATTTGCATAACGCGTTCCTGTCCTAAATATTTTTCTTCATTTGAGTTTTCGAAAAATCGCATCTAGTGAACTTCTTAAAATGTCGGATCTACTTGTGGAGTTTCTTAAGCAGAACTATTCTCGAGACAATGCACGACTAAGTTATTCTTATGAATTGGACCCCTTCAACTGTGTTCGTCCATTACTACTTACGAGCTGGACGTACTTAGAGTTTTGAGTTTTTTGAGATTTTCCATATAACTTGATATTAATAACATCTCTGTTTATATTAATGAAAATATTCAACTGAAGAATGGTCGCTTTGGAACTGGGATATATTTTCACAATTCATTGTTTTGCTGATTAACCACAGATGTTCAGTTGAATTTGTTTATTTATTTATTGTTTTTCGCCTTACATATGTTCGCACTAAATGTAAATGCCGACATATATAAATTTTTTCTACCAAGCACTATTTGCTTATGTTATAGGTTTACATGACATTCTATTTATTTTAGTTTTATAATTAATTTAGACCAAGAAAATAGGGACTAAAATCAAAAAGTAGGTCGAGCTTTACCAACGAATACAATCCACTCTACTGTATTCTAACTTAAGATTAAAGAAAGAGAAAATCATCAGCTAAAGATTTTGTATACAAATGAATATAATCAGGATAAATTAGAAAGAAAAAGAAAAGAAAAAGCCTGCCTTTCACTTCTAGCCCAGAAACACACACAGTGGCGACTGAATCGGCACAAACACGCAGGTGTTTGGTAACCTTTTATAAGAAGACTATTCAATAATTTAACGGTTCGTAATATAGCTTCATTAATTAAACGATTTAGTTTACTTATGACATCGGTAATGCACGAGTATTGAGAGATTTTGTTACACGCATAGGAAGAATGCAGTTTTACATATTATTTTCGTACCCACCATTGAGGGATGAAGGGCATATTCATTTCGTCAGAAAGAAGCTTCGAAGACGTGGCATCAGCATCATATTCTTAATGATTTTAATCATGTCCGTCTGTCTGCCTGTGTCATTTCTGTGGGAAACTTTGAAAGTTCGTATACGCAGGTTGGCGTTGGAAATGGGTCAAGTTAAACAGAGGACACGCTCACAGGCGAAAACAATTACTCATAAATTACAACAATAAATATTTGCATATTCTATACTACTATGAACGTGGTGGGGATAAAAGTTTCGCCCACAGTCGAAATGACTTTTTTACTTGTTATTACTACTACTTTTAGTCATTACTTTACAGTTAAGCCTTTTGTGAAGATGGTTGCTGTTATTACTGCTGTTCAGTCTAAAGTTACTTCGTTCTAAGTTAATAGATATTTCAATATATTTTCTTTAGTCAATTAATGTCCTGTCATTGTAAGCATACTGTAGCATTAGCTAATAAGATACTTTTCGTAGTTGAGCCTGGTGAAAAAAATAAAGTAAGTGAAGTAAGTAAAGATATGACTCATCATATCTAAAATATTCCTACTACGGATTTCAGATCTTAATATATTCTCGTATGAACGATACCCTCCTCTCGACTCGATATTGGCAGATATCACATAGAAAAAGAAAGCAAGGTTTTTAAATCACTGATTGAAACAACGATAACTGAAGAAAATTAAGTTCATTAGGCTTTTGCTCGTACCTTTCTTGTTCTTTGACTTGAGTTGAAAGCAATAAACACTAAGGTCAGGTTTCTTTCTCGTGGAATCGTACAGAAAGTTTTGCATTAATTGCAACCATTAAGTTTGAATCAATTAATGTTTGTTTAACTAAAATTTGTTCCAATTTTACTTAATAACGGTATAAGTTATAACGCTTCGCAGAAACTATAAAAAAGCATCGAGTTATCTGATCATAGTGAGCACATTATTTTTATTTCTCTTTAATTAAAACGAATTTTACTAAATTTTTAAATTAATTCATCTGCTTTTCATTTTTTCATTCAATCTATATTTAATATGAGGCTAACAGCATTTTCTTAATAAAATCGTTTTACTTAATTTGGGGAAATTTTTAATTAACAATCATTTATATGAACTGATTCGAAGTCGCCTAAAAAACACTGGCACACTTTTGCCAGTCATGAGATACCGTTACAAAAAAAAAGCTAAGTTTATTAAACGAACAAGTTTTTAAAAAGGCCAGCATCATCTTGGAAATGGAATAAATTAAAAAGTATAAAAATAATAAAACAAAAAACAAAAAAAAAGATCCATTTTACTAAAAATTGTTGAAGAAAATAAAGCAAAATTTAAACTTTTAACACTTTCTGAGAGCTTGGAAATCAACCTAACCACGCATTAATATCTTCTTAAATAGATAATTGATTTTTGCTCTATTTAACGTACTTTCATTTCGAATACAGTTTTTTTTTCTTCTTCTTCTTTTTTATTTTTGAAGCATGTTTGCTGCTTTTCGTTTCGAGAACAGTTGTTGAAAAGAAATAACAGCAATAAAGTTGTAAATGTTTGCGGAACGTGTCGGTGAATTTTTATGTATCGTTCAATCATTACTGTTGTCTTATGGACGGTGTGTGTGGGTTTAAATATATTATATATTTTCTTCTTGTTTTTTTTTTTTTTTGTTTTTCTTTAAACAAATCTGCAGAGGACGTGAAAGTATTTTAAATTAGCAGCTTATTGTTATCATTTGAAGCAGTTGTTAACAACACAAACGGTAGACATGCGGTCTAAATATTGAAATTTATTTAGAGCAAAGTGCTTGTTTTACAACCGAATACACAAGAAAAACAAAAAAAAGAAATGTTATTCTAAAACAAAAAACTTAAAATATAACGGTTTTTTCTATAGGTAATAAAGATACATAAAGAAATTTAAAAGATTAACACAACAAGTGCATGTTTCTAAAGAGAACAAACGAATACAAAATAATAAATAAAATCAAAGATTCATAATGAATAAGAAGAAAAGATTTATAGCCGACTTAGAACATGACGTCATCACTTGTTTCTTTTTGATACTATAGTTAATAAAATAAATTTCGAAGCTACAGAAATTATATTATGTGGCTCACGGAACAGCAAGGAAAATTGAAAATATTAAGTAAACGTAGCACTAGGCATGAAAGTACAACATCCTTAGATAAATTTGCAGCGTATGTCGAATATACGTCGAAAGAGAAACATTTAATAAACCTCCGCAAAGATCATAAAACAGTTACTTAATCTTGGCGTATGTTCGCTTTCGGTAGTGATTCAAAGCCATTTCTAAACACGAATACTCCCTAACGAAAAGTACTTTGTGCGCAAAAAACGCCCTGAATATTGAATTTCGCAGACTATTTTTGGCTTTACTTATGACATTCTCCTTTTTCTTCGCAATTTGGCGACAAATTTATCACTTTGTGGGAATAAAAATGCCGATGGTTTAAAACCACAATTTTTCATTCCACACTGGAAACAACAAGTACAGTCCGCATAGGCTCTTAGTAGATATTTTGTAAAATATGGGCACAAACTTTATATTCAACATGATCGTTGGATTTTCTTTAATAAGAAACAATGTCTATCAGAAATCCGTTACGTAATTATGCATACACACACAATAAAATAGTATTATAGAAACATTACCAACACCGATAAAGACGAGTGTAGAGAAACCTTTTTTGTTACATACTCTGAGCATAGCATAAATAGCCAGACTTAACCCTTTAACGCGACCATAGAAAACTAAAAAGAAGAGCTCTTTGACAATTGTTTGTGGATGGAAGTATCGAAAATATATATAATATAATGCGTTATACCCTTTACTTTTTACACCTTAATGTAGTTAACTATTCTTAGTCACTGTCAAAATAAACTTAAATAAGTCAAACCCATCTGTTTTTTCGTTATATAGAAAACTTTTGCTAACAGGACGGAAAATTGGTAAAATAATCGTATTTGGTCGTTCTCGTTACGCATCTCAACAGGTTCTCAGCGTAAATGGTCAAAATTTGGTTTAAAAAATCATTTGATCTGCATTCCCATATTGATAGGATTCATTGATTTTTGATTTATTGATAAAATTTATTGATTTTTGTATGATTGGAAACTATTTGAATGAAAAAATGCAATTTTTTACGGAAAAAACGAGATCTCTTTTAGTAGTTTGGTGCATAATTATTAGGCGTTTCCTTGGCGTGCTATATTTTAATAAAAATTTACAATATTTTATAAATTCATGAATAAAAATTTCCTTCAACTCTTAGGTTATAAAAATCCGCGTCGATAATCGTCCTCATAATCGTCATATTATGCTATACCAATTTGGATGAAAAGCAGCGCAGCAATTTGGCGATCTCGATGAACTTTTCGGTGAGCACACAATCAACGAAAGTTGAAGCACGCAATGGTTCGGCCGTTTCAAATCTGGCGATATTAGCCTGGAAGATAAGCCAGGAAAAGGTCGGCCATCGAATTTCAATAGCCAGGCACTTTTGGCAACCGTGGTAGAAAACGAAAGCTCGGCAACTCGAATATTGGTCGACGATTTCAATGTGGACCATTCAACCATCGTTCTTCATCGCAAAAAGCTCAGAAAGTGGACTACGCCACGTATTAATCATTCAAAAATGTTACTGTGAAATTTTTATGTTTTCTTTTTCATAATAAATAGTTTTTAAGAACGCCTGATATAAAAATTTTTCCAATAACTTATCAAAAATATCTTAAGTCACTCTCTAACGAATGCTGTTTTCAAAAGAACTCGAATGAAAAAAATTGAAATTGTTTGAGTTTCACTGCGCACCGTTTTTAAAAGACGAATGTCGAAGCGTTCCTAAATCTTGAAAGAGCTCAGCAAGCACAATGACACGTAACTAATATGGATGCTTGGTCATTCGGGTAATGAAAGCAACAAAGAGGCTGACTCTTTAGCTAACTGTGAAGCCCAGGTCTGGCAATTTTCTGTGCCAAGAAGCCTTATTAACAGGCTGGTATCGCAATGGGCATGCAAAAAATTGGGTTGCCACCGGAACAAGAAAAGATTTAGAAAATTTTCCGTTGTAGCACATAAGCTACTGCCCGTGAAAAACAGTGATTTACTTTTACTCACCGGCTTCTGTTCGAGTCATAATTCCCTTACGTACCACCTGCATCGATTCACATATATTCCGCGGAGGGAGGAGTGGAAGATGCTGTCATATTTTATACGAAGCGAGCTGCATAATCATAAATCAGGTGTTTGGCTGTATGCTTCTCCAAAGTGTTTATGGTATAGTTGGAGGGGCATGAGCGGTCGTATTAGATCTTCCAACTAGCGGTACGGATTGCCCGCACAACAATACAATATAATCTTTGGACGCAATCAGCTGTCTTTAGATTCATGTGGAGAATGCTGTCCTTCTTTCGAACATTTTATATAAAGAAAGTTTCCTGGGCTAACGAAATTAAAATCGTTGGAATGACCTCAAACATGACTAAATCGGATCGTGTTAATTGAGGACATCTGAGCTTTATAATGACGACGATGTATATTTTTTTGCCTTATAAACAATTAATTTACTCTATGTTAGTTAGGAAAGTATAGGTAAACACATAAGGTATCTTACGCAAAGCAGTATAAAATTATAAACGGTTGAAAATGTTACACTTAAACGCACAGGTAAAGCATTCTCTACCGGAAAGAGTGCCAAATGTTGTGCGTATAATTTTAAAATTTGCGATTATTGACAATTTGTAGGCCAGTTTGCACTTAAAATTGGGAACAGCAAAAAAAAATATATTTTTGGGTCGGTTTTACTGTGTGTGTTCTAAATAAAGTTGAGAAATTGTAATTTTAATTTCAGCATCCAGACAGACCGGATTACATTAGTCCGCTTCAACTAAATATCTTAATCCGTTTTGCAAACTTAACACACCCTCTGCGTTAGGTATAATAAATAATGGGAAGTGAAATGAATATGAAAAAAGAAAAAGAAAAAAAAAAAAACAATGAGTAAGTAAAACGAAAGTGTCAATATTTTATTATTTAATTATTTACTGTTTATTTATATTTCTCTTGTGAACACACAATACTGAATGACTCAGTAAATTGTGGTTTACACAAAGAAAAACGAAAAGAAAAGGGAGACAGATTATACACGTATTTTTCTTATACTTCGTCTCAGTCAATTATGAATTCATGTACTTCAAACTCATTTAAATAAACTTCCGTACTCTTTTCTCCCAGTCACTCAATTATGCATTTTTTCATAAAATTTAAAACTATTTCAACGAACCACAAATACATGCAAAGGAAAAAATGTCGTAAAAGCTGTAATAACAGTAACCTTCGGCGGCTTGTGTATTCAACTTTAAAAAGAATGAACTCAGCAAGTTTCCTGCTTAAGTCTTTCTTAGATACATTTTTGTTGCAAAGTTAACCATTTTTCGAAATCATAAAAGGCGGCCATTAAACGAATAATAGGCTCATTTAACAACTAAAAAAATAAAAATAATTATGTAGAAACGAAGAAAAAAATATTTCGAGTATACAACGTCATTTTGTTATTGTCAAAGTTGCTATTGTTAAAGAAGTGTTAACTAGTTTTATAACAAATTTACTTATGAGCAATAAAAAATCAAAGGAAATAAAAGAAAATAAAAATTTTGCGCTTGAGTCACTAAAAGCCGCGAACAATATGTTATGAAGTATTAATAAATGAAGATTAAGTAAGACTGAAAATGCTTATGACATCAGTAACGACTAACAGTGGGCCAGGGTCCGCTGTTACCACCATTATCTTACATCAACCTAAAATGATATATAGAAACTTAAAAAAAAAAAAAGTTTTATATGCGACGTGGTCGAAAAAGTGACCCGATTCGAACCATTTTCAATAGCTTCCGTTGTCAGGCCGAAATATGTCAGCGTACCACATTTCATCAAAATGTCTCAATTATTGTGGCCTGTGGGTAATAAGAAGAATATAGGGACGGACAGACAAACAAGATTAGTTCGATCCATTTTACTTTTTGTGTTGATCGGTAAAATTAAAGGTGATTCTATCTTGAGTCCTTCTAGGTATTGCATACATCCACACAAAGGCAGTATACCCTTGCATCACAAGTTTTAATAATACGTTGAGCACAATTATCAACAAATATTACTTGCATATCAATATGAATACGACTAGGAAACACGAGAGAATGAAAGATTCAAATAAAAGAAAATCAGTATTTGTTTATATTAAAGTATTTATCTTGCACGGTATTAATAGATGGAAGCAGAAACTAGATTATGGTCACTGTATGGACTATCTTAAGTTGAACGATTTTCTTTAGAAGCGATGGAATAAAACTTAGTGAGTCTTATACATAAAACTAAAAGATTATCAGTGCTGCCTACATATTTTTTATTACCGAAACCGTTAGCAATAATCAATATTGCTTCATATTATTCAACTCGAGCTTTTTATCTCGTCTTCTATACCCCCTGACATGTAAGCACTTACTGAACTCCTTCAGCTATACCTATTGGCTTTGCATTCACAGATCGAAAGTTTCTAATAATAAGGGAATCCAAGCACTTTTTACCAACAACTAATACAACTACTTGACAGAACTTGACTTAAAATCATCTAAGTACTAAGACCGAATAGAAAACTCTGTGGAGAAGATTCTGTGGGTATCGTTTTTGTGGATCTTTTTCTTATCTTACAATTTACGCTACCGTATCTTAAATATATATGTACTTGGCAATAAAGCACCATTTCTTGTCACTGTGAACAACTGGTCTAAGCAGTTAAAATGTAATCGCTTTTTGCTCTCTAGGGAAGTTCGTGAAAGTCGTTTAAAGTCAGTTATTGTGCGGGCCAGCATTAATGGCGTGCAAAAACTGATAAGCCAATGTCGGCATATGCCGCGTCGCGAAAGTCAGGTGGCTTTACGCATTAGTTCCATCAGAGTATACGAAATATTGCATGATCAATTAGTCGTGCAAAAGGTTTTTTCTGGTTGCATCACACATAACTTGGCCTATATTTCAAAAAGATGCTCGCATCGAATGGCATAAATTAATCCATCGGAAATGCAATAGTTTTAAGTTACATATATAAAATCGTAACAGCTGACGAATCACAGATCCATGCGCTGGAGTATGTCGAAGTCTATGATTGTTTCACGATAAACCAAAGCCAACAAAAGTTGTTCGCTCTCGACGCACTTTGAAATAAATGGCCATCTGTTTTTTCAGGAAAACTGGTCACTCAGCAAAAGCGCCTTTAGGGGAAAGTAAAACGATCAGTTTCGAATGGTTTTTAACCATTTGTTTACCGGAGGTATTTAGTGGAATGAGGAAAACACACAAACATACATCATCGGAACATTTCTCATCGTGGGATTGCGAGCTTGTAAACATTTGCTTGGACAACCGACTACTTCAATGGGCAAATTGAATCAGTCGTTTCTCCACCATTACCCCATTTTCATTTGGCGGCCAATGATTTTTCTTTGTAACCGAGCATCAAGAATAAATTCCATGCATAGCTGTTGGCGATTTGTGAAGAAAAAAATGCTATAAAAAGTGGGTTGGAACGCACGCAAAAGTGTGAAATTCATAAAAACCGATATTTTAAGAAACAATAAATGACAAGTTCCTGTTTTTTAAATATTAAGAAATAAATATAAATAGTGTCGCACGTATATATCGAAAGTTATAGATAAAAAAGTAGGAAAAACTTGTCCGTGTTGCTTAGTTTCTTCTGCATTGCGGGCGTGTCTGTGAACGGATTGTATGCACTTTTTAGCCTCGTATTTTAAATCGGGCAAGGAATGCTTTTACCAAATTTCTGTTTCCGTTTTTGCGATAATGAAAATTCCGCCAAATTGACAGGTTTTCGTGGAAATAGATATACAACATCGCATTTGCATAAAAATAGCAAAAGCAGGCGTGCCACAGAACAAAAGAACAGAGGTATATATTTACTGCATTATATCATTAAAAGCCAATGCATAACATCTCAACATATCCACTATCTGATGCTGAATTTTTAAAATAAAAAAAACCTGTCCAGTTGGCGTGTGTCGTAAATCTAGTGTTAAAAGAATTTCCTCATTTCAATCCAGGTAGTAGTGGATATAAAAATTCTCGATCCAAGTCAAATGCAATTTTTCCTTCTTTTTATTTTTTTAGCTTTAATTTTTTCTTTTGTATTAATTCATTGTTAGACTGCATAGATATGTTAATTAAGTTGACAGTTTAGTTTACTTGAAATGTTAAACATTGGTGTCGTACACTATGCATTTTTAACCGTCATCACAAAACAATCTGTCTGTCTTCTTGTGTATTTGTCTTTGCAGCGAAAGCCTCTTATTTCGTTTTCATTATACAAATTGCATTTTATTAAACTAAAGAATAATGACTCAGGTAAATATAAAAAGAGGGGAATAATTTTACGATTCTAACTAAAACTACTTAGAAAAGTTGATTTCAATGAAAAATAGTTAACTAATCTGTATGATGATGATAGCATTTGAATTCACAGTTAATATTATAACTTTGTAAGTTAATACTTTAGAATGTGGTTAGTCTTCGTTTATTAGATGGTGGGTGCTTAACTTAGATTAGTGCATTAGAAAGTTAATTTAAAACTAGTTTTCGATCTCAATTTTACGCATCAAGTTTTTGTTTTTGTTTATTTTCTTTTTTATAATATTAACGTTGTGGTAATAGTTTAGTGAGATGAGGTGTCGAGGTTTTATTGCCCTATTATAAATGAGGCGGCAATTATTAAATTCAATTTAAATTAAATTTATAATTTATAATAATTTACAATCAGTCTCTATACGACTAATACTTGTATACCTTATTATATATTCCCTCTGCTTATAATTCTAATATGTTGTGTCTTGGTTATCAATTCAAACGGAACTGGGTTCTTTATGCTCAGAACCAGAATATTATTATTTTGTTTGTATTTCAAGCACTAGCAAACTAACAAAGAGTTCACGAGAAAAATTGCACATTGAGTAAAGTCAGATTCTGGTGTTACTTTACTAGACCTGCGCCTACGGTAGCATATTTACTGATGAAGTTTTTTATAACTTCGAAAATGAAAATAAGACACTGAGCTTTAATTTTACAGAATAGACATTTATCTTAGATAACAGGTGCTCAAGATTCGTTCGCAGCGTTGTATACAGTTTTCTTCATTATTTTCCTATAACTTGACTAAGCAGTTTAATAACAAAAGACTTTGGAGTAACGAACCTTTTTTCACGTTTTTCATTTATAAAATAAAAAGTATAGAAGACTCGTCATAGCTTTTGTAACATCTAAATGTGAGGACCCATGTACGAACTTAAGCAGATTTAGTTTTATTTGTTCGTCTTTTCGTTCCCGCTTTAAAAAAGCACTGCATACCGGGCAACTTAAGTCAACTTTTAAAAAATGTAGACCTTAGTTGTCACTGTCGTTATTCGACTGACCGTTGAGTTTCACAAAGATTTTCAATTTACACTTACCTAAGCTGTATATATGTGCATACATATATTTATCTATTCAAACGATTTTTCTACCTAATGTCTCTCCATCGGTGTTTTCACGGTCTTTCGTTGGAACTTTTCCGAAACTCTGTGAAACGTGGAACTTCGTTTGTGGTTCGCAGTCAAAGACTTAACTTTACAAGGACAATTGATTCGATTACAAGTTCCCTTAAAGAAGTTACAAAGATTGCAAAAATCTTGTAAGAACGGTATGTCAATCCTGGTAACGACCCACGACTCTTATCAGAAAACTCAAAAATGCGTAGTAAGGTCATCTAAAATGTTATTTTAAAAGCAATCCTGTTGCTTTGATGGACATCCAAAAGTCGACCTAAAGTGTCGCAAAACATTGCTCTCATATATTTACATATATATGTATGTATATATATTGCTTGCTACTTTTTCTATAAGTTTTTGTTAATAATAACAATGCAAACAAAAGAAAAAGAGAAATAGTTCGCAAAAAAAAATAAAGGAAAAAAAAACTCTAGCCGGTTACTAAAGGCAAGACATAGCAAATTGGTTTCCTTTTTTTATGAGATTATGCTATTGCCGTCTGTTGTGTTGGCATCAGTTGTTAGCTGGCAGTTTATGGCATCTTTTTTAAACACTTTCACTTTTTTCCTAACCATAACATCTTACTCCATGAGTCAAAGCCTCACTAACTCAGTTATACGTTTAAGTCTTAAAGTAAAAAATAAGTAAAAAAAATTTCGGCTACTCTTGTTTTTTGCCCTCGAAGCGTGAAGCCTACAGCAAGTGTTTACTAATAAAATTATATGTTTAAAAGCAAGCGAGCTGCGAGATTGACTAAAGCAAACTATAGAAAATTGATTTGTTAAAAAGTTTTGCATGTTTTTTTTCCATATTTATTACTTGAGAGAAATTTAAAAGAAAATTTCATAAAAAATAATTTCCTTTGACTTTAAAAACTTACTACTATGACCCCCTTAATCTTAAACACAAAGAATAGGTATATAAGTTCGCATAACAATACTCAATCGACGAGTCTTGCCTGTTCAGTGTTCGTAAATAAGATAATTGTTCCCATACAGCTGCCACACGCTGCCCTCTGTTTTATTTCTATACTTTACTCACACTTAGCGTTAATACGCACCACTGAAGCGCTGGCCAATCGGGAAAAGAGACACACCAACATAAAAACAATTCATCTGTTAGTAGTGTTACTCTAGCATTACAACAAGCTTCCACCCTGGCCCCAAATAGGACAACGCAAAATTATACAAGGCACAGTTAAATGGTAAATAATTAACTGCACTTACCAGTTACGAGGACAACTTAAGCTGCAACAATCTCGTCATAAAGTAAGGGCGTCTTATGCAGCTGGCGATTAACAAATTCAACGGTGAGAGATGAACTATAACGTGTACAATGTTTAATAAAAATTATCTGGGAAGTCGAACGGAAAGGGGAATTAACAAAAGTATATCAAAACAAAATGTGGTATTCACGACCATGGTCAAGCTCACCGAGTTATGTCTTTATGGGCTTCAAAGAGAGAAGTTAATCAAGTGTGTGTGTATGAACTCAATGAAGAAAAGTGTTGTGAAACATTTAAAGTCGAGTTTCTGCGAACAAGTTCCAAAGCGTACGCCATTCCAAACTCCAGTGGTACGCAACCAAATTAAGAAATGCTAAGAAACACACTTACGTAGAAGAGCATTTCAGTGGTACAAATCAAACTTGAGGAACGTTAAGAAGCAGACGTACATGGAAAGGAATTTTAATTTTCAATTCTATGCACTTCGGAAATGGAACTTATCAAAAGGCAAATAAAGATTACAATTCCAACTATGCTGAGCTCAAACTTCCTAAATGCGTAAGATCTCCTAGCGGTGGGTACATTTCATCTAAGGCTGAGCAATGTTACAACCAAATAATAACAAAATAAGAGTAATGTAAGAATACGAAAAAGGCAATAATATATGGAATCATTTCGAGTTCTAAAGTTCTCGCTCAACACTTTATGGGACTCTATAAATCCGATATATGAATTGAGAAAAATATTCTGAGATCGCGAAATTACTTAAGATTTCCTAACAGAATATGCATTCCATGGCTAAAGAAAACCTACCCATTGCAATAATTTTTCAATCGAAATAGATATTCACAATACAAATCAAATTTATAGGAAGTGTGAAAACCAAAGCGGTTTGTGTTTTTACGCAATCCGATCAAATCTCTACGTCAAGTTTAATGGTTTTTTTTTTTTACTTTAGAATTTTTTTTTTCACTGGTTTTCTATTTCCCATAAAAATTGCGTGGTAAGTGTCACATGATTTAGATGTAAGCTTAGCTTCCCTGCCCCGATCATGTTAATGTTAATTAAGTACAATTATGAAATTGTAGAGTAAAACTTAAGACTTATAATTCAGCTCAACGTTGCAGTAACAATACCCAGTAATTTACTACTAAAATACTCAGATGAATGACTAAGTATTCATCTAAACGAATGCATTGTTGTACACAAACCACAGTGATCTTGATAACGGCATTTGGTTTTCTTTTCAGTTAAAAATAAAACACAATTTTCCATCATATACACAGTGAACAGTAAACTAATTTTATACTATTTTTAAGTAAGTAAAACAAAGACAACAAAAATTTTTGTTACACATGAGAAAATTCTGTAATGGAAAAGAAGCGAATGAAAAGAAAAATCAAAGTTAAAAGGCCTTTAGAAAAATAAGAAATAAGCAAGAGAGGAAAAATAAGAGAAAAAAATTATTATATAACAAGCACGAAATGCATATTCCACTCTGGGGTGAGTCTTCTATCGTCATCTTCACCTAATACCTAACGCAATACGACGAACGTCTTTTACAAGCAGGTAAAATGGTTCGACAGCTCATGTCTGTCTTCAAAACCTATGTTCCGATCCGTACTTTTACAACCGTGAACGTTCCTATCACAGACGATGCACGGATTGTTAGCAAAAAAACAGCCAATCGACTTAAACCTACGCTAATCAGAAATATATGTAGGGTTGTCCATTTCGTGGTCCAATTTTGGCAATCCTGTCTTAATAACCTATGTTACTACTATCATCCAGACCATCATATGTTTGATGTTATGTTTGCCTTTCTATAATACGTATTGTTTGACACACATAAGGCGTGTTAAAATGTTCATGTTCATATATAAGTACATTTTGTGCGCTACGAGCAGATTATGGTCGATATTATCGTCCATCTGAGCGCGCTATAGGTAAAACTGTTAAGAAATTTGAAGAAACTGCACCTATAATATATTTGTTGATGTCCAGGTTTTATCGTATCGCATACTCAACCGAGAATATTGATGCTGTTAGTGAAAGCGTCGAAGAACATTCAAGTTTATTCACTACACGCCGCGCACAGCATTTAAGATCATCTTAGGGCACATTATGGTGTATGCTGCATTTGGATTTGCATCTCCATTCTTATAAAATTCACCACAAGAACTGAAGCTAGCTAGCTGACTATCAATGCTTAGAAGACACGCTGTTTGGGTACTCGAGCAACAGCGTTGTGGCGAAGATTTTACGCCTCGAGTTTCCTTCAGTGATGGGGTTCAGTTTTCGCTTCGTGAATATGTCAACGAGCACAAAGAACAGCGAAAATCCACAGGTAACTGTCAAAGAGCCTTTGCATAGCCAAAAAGTCACTGTATGGTGTGGCATTTGAACTGGAGATGTGATAGATCCGTACATTTCTGAAAATGAGGAGAATGTGACAAACACCACCACTCGAGGCAAATTGCGGATAGGAATATTGAAGATATGGATATTGAAGATATGTGGCTTCAACGGGGCCACAAACTACGCAACACATCCCGTTTTGGCATTCTTGCGCAACAAATTGTCCGGAGGTGTAATATCACGTTTTGGTTATGTGATTTGGCTACCAAGATCGTGCCATTTCTCACCACTGGACCCTTTTTTTGGGGCGCTTCGCAGGCGATAGGGCCTATGCGAACAATTCTCAAACTTTTGACGCTTTGACCACAAATGTGCGCCAAATTATGTCCGAGCTATTGCCAAGAAATGGATAGGCCTGTATATTCTATTCCCTAATGCCTACATCTGGACACCGTACCTGTATGCGTCGCATAAATAAAATTCAATTCTTAAATTTCGCGTTATATGCTATTAAAAAACGAAGTCCGAAAATCAATTTGAAAATCTTACGATCGACTCTTTCATTTTTGCACTTCTTTCTTTCAAACCTAATATTGAGTGAACATTTTAACACTTCGCAAATCCATGGTTAATGTATTACGTGATTTTCTGTTTATTTAATTATTATTTTTTAACGGAAATTATTTTACAAAACAGTGACCTATTAGTCGTTAAAATGGACGGGCACTGGGAAAAAGTAATCCCAGGAAATATGTGATGGAAGTATATATATACTACAGTATAGCATACATACTATGGTATATCATATATTTAGTATACCATGTATACTACAGTATACCATGTATATTACAGCATACCATGTATACAACAGTATACCATATATACTGTAGTAGTATACTATACTGCAATATAGTAGCATATCATATATACTGTAGTATAGTAGTATATGATATATACAGCGTAGATCAATGACCTATGTACATATTTTTTAATATATTATTCATTTTTTTTTTTTTATTTTTAATTTAATTTCAATTTTAATCATAATTTTCCACCGACTTGTAGAGCGATGACTTTTTATTAATGTATTTAGGTTTTCATTTATTAATTTTTTCGTTTTAATCCTTGTTTTTAACTTTTTTCAGTTAAGCTTCACAGAAAGAGTGGTTTAGTTTTTACTTTCACCATTTCGTGTTTTTCTTTGTTTTATTTTTTCTAAAGATACCATATATTTAATTGGAATTAAATTTTTTACATCCAGCTTACTTTGTCGTTACAGTGTGTTGTTACATTTGTCAGTTTTCTCGTTACACTTGATTGACAATTGTAAACATGTAACTAGACAATTAATGTCAAATCATTTTCTTTTTACTTTTTTCATAAATAAATTTTAATTTTTCTTTTCGTTGTCACTTTATCATTGCACTTATCAGTGCACTTGCAACAAAGACATTATTGTTACAAATAGTTACTAGGGTATTCTTTTTATGACGATTTGAACACCCTACGTCACTTGTAGTACAAGGGTATATTAAGTTCCTGCGAATGCACGCAACACGCAGAAGGACTTGACAGAGATTCACATTTTATTATACCGAAACACTTTCTGAATCGATTTAAGCTTGTCTGTCCGTCTATAGATTCTTCTTTCTTGAGTTCAGCCTACATGTCGCAATTTTTGAGATATTTTGATGAAATTTGCTACGCCGACATGTTTTGGCCCAAGAATGAGCGTCATTGACGTTCACATATAACACTTTATTTTGAAAAGTCGTTATATGAACAATTGTACTAAGCGAAGTGGCCATTTAATGGTGGGCTGTGGCCCGCTATAGTTCTTGGGCTCGCTACATATGAAATATATGTTTTTTTTAAAGTAATGTTAATTTTTACAGACACAGTAATAACATTGTAAGACTAATAACAATAGTATTATAATAGCAATAATCGTAGGGATAGTAATAACAATTTTTTTCTTCTTCTCCTCCTTTTATTTTCATATTGTAAATCCGATTTCATTTTTGCCCACAAAACCTAGCAGGCTTGTTTGCATGAAGGTACTGAACAACTCTTCGCTGCTTATTTACTCCTTCTTGGTTCATTATTTTTGAGAGGGTGTGTGTTTGGGAAGTCTGTTCGGCCCGCAAGTGTTACAGAGCAGTTTGACTTCAAAATTACCGCAGGTTTGTCCCCTTATTCTATTATTATTTCATCTTCTCCAAGTTCATTCTCTATAGTGCCAGAAAAGATGCCTTCTTTATAATAACAATAACAATGGTAGTGATAATAATAATAGTAGTGATAGTAGTGATAATAACAATGATAACAAGAGTAACGTTAAAGGTGATAGTAACAGCAATAGTATTAGCAATAGTAATAATAATACTAACAGTAATTGTAATATTAATAGTACAAGTAATAGTATAACATGGAAGATCAACAAAGGTCCCTTCTTAAATAACGTGCAAACTGTTCCAGAATACATCCACCGTAGCTAGTAGTTCGCTAGCGCAATGTTCAATAAAAATGTGGAATCGCAGTAAGGTGTAGCTCAAAATTGACATAAAAGCAGGAAAGGAGAAATTGCAATGATGTGTCGTAGCTGTACTTTTATTTTTATTATATATTTATATATGATTCGAAAATTTGTTAAACTTTTTACAAGTTAAAAATTGAAGTTTCTTCAATAATTATTAAAAATAAAAACCCATTCATTTTAAATTGATGTAGAAACATATTGTATGACATTGCGAATGTTAAACGATAAATAAGCGTAGCTGTGATTAGCTCAACGCTAACGTTCATTTGTTGTGCAAAACGAACAGCTGCAATTACAGCAAACACGTGCTTAACGCTAATAGAATGTCAAACGAACAGAAATTTTTATTCAGATTATTATGTGCGTACCAGAATCAAAGCCTAAACACGAACTTTTTTTTTGCATTCGTAACTTTTGTTATATAAAAGTACTATAGATTTGACAAAATATATATAAATTTGAGCAAGTGGAAATTATCTATCGTCCGAATGTGAACGGTTTTTCGATAAATAAATGCGATTTTATTGTGTGCAGTTTTATATTAAAAACAGCCAAAGGTCGTAAATAATTCTGTCTAATAATTTAACACCCGCCAATAAAAAAAAATAAAATACAGAGTTGAAAACCGCATCGATGACGATCGTCCTACGCTTAAAAATTTCTTCACCAATAATTCGATTCTGTCACCGGCTGAGCCGGTTTAACGCTTTCTTGTTAAACTAATCCATAAGATTTCTGCACTTAATCCCAAAATAAACGCCACAAATGGTACACAGAAAAAGTGGCTTTTTGAAGTAAAGGCAAAATCAATTTGCCACTTGCTCTTTTACGACCTCACGATCGGGCCCATTTGAATTTTCTTAATATCAAGCTCTACTTTTTAATTGTCGGAAAAATTAAAAAGGTCTTCATTATTAGTGCATGCTGGTATGCCTAAAATTACTACGATCGATCCATTATGTGGATCTCGCTCTAGACAGATGTATCACTCTATGGTAGCTTAGTGAGTGTGTGCCCAATCGATAAGTGTTATGTCTTCACCGAGTGAACACTCACTATAACTACGAGCAAAGCAAGCTGTACCGCACTTGGAATTTGAACCCGCAAACCCAGACTTTGTAATCGCGGTTTTCACCTACTCGGCTGCATAGCGCGAACTATATAACAGTAGATATTAAAATAAATGCATATGTTTTGCTGCCCACTTGTCCAAAAGATTTGTGCCACTCAAACGGTCACTTTATTAAAATGCTCTCTAAAAAAAGGTTTAGTTTAATTGTCGTACTTCGAAACTTATCGTTCGCTTCCTCAAGTGTTTTCGTACGCTAATGTCAGCATTCAGTTTTCATTTCTAATTAGTACCTTTAAACTGCTGTGTAGTGCTGTTAATTAATCGCAATTAATTCAAATTTCAATTAAAAAATATAACATTTTTATTTATAGATAATTTGCTTTTTATATTAAGACACCATTTACCGGAACTGTAAAGCAAAAAAAAAGAAAAGAAATAAACTGCAAACAAGCTATTAGCGAATGTCAGTTTAAATAAAACAGCTGAACCTGTTTTTGCTAATTGTTAAGGGTATTCCAAGGCCGCATTAAAAAGGTGCTTGGAATCGTGCGATTTAAAAATTTAGATCATAAAAATCGCTTTTTCTTTAGATATAAATTAAATTTGATAGGAGGTATGCAACGCCAGGAAAAAATTGAGAGAAACCGACGAATTCTCTTTGGTTTATCAATCAATTAGTTGATTGATTGCATGTCGATCCATCTACCAATCTATTCTCTTCTATCTGTCCCTTTGTGTTTAATTTACGGCTCGAGGATAATATAATCTGATGGAATTTGATACACTCTGACATTTTGAATCACTTTACATGCAATGCACTAGCGTTGGAAACTATATTTCGAGAAGAACTGCAGAAAGATACTATTTTGGCCTGTGAAGGCGAAATTGAAAATTTAAGTGGAATAAGGGCATTAATTTTTTCCAACCCCTCATATAAACGATCTAAAAAAGAAAATAAGCTTTTATTTGGTGAGAGAGGATTTAGTTTTTTATGATTTGATAATCAAAGTTTATGCAGCATGCGTGGTTGGAAAGATGATTTGAATTAGAAATATTGGGAAAATAAGATTTTTTCGATTTCTTCTTACTTATGCTGAAAACTTATGCTACTTTTTTATGGACCAAACTTTCCCTCCTCTCTCTCTCTCATTGACCGTCGTACAGGATTGCTAAGCCTCTTTTCTTGTCACCACGATAGTAAGTTTCTGTAAAATTTCTATTTTGTGCCACATTGCCACTCTACTCCATTTGGTAACCGGCAGTGGGTAAGAAGCGCAATGGTTAGGAAGTGCAGTATAGAGAATTTCAAGTAGGATACTTAGGCAAATTAAGAAGAAAACATATGAACTTCATTTGATATAACATTGAAATCGAAAGGTTTGCAACAAGTATAATACTATTCCTCTTTTGCTTCTTTCGGATCAGTAGTACCTTACACTTTGTAGAAATGTTGCCAATGGATGAAAGAGGTACATCCTAAAGCTGAGGTAATTTTAGAATATCCAATAAAATTTGTAAAAAAAAGGTGAAAAATTTTAGATAATGGAAAAAGGAGACGTTACTATCCTAATAGAACTCCAATGCTTGTGAGCATGCGCGCTGTTTTACGGAATTTACGTCGAAAATCTTAATAGCAACTTTGGAAAGATTAATTCAAAAATTGGAAACCATATAAAACAAAATTTAAATCGATTTAATTAAATATGACGCGATTTATTGAAATAGTTTAGTTCTCTCTTCTTAAAGCCCAACTTGCTATTTGTAATTTCTATGTTAAATACGTCAGTCTTTATACTCCTCAAAATCACGTTTCCAGAATGCTTGTTAAGTAGATTCTAATAATCGTACATTTCCATGGCTTAAATCCTTCGCAGATATCCAAAAAGGTAAATACATCGAAAATAATTGTTTGCCGGAATTTTTGAATTTCCATTCATTTCATCAAATATGTGCTTTTATAACAATATTCTACTTTATTCCCACTTTGGGTGCAAAGCTTGATAGTTATTTCGCGCTCGAGCGCAAATTTTACGTTACTTTGGAAATCGAGCAAAATTCTTATACTATCGAGTACTATCGTAGTAGATCGATAACCGGAATAATCAGGACAAAATTGGAAAATATTTATATTCAACCTAGTTCGATAACGAAAACCGTCAACCGGGCCCCCTAATTCTAACCATGTCATAGGCTGTAGTATCGATCTATAAAAAAACATGCTTTTATGGCTTCCTTTTATTAAAATTTCAAAGGTGGCAGCGAATCCCAAAATCTCAATAATTATTCAAAGGAAACGTTTTCATTAACCCGAACCCATTTTCCTGGAAACATTATTTCCATACTCGAGAGAAATAATGGAAAACAGCTATGACTTCAATTATATAACTCAGCCAGTAAAATTAATTTCCCCTCCAAACTTGAAGTCTTAGCTTCCATTTGGCTTATGAGATACATATAAAACTATGCTGTTGTAAAAGCCACAAACCAATTGAAAAGAAAAAACTGAACGTAACAAACTATTAGTTAAATGGAAAAACATAAAAACCAAAGTTAAAGTGACTTTTGACAAAAATAATATTAAGCAGAACTGTGTGGTGTTTAAAACGATCCAGATTTTTAAGGTCATTTTAAATTTGGGTTCATCAGCTTCTACTTTTTATTTATTTCGACATTTTCGTTTATGAAAGCAATTATTTTTTTATATGCCACATATTATATATGCTTAAACGAATGTGTAAAGATTATATAAATGTTTTTTTTTTCTTTTAAGTAAATTTAAAAGACTCCATTAAAGTTTGCATAATCTTGTAAGTACTAAGTACTAAGTAACTACATATTACATCTATGGTAGATAGACGCGTCTTTTAATTGCTTACTCAAAGAGGCAAGTTTTAGCAATTCGGACATTGTTGAAACATGAAAGTCGTCCACCTATCAATAGAAGCATTAAAGAAATCTCGGAAGAAACGAAAATAACAAACAATTGTTTTCCAATACTTTGGAGCCTTTACTAGCTGCCAACTGTGCGTCAAATTTAACGAAAATACACATCTTCTATAAATTTATTAATAAATATTTTTCCAGTCATCATTGTTGCACTGCCCTTCAAGGAGGTACCTAAAACTGTCTGGAAAGGGAGAAAAGTCTTTCTTCTATGTTATGCTGTATTAACTCTTAATTTCAACTTGCAAATATACATTCCTGATCATGTGTATGTTTATATATATACATGTTACTTAGCATACACATTTTTTTTTTTCGAAATGTCTTTATGTGCAATTTATTTACCATCAAACACTTAGCAAATGAATTAAAAACTAAAGAAGAAAAACTATAATATAATATAACACAATAGTTGGACTCCAACGAATTAAACAAATATATTACTGCGTTCAAAAAGTAAAACCAATTTAATTTATTATTTATTAAATCTATTTATTATTTCAACTCTTTTTCCTCAACTTCAAAATGAGTTGATATAATTCGATTTATGGAATGGTCTTCAAAACTTTTTGCGATCTTGCTGGCATCTATACTCAATCGGGTATATTGTGCCTGTTCAATTTTTGACTTCAGGTTTTGAGTATACATCAAGAATATCAATAATGTGTCTATATGAAGGGGAGGTCTAATACGTGGTATCTTTCCAGTCTTCATACTTCTTAACTATTATCTCATATATTTACAATTAAAATATTAAAGTTCAGGAGCTCAATTTGTTTAAGTAATTGCTGTAAAGCGTTTTATTTCATTTTTGACTTTCAGGACATCAAGATCGGTATATAAATATGATTACTTACATATTAAGGAGAATTTTCGGATTAGCCTTAGGGTCACATTTTTGTCATGCTACTACGTTAGAATTGGTAGATCCAACCCTTAGCTCAATCTCATACGTCCATACTGACTTTAAGATGATTTTGTAGAGTAAAACTTTATTCTTCAGACTAAACTTGGATATCGGTCCTAAAAAACGGCACTTTTTCTTTATTTTCATATTTAATTGTTGTCCTTTTCCGTTTTTTGTCGCTTTTCCATTATCTAGTCTTCTGTCGATGTGGAAGCCAAGACATTTCACACGATAGGATGATACAGTTATTAAATATGTATTTAAAAGAATACTTTCTTTCTTCGATATTCAGCTACCGATTTCATTTTAAGAGCTGATTTTGAATTGTCTAACTATGTGCAACAATAGCTCGTATAATTGTCATTAGTAATTAATTCAATATCAATAATACCAATATCAAGCAGCAACTACTGTGAACTTATAGGGCTATAAATTTGAACTTATTTCACGAGACAAAAAATTGAAGAACTAAATGAAAAGGAGAATTAAAAAGTCTAAGCTTACGAACCTTAAAACTATGTACAATGATTCTAAGAAAAAAAAAAAAATATTAACAGAGATAAATATCAACTTAAAAAATAATATAAAATAAGTATAACATTAATTTAAGCAACCTATTAAAAATCCTCTTAAAATGTAGCCAGTGCTATGATAGTTTATATAAGATTTTTAGTCTTTTTTTTTCTACCAATCATTCAGGGAATGTCCACTATTCGTGTGACATGGTGACAGTCAGAAAGAAGCAAGGCAGGGGAAGGAGATAAGAAGGCGATATGACCAGTGGTTATCTGCCCAACCGGTAAAGTGTTATGTCTTCACCACCTAAGCGCTTACTACAGCTACAACCCAAATCGTTCTAGAGGTTTGAACCGGACTTGGCAGTCGTGATTTTTATCGACTAATCTACTTATGCTGCTCATGAGTTCACAAATGATGGCAAAATAATTTTGATTAGAGCAGCATAAGAACGAAAAAAGGAAAAAGTTGGTTATAGAGCCGTTAATGGATGCTATGCAATACGGACCGCATCCATAACAATTAAGCTTAACCTGAGCATAATACCTGAAGACTTTAGTGAGAACATTCAGACTTTAGTTTCATTCGATAGCGTGAGCCAATTAATTCCGTCATTCAATAGCGTAGTCTCGAAAGTTACGCTTAAGATGCGTCTATGTTTCACAACGCTTGATAAATTAATGAGCAATAAGTCTATGCCCACAAATTTAGACGTGGATCGCGGCCAAGAGCACACAGACCAATAGCAAAAACATGTATATGATGCAGGAAGAGCAAGGAGAGCCCATGTTGGACGTACCTGGTAGTTGGTGAGAAGTGCACTGGAATAATCTGCCGGCAGTGGTCTTTTCCACCAATATATTTCTACTTTCAAGTCGAACTGGCCTCTTTCCATACCTATATTCCTCTCAAACAATCACCTCACCTACATTTACAGAGGACATCACCAGAGCAACTGTTACTCTTTTATTTACCTTAAACTCAGATTTAAGTCGATGTCGAATTTATTTCGCAGGACCTATTGCGTGTTGAGATGTGTTTAGAATACTAAAGCAAACTGCACATAATGCGGGTGATTCGTGTAGAAGTCCTAGCACATTGCTCATGTTTACATAGGTTTAAAATAGCATGGCTGGGTGTTTATCTAAAGTTTTTCTGGATATGGTATACATTCGGACTAACTGCATATATCCCTATGCCACAAATGGTGTACGGCTTAATTAGTTATGAAATTTCAGAAAACAAAAGCCATTACTGAAAGGATTAACTATAAAAAACCTCACCATTAACACGAGAACCACATATGCCCTCAATTTGATCGGTTTTCGGGTTTCTTGCTGGTTTATAATATTCCAAGTATTTAGAATGATTTTTAATCAAACCTAAGAACAAACGATTACATTTTTAGATCTTTTATGGGTCATAAGCGATTAATATGAAAATGTTAGAGAGCCAGCATTTTTGTCTGCTAATATTACGATTATGTTATGATATTGATGCTAATTTCATAAAAAGTTTCATTTTGTCAGGAAAGAATCCAGATGATATCCGAAGAGACTACTTTTAATAAGAAGAGTTCCTTATGTTCCTCAACATTAAAATTTTTGCTGAAACTAAACTGGAAAGAGTCTAATGAGTGCGTAAAGGCTCCGCATAAAAAACAAAGAAATAAAGAATCTATACAAATGCAACGATCTTCTTCAAGCCGTAGGAAAAGAATATTTTTAATATTTTAATAATATATTGCTGGTTTATTCCACAACGATCACGAAAACTAAAAACTTTTGCAAATCGTGTAAATTTAAGACCCAAGACATTTGTTTAGTATGGCAAAAAAAAAAAAAAAAAAGTTAATAATAATCAGCCTACAGTTATTTATATGAAAGCCGTAAAGGCGTTAAAAACAACGTTGAAAAACAAGTTGAGAAAAAATTAATTTAAAATAAATTTTTAATATTTCATTTAACTAAAATATTCATGATTAATATTTATGTTATTGCAAATTGTATTTTATAAAGTTTTATATACATTAAATAATTTATTGTTGCATTCGTTTCGATAAATTTATAAAAAAAAAAAAAAATAAAAAATAAAAAATAAAAAAAAGCAATCGCTTAACATGCGTGGGTCTCTCTACGCTACATATTATATTAAAGGAAAAAATCAGCCAAGTTCATCAAGTTTTTTTTTTTTTTTACTTTTAAGAAGATAAAGGCAACAACAAATTCTTAACTTGTTTAAGAAACGCAAAGAATGAAAATAAAAAAAATAAATAACATTTAACATAAAACAGCTGCCTTAGCTATATGCAAAACCTTAAACTTGTTTCGTTTGGTTTCTGTTTTTATTTTTTGTTTTTTTGTTGCTTTGCTTTACCTTAGAAGTCATTGAAATTTGTGGCTGATTATCGTTTTTTGTTAGTTCGTTATCCACGTTAGCCGGAAATATGTTGCTTTTACAAAAAAAGAAAATAACTCCTTTCTTACGTTTCCAATACGGTGCAATTTCTTTCTTTTAAATTTAACGAGTGCAGTAAAAGTATTTATATCTTTATTGCTGTTACTCTCGCTGTTGCTGTTTTTTATTTTGTAACTTTTTTATTTATTTATTAACTTCACTTATTTGTCAATAGTTTTTTTTTTTTCTTTTTTTATTTTTGCTTTTATTATTATTTGTAGACTTTTGATTATTGCGCTATTCTCGCACTGAAACACAAAAAACACAAACAAAAAAAAAAACAGAAAGAACTCTTAGTTTTGCTTCAACGCGCTTGCATTCAGTCATTCACTTACTCACAGTGCTGTCTCCAAATGACTCTCGACAACATCATACACACAACTGACATCATTTGTGCTTTTGTTTAGACTGGTTCTGCTTGAGATCTTGGCTAAAGTGTTATACCACTTTTTTCTTATTTTTTTTTTTTTTTTTTCAAATCGGTTTTTATGGGCTGAATTCGTTTTCTTTCTTGATATTTTATTATTTAATTTTTTTTTTTGTTTAATAATTTTATTTTTATATATCAAACAGTATATTTATATGTATGTATATATATATATATGTATCTTTATGGTTAAAACTTCATGACTTTTTTATCTCTCATTTTTAAAGCTGTAAATTTTGGTTTATAATCATAAAATTAATAACTTAACGAACACCGACTGTTCCTTTTCAAAAAACTTTTAATCCACCACTTAGGCCCGCCAACGCCGTACTAAAAAAGTTTTTAACTCTTGCTACGCATTAAATAAGTTTCCAACGATGATGTCAGCTTTGCTGGCAAAGAGACTAAGAGTATTTTGAAGTAAGAAAAGAGAGCTTTTATTCACTCTTAAAAAAGTTTACATAGTTTTTTTTTTTTTTGTTAAAATCTACATATTTGTCTTAGCTTAAAATCACGAAAATAAAAGTTTTCTTACCAATGAAAAAAAAAAAAATTCACTTATTAAATAAAAATTTCGAAGAATCGATGAACATAGAGACTGTTCTTCTCTTGAATGATGCAACATTTTAAGTTTTACATAACTAACTTTTGATTTATTATTTTACTTAATCTTATTACTCTCAATATCATAGTAATTCAGGAAAAGACCAGTGAAACTTCATTTACTAAAAATAAATCCATATTTGCCTCGGAATGATTCCTGAGATTCCTGGCCTCGCCAATCAGGCTTCTGCTGGGTCTAATATAGCGAATAAGCATTTGATTTTATTTTTTATAAATTCTATGAGTTTATCGGTAATCGATAAGATTTCAAAAACAAAATGAATTGAAATGTTTGCAAAGGCTAGAGACACTCGGCCGCTCAATACCGATATCTTGGCTAATTTCTCCAGTGCTAAAGAGTCGACAAGAGTTCTTTAAAACATTGCTTAGATCGATATAAGCATCGATGTAATACATTTTTCCTAGATTTGTGGTCTTTGCTTCTTGCGCATCATCAAAATCCACCAAAGATTTGCTTATTCCCTTCACGTTAAAAATGAAATTCTTATTCTCTGTAGATCACGATAAAAACAAAACTTCAATATTCGACCCTTGACTCGCAATTAGATGGTGAATGCCCTCGGGATTGCTTGCGCCGATTTTTAATATAATACGTGTGTCTAAGCTAAGTCTGTGTGACTACTTACATATGTCATTTAAAATGTCTTTACTGCTTCTTCACTTTTTTTGCAGATTTCAAATGTTGTTGATTTTATTGAAGATCTTAAAGACATATCTGAAGCATGCAAGCCTGAATAGCAAAAATAATCAAGTTGTCTTATTGGCTCGTGACTTCAAAGGTTTCTTTGAAAGAATAGCTTTGATCACAAAATTTACTCTTTATCTTCTGAAGTATAAAGTCAATTAACAGGTCACTCAATAACTGCGCAGGATGACATAAAAACTTCACCACTATTGCCGATTTCCTGAATAGATTTAATCGCGTCTCTCCATCTGTCTAATCTTTTATTCTTATATCCGTCTGATATCTGCCCAAACCCCTTTTCAAACGCAGACCACAATTTTCGAGGCCTCTTATCAACAACAAAACGGATCGTACCATTTTTGAGGACATACGCTATGTAAAGTCCTTCTTCAAAAGAGTTATTATAAGAAAAATATCAGCAAATCTTTGCCAACAAAATCCTGTCTCAACAAAAATCCGTTAAAAGTAGTATTTCAGTATACTGAATAAAACCTCACTCAATAGGTCTCCTTTCTAAGACATATATGGCATCACTGTTGACAAATCCATATAATTTCTGGATTGTGCCAATGTTCAAACGGCACATGCCAAAATTCCATGACATTCTAGTCATTAGTTTACAAGTTATAATTGTTTTAGTGACGCTACTTTTCGTCATGTCAATGTACGCCAACTTGCGAACTTATTGAGTGATGTGTAAAATACCGATTTGGAATTAGTAAGCATAAAGTTCTCTGCCAAGCTGGACCTACAGTCAGCAAATGAAGAAGAAGAAGATGTTTTCTATCCTCAATCAGTAATTACCTACAATATACTAGCGGAGCGCATAAAAACATTATTCGAAATATATATGATATAAAGCGCGACGTGTATCGAGATTATGGATCTTCTTACTTAACTTATGTTATAATTAACATTGAGATCAAATGCTGGATTTAATCGGTTATCTTGCACTTTCCATTTTTTTTTACTTACAAACTTTTTTTAAATTTTTGTATTTACTCTATAAAGCCAATATGATTGATTACACACTAAAAAAATACAATAAATTAAAGAAAAAGTTTACTTAGAAATATTGAGTACTAGCGTGGCAGAATAATTCATGTGGGTTGTGAGATCTATTCAGTTTGAATATTTATTACTCTTGTTTTGTTTTTTCGTTCTAAACAGAATAAACTCTTATAGCGTATTCAGCAAAGCTCTCTTCAGTCAGCAAAGTAAACCCGGCTTAAAAAGCAAAACAAAAAACGTGTTTTTCTAAACTGCAAAAAGACCGGTAAATCATTTAAGTCTTGAACAAATATAATTAAGAGTAAGTGATTGGTGTTTTTGGCAGAAATAAGAGAATCTAACTATGGGCTATAATTACAGAGAAATATGTGTGCAATCAACTTTATCGAGTATCTTTAGTATACAAAAAGGAAATAGTTAAACTAGAGCGCCAGAGAATGAAGTAAAAATAAAATCTGTATAAAAGCCACATATGTTGCATCAAATCTTTTTTTTTTTTTTACATAATTTTAAAGCTAAACCTAATAGATTAATTTAGTCAGATATCAAGTAAAATTCTTTTCGATTAGTGCATTCTAAGCTACTTGGAAATGTTTATTTAATGTCTTACTGAGCACATGTCTAACTAATTAGGGCATTTAAGTTTAAGTTTGTTACGACTTTTGGAAAACACTCCCTTCTGGCTAAGAAGAAAAAAAACACACTCGAGCTTTTGCTTTATTGATTAATAATGAAAATTAATTAAACCGTAAATTAATGTTAATGAATTAAATATGTAACATAATTATTAAATTAGTTGATTAATTATTATAGTATTTCACACCTTAAGCTTAAACGTATGCCAAGTAGGTGTTGTAAATAAATGAAAAAATAATTTTCAAAATATTCTATGTGTATGTAAATACATCGTCACATACAACACCTACTCAAAAAAAGCTTTAAGAACAAATATTCTATAATAGAGAATTATGTAAATGAAGAAATCAGATATAGAATTAGAATAAAAATATAGCTTTTATAGATGAATTTCTCCAAAGCATTCAGGCTAAAAAATGCCGGGAATCGATTTAAAAACTCATCGTTTCACTTATTTGAAGGCAAACTTTATATAACACTAAACTCTGTCTTGCGAAGCACATACCATATTATTAGTCAATTAGGGTGTCAATGTGGGAGGTAAAGATATTGACGCAAGCAAATCGCTCATTGCGTCCGTCTTTAATGTCGACATGGCTCGGAGAGCGAAGAGTGTTCACCCAACTTTTAGCACTACTACGTGTTCTTGTTTTTAAGTTATCGTACAAAGTGAAAAATTTTATTAAAAAAATTCAGTAAGTTCGCAAAGCAAAGTTTATATAAAATATAAAAAATTTTAAACAAAGCTTTTCTAAATCTCACGATTCATTATAAGAAACAAAAATGCTTCTGACATCCTATGATCGCTTGTACAAGCAGGTGGCTTAAACAAACAGAATGTTTACAGCAGACTTTGTGGAGACGTACAGACGGACAGACGAATAGACAGAGATACTTAAATCGATTAAGAATTTAATGCTGACATATATGATTATATATGGGTTTGAAAAGAATAGTAAACAATGGAACACCAAATTAATCAATAATTCCTGATACTTTTTGATAGAAGCATATATTCTTTCAAGAGTAGCGAGAGAAATCTGCATTAAATTTGACATATGGAGTTAACAAATTATTTACATACAAATTTGTACTCATTGCTTACCAAAACACGAGTTAAGCAAACGTTCTGGTTATTGTTTTTTTTTTTTTTTTTTTTTTTCTAACCCAAAGTCCAAGTAACTAATCTTGTATTTGTAAAGCAAACCTCAATTTTTATTTGTAAGCCGTTCAGCGGGTCATTCCACACGTTCGCGGTGTAAAAGGTAAATATTTACTCGTAATACAATCACACTTAACCGATTATTTTTTTATTCTTTTTTTGTTTTTCCTCAGCTATTACTTTTTTATGCATATTAATAAAAACTATTTTTGATTAAATATTATTTTTTATCTTTTTCTTGTGCTTAATATATTTTTAATCCCTTTTTAATATGGCCCGTGGGTTGAAGTTGATTTTACTCCATTGTGCCTTTTTATGGTTTAACAGTTTCTTCTGTTCCGTTTTTTTTTTTTTTATGCTTTTATAACACACGTTTTTGAACTCTTCTCTCAAGGGTCATAAGCGTGCCTTAAAATTTATTGCATTTTGTATAGAGATTTACTGTTACATTTATGTATGCACCTAGATATCTAGACTAATCCTATTACACACACATAGCTGCGACTTAAGTTATATAAATCATAGAATACATAAATTACTTCCACTACGAAAGTAAAAACCTAATAAATAAAAAACTTGATTTTTTTATGTTATTAATATATACACGCTTATGTGGTTATATGCAATGCTCACAAGTAATGAGAAAGCAAAACCATATAATGTTACATCAGAAAATTTAATTTCTTTTCTTTAAAAGATCGCACAACATATCCGTCGAATATTATTCACTCTCCATGTGATTTTGATATATAAACAATTAAGAACATTACAGTCGGGCAAGACCTACGTGGTCCAAATTTGGTAAGATTTTTTTTCTTTGTCAATTTACTATTGTAAACCAATTTTCCCCACGAAATATTCAAAATTCTACCTTTTTAACATAAGGATACAGAGTTTTCATTGGAAAGGTTGAAGGAGAGGGAGTCTCGAAAATTTTCCCCAGCCGAACCAAATTTTTCTTTCCTATTTAGAACGCTGAATACTGTTACACAGTGAGTTTTGTCAAAAAGTCTTGAAAATTGCAATTTTTTCCCATATAACGACTTTTCAAAATGAGTTGTTATACGGGGACTAGTCGAAAAAGTGGATCGAGGCAAACCATTTTAAATGGCGTTAATTCTTGGGCCAAAATACGTCAGTGTTCCAAGTTTCATTAAAATATCTCGAAAATTTCGATCTGCAGGTTGACACACATCTAGCGGACAACCGGACAGACAAGCTTAGACAGATACAATAAGAGGCGGATCTATCTTAAACATTTCTGACTATTACGTACATTCACACAAACTTAATATACCATGTACCACAAGTGTTGTAGGCTATAAAAAGAGAAGCGAACTTTTGAAAAAAACCTATATACCGAAACACATCTTCTGAAAAAAGGAAATGATTCTGCTGGTAAGATAAAACTGAGACATTAATAATAATAATACGAGTTTTATGCGGTTATAGTTGAAATATTAATTCAAAATTTTGAGTTTTACTTTTGTACGGGATGTAGCATCTCCACTGCTCCGTGTAGTTACAATTTCAACTATCAATTATCATATCGTATCCGAAACAAAGTAAGTTTGCAAGTTACCCATCCGATGTTTATTCGAACAAAGAAATTCTTTGTTATGAGAGCGTTTTTAAATTACAAAATTTCATAACACTTACTGAGATCAGAGCAGATTGATTACGGACCGCGTACAACTAAGATGGCCGAACAAAAAAGGAGCTCTAGCTATTTGATCTCTTCCTTAGGTTTGACATGCAGACTTTCTATTGAAAATTCAATAAATTGACAGTTAGACGAAGCTGGCTTATAGTATAAGGACGACATACTAAGGTTAGCAATATTCAAAGTCGCTGTTTGTCTTATGCAATTTAATCTTAATAGATTCCAGCGAGCTGGACACTGAAACGCTCCACCTCATTGGCTAGCATCAGATTGGTCATCAGTTGAATGATGCCCGCGCGGGTGTTTCTATATAACCGTTTTGGAGTAAATCACATGGTAAGAAACACATGCTCTTATATCCTTTATACAACGTATCTAGTATATGTACATAGCGTCTTATAGGAGTTTAGTGTAACAAGAAATTTCACTTATGTGTTTATTTAGACTTATCACGTAACGTGGATTTAGACTTATCATTAACGTAATGCTAGGCAGCGCTAGTGCATATGACCTACTTATATGCAACACTGTTGAATATGCTATTTTGTTGAATGGGTCAAGAATGTAATAAAATAGCAAATTGTAGGTGTGTTTTTTTTTGTGCGCAGTTTACAAGCAAGCGCACTATTTACTTCGTAATTGAAAAGCACATAACGTGAGTTGCAAAAGTACAGAATTTTTTACATTGTTACGAAAATCCCACATTTAATAAAATGAGTCCGCATGAAAACTAGCCGATTTTCTAAGAAATTCTACACACAGTCAAACCAAATACACGTTCACGGCGCTTTATACGCCAATGCAGTTGACGATCGACTAGAAGATTAACGAGAATTCGAAGAACATTTTATGGAAAAAAAGATTAGCACAAAAATGCTGCAGTGAAGTTTCGTGTTGATAAAATGCATGTGTAAGCAGAATATTGGCGAAAGGCAAAGTGAGTCGGGTCAAACGAGTTGAGATGTAATATTTAAAAAGAGGCAAGACCAGAAGAAGCTTTGCAAACACACTCCATCCTAAAAGTTACAATTCGGTGGCACGAGCTTAGCTTCAAGAGTAGTCGCACGAATACCTAAAATCGCAAGTTTGTCGACACGCTTTTAACACCGCCTCGGTCAATGCGAAGGAACACGCAGTTCCAATTTTTCAAAAGTCAAATGTGTCATATGTAGACTCGGCGGTCTTGTTAAACCGAGTTCACTTCAACATTCCTATCCGTTCACATGATTGGAACTTTCGGCTCATAAAACTTATTCAACAAGGATCAAATTCTGAAGTGTTTAATCCTCAATGTAATCTCCCCGTCGGATTCAATACGTGCTATAAGAGAGCTCCCTACTATACTTGCCGATGTCATACCTTAACAACACAATAAACTAACATAGCCATGTACTAAAGTCAACCAATATATGGGATTGAAATTGGGTTTAGCAAGCTTCGTGTACTTTGCGCCGTCTCCGTGTTTCTTCGCATTCCGATGCTTAACGTCTGTAAATTTTTTGGGGCAGGATGTAAGCGTATCTTTTCTTCCTTTCATTTGTATCGTGTACTTCCATTAATAACTTAATACGTCCCATTTTATTAGCCCTCCTTATATGTATTTTTAGGAAATATTGTACATCTCTTATAAGTAATTATACGTTTAATTTAGCTGAAATTTCAAATTGTAGCTGAACTGGAAATTTAAAGAAATAAATAAATAAACTTCCTGTTTGAGAAAACAAAATACAAGCAGGACTTTTTTAAAAAGAAAAGTGCGTTTATTTTTTAACAACTTTAGCTGCCTACACACATGTGTATATTGAGGCATGCAGGCAGCAATTAATTACGGTTATTGCATATGTTATCGGAGAGATCTGCAAATGCCTTCTGTCGCTGAAAAAATTTCTCAAACAATTAATAAAATGGCTATAATTTTAACGACAAACAGTATAACACAAATGCAAACCGGGGAGGCGATGTTTGAAATTTTTGATTACAAACTCCCAAGTCAGTAAATTTTTAATGGTTTACAAAAAAAAAAAACATTAAAGATCCCGGAATGTTTAATCAAATTTAGTAATAAATAAACAGGTACAAGCTTTGATCCCAATATGTAAAAGCGTAGCTGTGTACGTGTTTTTTGATCACTTTTTCACTTGAAAAAGGCACTTTTTTGGTGGAAAATCGGTACAATCAAAATAGTTCCCATCGTTTCTGCAACATTTTACAATACACAGCGATATCGGGTCGAAAGAAATTATATTGGTTTGGCGGCGATCCACCAACCGACCCATTTTCGCACTTCTTCAACTTTTCGGATTCGCGCGCCAGCCAAGCCATACTGCACCGATCTGAACAAGTGGTAACCAAGAGATGCCAGGCCCGGTGAGTACGCTGGGTGTGGCAGAGCTTCCCTTTCGAGCTGTAACAGTGTATCTGGACGATTCTTGCAACAAGTGGCCAAAAAATGGCATCTTCAGTCAATTCCTGTCGCCACTTTTAAACCTTTGAACCCAAAACCGACAATTGCGATATTATAGAGCAGCATCACCATAACCCATAATAACGGCATAATTTCGAAGGAATATTCGAAATCGAATAGTCGAAAGCCTTCAAGATATTCACAACACTATTTACACGTGAACATGGCAAATACTTTCTTGGCAATACGAACAAGACCAGTACTGCATACACAGTGTAATGTAAAGCCCGCAAGCACTCGTCCATTGAAGGGGGATATTCAAGGCTGCATCAACGAAATTTAGCCACATTCATGCAAAATGCTCATGGAAAATTTCGATTTCCTTTTCTTCCTATCCTATGTACGTTATGATTCAATAAAAAGATTACAATGAAAAAAAAAACTCTGTTTTCTATTTAATTCAAATCTTGCGTAAATTACATACATAGGTACATAGAGACACTTTTACCTTAATACTAACTATTAACTACGTAAAGTTTTAGTAATCTAATGCATAAATTATCTCAAGGAGAAGCCTTAGCAGCAAAATTCGCAGTTTATAACGAAAATGACTGACTCGATTCACGTTGTCCAATATTAATACCAATATTAATCAAAGACCCGCTTTTATGTTTTACAAATCCGCCTGAGTGGCCGAGTAGGGAAAAACTCTCGACTAACAGCTCACTGGTCATGTGTTCAAATCTCAAGTGCGGTAGAGTTTTCAATAAAGCCGGTTATCTTTACATGCTACTGCTTTAAAAGTTCAGTTTTTGAATTTATTTCTATGGGTAAATAAATAACAAAAATGATAATATGCTTTACAATTATCGGATATAATGCATATAACGTACACCCTCCCTGGTAAGTGTAATAGAAAATTTGACTAAATTATAAAATATTAGCTACGTTTAATACGTCATACTACTTTACTATAAAAAATAAATTAAACATTATACAAATAACAGCCAAAAACCTTAACTGTCTTCAAGTTGAATAAAAAAAATTAAATAAATAAATAAATAAATAATCGCTAACCATAAATTACAGAGTGTTACTCTACATGGATAATTGAAAATGAAACAGTAAAATAACATTAACTCAGTGAAAAGACATTTTCAAGTTTATTGCATTGCAATTACACATTAACTGTCACAGTCATACAAGGACATAATCATTATATGAAAATGAATTTATAAATTTTTACTCACTTGTACATAAAATTTATTATTTAGATGGCGTGAAAAAGGAATTATGTATAATAAATTTAAAAGCATGGAATTTTTTTTATTTTGCATTTCTTGGCTCCACCATGTCTCTCTCAGTAATCTCTAATAAATAAAAGTGATGTCATTTATCGCTATTGTCATCAAAAAACTACACCTTAATTTATTTGGTACATTTATCGTCATCTACTATTGCCATAACATTCAACAAAACATTCTCAAGTAAGACATTAATTAAGGCGCCCACATATTCATATAGAGGTATGCGTGCAGATATATGTGCTTATAACATAAACATAAAGAATTAAGAATTTTTGACACAAATTTTAAAAATAACTGAAACTGTCATCTTTCATCTCCGAACGTAGTCCGATGATAGTCATCGCATCTAAGTCATAAACTTTATATTTCAGATTTCTTTACCGCTTATTTTTCCTCTTTCTTTTTTCTTTTTGGCTTTTGAGCTAATTCTCATGCGCCCTTGTTGTGAAAGCTTTCCAGCTTTTACTTTTCCTTCATTTTGAATCACATATATGCTTGCATTACAAAAAAAACATATGTGTCGAACACATCTGAAGGCATATAAATTTTTGATTAGAGTTCATGAAGGAAGAGACCTGATCGCCTTGGATGCGTTAAGTGTTTATAGGGCAGATCAGATATTTCGCATAATGAACATTGCGACGTAATGCTTTCCTAAAACTTTCGGTTCACTTTTGTAGATTGCATAAAGGGGCTTAAAAATTCAATCTGCAATACTAAAAATACGGAAAAGAAAATGAATGGTGTGTTTAAATGTGTGTCGGTATGTACATTCCACGCATCACGTTTCAAATATCTTATCATTTTATATAATACCTGCCAGTGGACATTGATGGTTTGTTACATATCGTATGCCTAATTATTTACATCTGAACGTATCATTATATCCATCAACTATCCAATAAAACACATACATAATAATCACAATTTATTGCAGGTTTTTCTCATTTCGCATTTCAAGCCAAGCCGGTAGTGAGTAATAGGATATCCGATGCAAACTGGAAACAATTTCTCTCTCTCTTATTCTTTCCCTGAATAATGCATAACACGATGTGTACTTATAAGACTTTTTCTTTTTTGTTTAAATTAAATTCTTAGCTTACAAGCAATTATACAGCTTCCCTTTTAACTTTTGTTGTATATTTTTTTATTATTTACCGTTTGATACCGAATAAGTTGTAGAGATTCGACAGCGTAACGTGCCAAATTTACACGGGCTGAATATTAAATTCGACTGCGACTGAATTTTTTAACTTTCACCATTTTTTCCTTAAAAAAAAAATCTCAAAAAATTGATTCGTTGATATTTTATAATATTGGGCTGACTTAACGGATTTTCCCTACTCTTCTACATGTACCGCAAAATTATACATAAAATTAATGGGGAAATTTTTATTTATTCTACTCATTGTGGCTTATGAGTAATGAAAGACAAAACGAAACACTTTTCATGTGAATTAGTTGAGATGTTGTCAGCAATTTGGACCATTTTAGATAACAACCTGCCTGGAAGAGCTTTCAATGTTTTTCGAAACTTGAGGGCAAACGAAGTAATGTTTAGCCTACATGTTTGTGAAGACAGCCAGACGGACGGCGGACAGACGGACGTATGGACAGAGGGATGAACAGGCACATTGACGGACAGACGGACGTGCATAGATAAATTCAAATTGACCCTGATAAAGGGTATACATTCTTTATAGACTGCCCAGAGTCTGAGTATTGCAAACCTTTAGGCAAGAAGGATATACTTTCAGTCTTTCTTGTTACGTATAACTTATTCGTCTAAAATCATCCCAAATCAATGCAAATAAATTGAAAGCAGAGGATGTATAATAAAATTTGCGATGACTACTCTGGTTATTAGAAAACCATGTGAAACATGCGTAATCGCCAACAGAGCTGTAGAGGGTTGTTATTGATACTGCCATGAGTGTAGAAACTTTGGGAGTTTGAAAGTGTAAAATATGTTGAAGAGTGCAACCTTGTAAGGTGTACGCCAACAGATAGGGCGTCTTCATCCATGGAACACTCTATAAAGAATTAGACATTGTGCACTCTATTCTCTCTCGGCTGATTCCCTTTAGACTTCTTCCAATGCCAAAATGATTTCAGTGGAAAGCTACCAATAAATGAAAGAAGCATGTTAATACGCTTATGAATCATAGATCACGCAATGATTGATGAATTGCTAAAAGGCGCTGCTTATTCGCTATTGTTTAAGTCTAATAATGTTTATCTATAGGAAATTAACCTTAAAGTGAAATCTCAAGCGTAAGCAGTAATTATTCATAATTATTAAATAGGGCGCGTGTCGCAATTGGATGGATTGGCGTATATGAAGACTTGTGATTACAAATTGCAAACGCAGCATTTTCAACAGCATGCCACTCATTTTTGTATACAGCTTTGTTTTGTTTTTCTTTTCTTTTTGTTTGGTATATTAGTGGACGGACCACAAAAGTGTACTCTTAGTATAAAACTTCAGGCCAAGCCAGTTTATTGCTCTGCTTATCAGCCAGGGTCAATAGTCGCCTGGATCTACTACACAACACGTGTGGCTAACCGATCGAAATAAGGACACTTTCATTTACAACGCCCCTCCTTTTAAAAAGTATGTAAAATTCCTCGGAAATAACTTCTTTTCGTCCCTATGCAAAATATTATTAATAAATCGGGATATATAAACCCCGACATGCCATGAAGTCAATGCCGATTCAAATTTCAACTCCAAATTGAATAATTTTCAATTATCTAATAAAGCAGAGTGCGAAGCTGGTGCTCTCTGCTAAACTAACACGCCTCCTATAAACACAAAGTAAACTTCGTAACGTGTTGCGTATCCATGAGTCGATTCGAAATAAATACAAATTCCTTGCTTGTCTTTTCTCCTGCAAAGACCTCTTGTTTAGCTACTGGAGTTTTAAATTAAGTCGTTAAGATTTTTGTTGTTTAGTTTTTTCTTTTCTTTTCATTTTTTAATCACAATTTGTTTTTGTCTCCCCAGATATATTTTATTAACGACAATCAATTATTTATTTATTACAGACTTTTGTTGATTTTACTAAATAATTATTTACGAATAAACCCATAATTAATTTGTAATGGCTTGTGGGCGTTTTAGGAAATTACATTCACATATATTCTATGGCTTATCTTAGAAGAAAAAAAAAAAAATAAAATATTTTTACATTTTTGTTAGCTCTCGGTTTCAAACTCATTCATGCATGCATACGGTCTGAACATATAAAAAATGTTTTATCTAATATTTGCATCAATCTCATGTACGAGCGAATAGTAGGAAGTGTGAAATTGCATTTATTGTCATTAATTTTAAATGAATAAGACAATATCTTATGCAACCGAGACTAATAAACTATAAAACTGGACCATTCACTGTTGCCATTATTGGTTGCAACAGCAAGGTTAGACAGTTATTCTTATTGATGCCCTTCACGAATAAATTGCGAATTATATGAAAAAATTTTATAACCAAACAATTGTGAATGCTTTAATTAAGTGAGACCTATTATTACTATAGTTTATCGATGTTAAAGTACAACATGATATTCTATTACGTTTTTCTCAAATTCTTCGTTTTTAGAATGTTTTAGGTGAATTGTTGACGCGAGTTGGCCGAACAGTTTCCGACTAAAGTGAGAAAAAATATTTTTTTGCAAAATACGATCTTACTCATCATCAACGTAGTCATGATACCATTTCAGTTCAAAGCTTCTCCAAGATTTCGGTGCCCTTTAATAGAATCATAAATATACTTGATCGAATCTTATAAACATCGCATACCATATGACAGACGTCGAAAAAAATTTATGTAAGATGTAAGATGGGATGTAAAGAAAGACAAATTTTTATGATGTAATTAACCAAATTTGGTCTATAATTAGCTAAATTTAGTTTAGTCAATTTCCAACCGCATGTAAATATATAAAATATATGATCGTAAATGAAATAAAAATCTTCCCTCGCTAAACTATTTTTTTCATTTATAAAATATTATTAATACCATTTAGCTTCGACCCACACAAGTTAATTATTCAGTTAAGCTGACAGATGAAAAAAGAAAACGAAAGAAATCTTTCTCTTTACAATTTCGATGTTGCGTTTTTCGTTTATTTGTTTTCTCTGTCTTTTTTATTTAAATCCTTTAGCTAATTAATCAATACGATTTCCATATGCGAGTATTTATATGGATTTCTTTGTCAACCTTTTTTGGTAGTAATATAAACTTAGTCAACTTGCATACGAGTAAAAACTTTATTTAAATTTTCGTTAACAAAGTAGACATTTCAAGAAAAATAACATGTGTTACTCTGTCATTCGCATTGTGGTTTGGGTTTTTTATTTATATATATATATATTTGCTTTTTGTTTTTGTTTAGTTTTTGTTTTTGCCTCTTTTTTTTCATTTCGAGTTAATTTAGTCTGTTTCATGGTAGTAGAACATGAATTTCACAGACCCCGCTTAAAAGTGTTTGCCATGTTTTTGTGAACTTTTATTTTGTTATTGATTTATTTACTTGAACTGTTGAACGATGTTGGTGTAGCAATGACATGGAAATCAATTATAATGTAATGAATTTTTTTCTTAATATTTTTTGTTGACGTTTCATGGTTAAAAATTTTTCAAAGAATAAAGCTTTAGACATATACCTGTGCTGCCCATATTCACAAAATTCGCTTTAACAAATTTCGTTTATGATTAAATTTGACTCGATCAAATGCGAAATATTCACAAGTTGCAAGAGGAGCAAGGAAATTTTCTAATAAATCAAAACCAAAATGCGCCGAAAATTTCCTGCCCACTCTTCGTAGCGTAAGTGTTACCAGAAATGTATGTCACAATGTATGCGATAGGATTAAAACTCATATTGCGAAGAGAAACTTTACATCATACGGGAAGAGTTCCAAAACTTCCCGACCTGAGCAGAGACCAAGATGGGATATTTCTCGGTCACGATCACGGTTTAAGTCGGTATCTTTTTACCGTCTAGGTTTAATAGCTACGGTAGCCTACTTAAAGTAAAAACCACCAAAACCTTCAAAATAGCTGTCGACCCCAGACCCCATCTCTTCATTATTGAAGCCAAAGCTTTCTGTAAAGTAGGGAGAGAAAAAATAACTCTAAGAAATCCTTCGAAGAGGATAAGTGAGAAAATAATTCGATTGTGACATTGGTTTTGTGCAGGAACCATCCAAATGAAACTTGTTTATTAAATAAAAATGACAACTTTTTTTTTTTTTTTGCTCGTTCTACATCAACAGCTCTCCCCGAAAGACTAAACAGCATACCATCTTTGAACTTCAATTTTAAGCCTTATAAGGTTCTTTCATGCCTCTCTTTCATAACCACTTTCTATACTTTCCGTAGAGTGCCTTCGAAATTACCCTTGCCTGCACAAAAACTGATTTCAATACAAATGCATCTGAATGTAAGTAAAAGACAGTATTGTTCAAAATGCAAAAAACAAAGTAACAGAACTTTAAAGCTAGATACAGTAATTATAATGAGCTAATGAGCCCTTATGTCTACTATTAAAAAACGGTAGCCAAGTGCTTGTAGAATACAGCAATTATAGAATAGAAAAATGTGTAAATATTTCGGAGCAACTTTGTTTTATTTTGTCACAGAAAGTATGTATATACATTTGTCGATTTCCTTTTTTGGTACGTCAAAAGTAAAAAAATCAAAACGTAAAGGGATCAAAAAAGTAATGGAAATTATCCGAATACACCGGATAATACTGCAATCTATCGGAAAAAGCCGCGGTAAATCAATTTGTAAATTCTTTAACGTATTACCGCATTAATTGATGGATGGAGTTGTATGCCAACAGCAAGTTAGCAGCAAACGGCTAGAAGTATGTTAATGCCAACTGTTGCAATGACATTTCCAATATTTATTATTGAGCAGAGAGCTTACTTAATATTTGTAAAATTAAATTTTTTGCGCACATGCCTTGAGAATATTAAAGAAACCATCGAGCACTTCAAAACACGGCTAAATAATTTCTAAAGATAACCTAATGCTGATAAAGATCGGACATAAAATCCGTATAGTTTCAGATTAGATTCAATTTCGGGTTTTCTATCAATTTATTGTAGAATGATTTTGAGAAAAGGATATGTTGTCTTTAGACTTTCAGGTATTGTTTACAACTACTCCACACAATTTACCTTCTTTACATGCTAACATAGCGAAAGGATCATTAGACCGCATCTTTGAATCGAAGTTTCTATTACCGTTAGGTTAGAATATAATCTACATTTACTTAATCTAGGGAATTTTTCAATTCAGAACAACAATTATTCTTAATTATTATTCAAAACTTGTTCTTTGCAATATTATTATATTATTAAACAATGGATTCTTAAGAATTCTACTCCTCCGATCTGCGATTGTGAATAAAATTTTACTGTCAAACATACACTTAATGAATGCCAAAACTGTTCTAATATTCAAAGATTCGTTTTCGGGGAATCTAATCCTATGAACAGCATCATCAGAACTTAATATCAATAAAATATTTCATTTAAAATTATCTTATTAAAGCAGCTAAACTAACTATCTGATCTACCATAAAAAAAAAAAGACCAATAGCCTTCGTTGTTAGTACTCTAGTTCTAGAATTTATACCTTTGGCTTAAATAAATTTCAAGAATAATAATAAATATAAAGCATAAGATTTTATTGCCTATTATTAAGCGGAATTGAAAATCCTAAATAAAAAATATCATAGCATGATTTTAAAAGCAGAACTTTAAAATTCTTGTAGCATATGCTAAGGCGAAGACTAAAGACGATATCTAGATACGTATTCTGGAATTACTTTTATAAATTTTCCAAGAGTAAATTTTCAATTCAAAATGTTTCCAACTTATTAATACTTTCAGTATTTTACAAAGATCTCATCGCCAAATCCTAGACATTTTCAGATGCATTTGCTTGCCAATTTACTTGTCAAAATAGTATTTAGTCTTATTTATTATATCGTTATCATGACCGACTTAACTACTTTGAAAACCTTATGGCTTTCAATTATTCAATTGTTTGCGTATTAAAGTTGTAACAATCATATCAATTTCATTTATCACTTCATTGTTAAGCCCATAACTGGTGTGTCTTACTACTATCTATCGTTAATAATTAAAATGCACTTAAAATTCAATACAAAAAAATTAATCATGATTTATCTTAAATTACCAACGTTTGATAAAAAAAAAATTGCATACAAGAAAAATAAGCGGCAGTTTAAGCTCTTTTCACAATAATTGGCACGCTTTTCGATGCAGACAAGCATGCAAATATAAATATATATACATATATATATATATATGTATGTATGTATGTACGCATACATATAGAAAACGATCGGTCAGTGCACAAAGCAACATACTCGCAAGCCTTTCTATATGATATAAATTAAAAGGTGTGACATCAGAATATTATCGAAATTCATATCAATAACAAGGTTGAAGCCGTTGAAGCGAAAGTCTGAGCCCTTAGAAGGTTCATGATGTTCTTAGCATTTCTAAGATTATGAAAGGTAGTACCTATCTATAAATTATTGAAAGAAATTATTTTATAATTATAACCTACACCACTTGTGGTATAAGAGCACACGAAGTTTGCGCGGATGTATGCAACACCCAAAGACACATCAGTACCCATCTTCCCCGTTTTATTTTAGCGATCGGCTCAGAATAACCTTCTGAATCCGTTTGCGACCTTTGTGACCTAATTTTGTATGTCCGCCGGTGCGTCTTGTTTTCTTGTGTTTAACCTATAAAGCTGTAATTTTTAAGACAATTTGATGAGATATGAAACACTGATATGCTCTGGCCCAAGGACAAAAAGTAATTCAGAACAAGTCAGTTTTCCGACCACTTCTCATAAAACGCCTTGTCATAATATGAATAACCGTAGAGTAGCGTAGGGTACTTAACGGTTAGTGTTTTTATTTGTTTATATTTTATTTTTATTAGATATTGTCTTCTTTTTATTAAATTTATTTCATTATGTACACATATACATACATATCCACAAACTTTGTAAGTTTCAAAATTTCACGACGAAAATAGTGTTGCAGCAGGTTAAAATAATATGAAAAATTTGGATTGGATGACTCAATTTTTTTGATTTCATCTTATGAAATGTAAGTAACGGTAACAAAACCCGATTTTTACTACTTCTGGCGCGTACAAAAGAAATAAAGTACACTTGAAATATACGCAAAATTCACGTATACAAACGTCTTCTTTCTTTCGAACACATATGAGAGACAAGCCAATATCGAATGAACTGTTTTCAATGTGCTTGTGATGACAAACAAACGACAAACGCCGCCAATATTTGAGCTGTCGCTTTTATAAGTCAACTTTACACCAAAACTTTGTAAAGAATAATAAGACTTTTGGCAAGAAAATTAATTTTATTAAATTTGCCCACGGTTTGGACCTTTTCTGTATAAAGCCTCTAACGAAAAGTTTGGCTTTACTTGGAAACAAAGTATAATTTTTGGTATTTTTTCACAAATATAAATGAAAAAATTGTGTTACGCGAGTTGGTGTATGGCATTTGTTATTCGTCCTTGCCTGACGATAAAGTTCTAATTTACTGTACCTTGCACCACTTCTGGTGCAGAGTATATTAAGCTTTTGCTCACGTATGTAATACGCAGAAAGACTTAAGATAAGCTTTCATTATATTCTAAGTCTTGATAAGCCTGTCTGTCCCTATGGCCCTCGGACTGACGTCCGTCCATGTAAATTTGTGTTCAAGCTACAGGCCGCAATTTTTGAGATATCTTAACGAAATTAGGTTTGGATGTGTCCACGTTTTCGAAAACCCCCCACGTAAGGTCCTATTTTGCAAAGTCTTTATATGGAAAAAAATTGCGATTTTTCAATTTTCTCGACAAAACTCTTTCCGTACTAATGTTTGGGCATAAATTGGTATGAAACATTGAGATCGACTGGAATAATTTTTCGACACCTCTCTGAAATAACCATTTCTACAAAACTTGAATCTTTATATGGTAAAAAAGTATCATTTTTAATGTTTCATGTTGAAAATTAGTTCATGATAGTAACTTTTTCTTCAGGCCAGGGGAATAAAAATTGAAAAAAGTAAAAAAAAGCGCGGTTTCCTTTCTTCCGGAAACCTTAGGGGATAAATTTTCATCAAAGACTCTTTTACCTCCGAGATGAAGCCCACAAATTTGAGAGAAAAAACTTATAACAGATAATTAAGTTTTGCCCATATATTCTAAGTGGTTCAAAACATCTGTTAAGTCAATTGAAAAATTTTCAGGCCTTAACTGCTGTTTAGGACCTCACACATAGCTCAAAGAAAGAAAAAGTTGCTTTTATATCCACTACCAAAGGACGAGGTATATTCATTTTTGAAAAATGTATGCAACACCCAGGAGGAAGTAAAGCATGCACATGTATATTCTTCTTCAGCAAAAGGTGGATGACCACGTGCCCATCAGGCCATTGGTGGTACCTGCGGTTAAAGATATCGCCTTCAGATTTGAAAATGACTCAATGGTGCGCCCAAAGTGCCGTGTAAAATGCGAGCAACTCCGCTCGCTGAGCATTTTGCTCATTGCTCATTACATACAAACGACAAACGATGAAAATTTCCACGTATATTCTACAAATGAGGGAATAATCAACCACGCCCGTCTAGAGTAGGAAAGTTTAGTTTTTTCAATTTTTCGCAAGTTGGAACGTTTCGTTTTTTAAATTCGGCACAGCCGGGTATAATTTTCTCACTTATTTCAATATGAAATTCGTTCTCTAGTAGTAGGCTAAACACAGCCCTGCTTATATTAGTTGTGTGGCAATCCTGTTAAAAATTTAAATCTGTTTCTATCTCAATCTATAAGGACATGGCGGTTCCACTAACTCACGCGAGACGGACAGATGGACCAATATTCCTTTAATCTTGACAAAATCAATTCAGCACGTTACGGTTCTTATTTTCTCTTCAGACGTTCCATACGAATGGATAAATGTAGTAGACCAGTTACCTGCGTTGTGGATATAAGAATCGTATTAAAAATAAAAACCTTAATCTATTGCAATTTTCCTGAGTAATTTTACGCACCGCAAGACTACTGGTCTTGACCTTTTTCATATAGAAGATCATTAATAAAATTATATATAAATTATGATTTGTAAACTAAAGCCACGATTACGTGCAATTTAGAGGCGGTTTTTTCTCTCTTTTTTCATATTTATTGATTACTTTTAACACGCACTGTTTGTTGAATGCAATTTGTAAGGTTTTTTTCGGTTTTTTTCTTTTTTTCATTTTATTGATTTAATTTTTTTTTTTTTTTTTTAAAGAACGTGACTGTGAGAGTTGTGTGTGGTAGAGGTTGGTGTTGTGGATGGTGTTAAATTGATTTGTGCTGCTTTTTTGGCGGCCTGTATTAGTGTTCAAGTTCAAAATTAATTTTAAAAATAAATTTTTTCTTTTTTTTTCTTTAATTTAGTTGCAAAAATGTTATGGAGGTAACAAAGTTGTTGTAGGTAAGCGTGCGAAATTTTGTTGGTTACATAGTTGATAACATTAATAAAGGAATAAATGACTCGATGATGAACGATGTTGATTAATGATATTGAGTTTAATTTTGACGTTTAATTGGTTATTTATCGGCTATCTTATCATGTATTTAGGTTATCGTTACTAAGATTGCTTGTTCTAGTTTTTCGTGTCTATACAATGTGTACAGGTTGAAAATCTTGAAAAGCTATTTAAATTATTTTCTTGCAACAACACTAAAAATGTATTATTCTCCCCCTTATATGTAGACATGTATAAGTACAGTTATATGTATACAGGTATACATGTATTACCACAATTTCTCTTTAGTTTCTCTAAGCATGGTTACATGAGTTCAGTCGGGGTTTATTTTATTTTTTTTTTTCTCAATAATTTACACCCATATATCTAAGTCATTGATTGCATTGGTCGCATTGGTTAGTAATATTGCAATAAATTGTTATACCAAATTGAGGATATAGCCGCCATTTACTTTGTTGCTGCTTATACTTTAGCTGTTGTACTAGTTTAACTATTATAGTTTAGTTTTGTGTGTGTTTCTGTGTAAAATTGTATTTTTTTTTTCTTGTTGTTGTCGCAATTGTGCCATCAGTTTATACAGCAACAAAGAAACCACTAACACACTAATTTCCTTAAATGTTCGCAACAAGTGTTTTGAACCAACATATATCTACCGATTGTTGCTGTCATTTTATTTTATTGCTAAGAAATCGCAATCAAATAGATTAATTGCTTTAAGTTGACTTATATGGTATAAAATATGTATATAAATAAATAAATAAATAAAATAAAATAAAATAAAAATGCGATGATTTATTATAGTTATGAATAAAAGGGCTGTTGAGCTGCGATAAATTCAACTGAATACAAAGGTAGCCTAAAAAATATTGCGCCTGCAACTAATCATAGTTCAGAAATCCTTATATTAATGGAATAACTTTGACATTTGAAATTAACTAAATGTATTATTAGGCTTAAAAGTTTTTCATCTATGTATACTACATGTATACTGCACGTAGACACAATTGATTTATAAATAACTTTAACTCTCTGTGTGTTTATTTAATTTATTCAATTTTATATCTCTTGAATAATTTATAAAATTCATTTATAATCAAATCTTGCATTAATTTTATGCTTACAGTCAACACCAACGTTGCGTGCCTTCATTTGTTGTATTAAGTACATCTGCTTATTTAGCTATTTTCCAACATTATTGTAGCATGTTTACGCTTGCACTTCCCACACATTTCATTATATAGCACTTTGAAAAATTTCAAAATTTCTGTAAATTGTCGTTAAAATAATTGCAATTTTCTATTTAAAAAGTACCTCTCAATTTGCTGAATGATAGAGAAAAATAGCAAAAATTCCAAGCGCTAGAAACAAAAGACTTAAGCAACAAGCGTAGATTGTTGAAGAAGGCATCAAACATTTAGTTTCACATTATTTCGTTTATTTATCACTAAACTCTTAGACTTGGAATTTTGTTGTTAAAAATATAATAACATTTTTCACACATATAAATATATATATGTGCATACATACAAAGCATTGGCCACATACATGCATAATTATCCGAAAGAGTTCAGGTGGTCAATGCATTTTTACATGCTTTTATAATAAATCATTTACTTTTTAATAATCGGTTTTTGAATGCTTGCGTTGCCTCCTTCCGCGCACATTGTTCCTCGCATAACAAAATAAAAGAAACAATTAGATGACAAATCAAGACCAGGTTAAGCGCGATCCCTTACTTCAATCCAATTACCATAAACTGCTGCTTTTTCTGGGCGGACTTGTGAAAACCTTACAACAGGCCGCAGCCCATCATTAAATACTCTACACCACTTCACTTAATAGAGTTATTCATATAACACCCTTTCATATAGGGAGTGGGGTTAATAAACATAAAATATACAAATACAAAGAAAAACACAATGGTGACCACGACTCACCCTTAAGCACCCTACGCCACTTTACACTTGTTCATATAAGTAGATTGAAAAATAAACCTTTCTATGAGAAGGGGTCGAAGAAGTATCTCGATCGAAACCATTTTCATCTGCTTTCCTTCTTCTGCCGAAGCACGTCCGTGTTCCAATAGAGCAAGACGACCAGATAGATAGAACGATTCAAAAAGTAATACTGAATCGGTGAGTCTATTTCAAGTCCTTCCACACAACTGAACCTTGTGAAACTACATTGTAAAGTTAAAGTTTGTGCTCTCAGCAGACGGCGCCGGCGCTTTTTGCGTCGTGAATAAACAATTATTAATCACATTTGTTTCCTCACACAATTTTCTGCCAAGCAAAATTTTTCTGATTTTACGTCAAAGCGATATCTATCCCGGCCGAATATATTCCGTATTATAGTGAACAAGTCTTAGACTTTTACTCTTTGGCTTTTTGCGTCTTAACGTTTTTACATATAAAAAAATTCCAATTTGAAATTTATTTACGCATGCGTTGATAAGTACTTGTCAAATTTTCAGTTATTTTCGACGCCTAGTTATTAATTGATGATAACTTGAATGAGTCGATGCAAGTGCTTTTTAAAAAATGCCAAAATTGAATATCGGGCTATTATTAAGAATATTTTTTTCTTCTTTTTAGAAGGCAATGCGACCGATGCGATCGGTGCATCATCACTTAATAGGCTAAAGTTTCGAGCAACTAAATTCAACCGTGTAGTGACGATGAACTTTCAAAAGGACCAAAAACTGTAATCACTAACCTGAACAACGCTAAAGTTCTGCAGGTGGTTGCTAAACGGCCGCCGAATGAAATTTAGAGAGACAGCACAACCTGTGAGCATAAGCAAAACACTAGCTTAGTATATAATGAATGAAAGTTTAAGAATGAGAAAGCTGATCGCAGGTTGAGTACTGCACTGACTCGCAAGTCAATGGCTGTGTTGGCAAAGTTGCACGAGCGGAAGTTTCGATTCGCTCATTCCTTATCAGACAGGTTCTCCGCATTTATTATATATTTAGAAATCTTAAAAGAAAAAGGGTTCAATTAGATGATGAAGTCATTCTGGAAACTGAAATTATGTCATAAAAATGTTAATCAATTATTAAAGAACAACTGGCCCGATTGTATTAGTCCTGATGAGTAAAGTCGAATTTTGTACAAAAAATAATTTTTTCTTACTTACTCTGTTCTTACTTTTCAGACAGCCCTCGTAAGCTAATTCGCCCAGACTCGAGCTGAGATGATCAATGCAACATTGTATCACGTTACTGTTCTTCATTAATATTGCAACTCGTATGTTCTTTTAAGTCAGTTGAAAAGACCTAACAGTTCGATACCCGCATACAAACGCAATACTAAGTTATAAGTAAATAGTTTTCAATAAGCCATTGGAGATTAATGGAGTGCTTCAACAAACATTCAAGATGATAAAAAAAAGTGAGCGTTACACTGGAAATACTCCAAATATAGGCTTACTAGAGACTATCACGTTTTTTTAAAGAAAATGATTAAAACTATATGGGAGTATCGAAGCGAACAGAAAGAAAAGAATGCGAATGTGTTTATATGATCAGGTATATGCATATTGAAGAAACCGACACGAAATAGTATAAAATCAATCTTTTTCATTACCAGACGCTAGACTCTTCAACCCATTTCTTTTAAAAGAAACTTTGTAAAATTCTATAGCTAACTTTTTGCATGCAAATAAAATGCAAAAAATTTCAATATTTGTTACAATAACCTACAAATTCGAACTTTCCAAACAGACATACCTCGATTTTTTTATATATATTTTTTTTTTGTTTATACTTTTTTATTTTATTTATTAGACGGAAGAAAAAAAAAAGCTTTAATAGAATGTGATTTGACCCATTTGTAGCTACACTTTTGTGAGTCAGCCTTTGGTCACTGACCACCAGAGGTTATAAAAAAAAATATAATAAAAAAAAAAAAAACCGTTTTCATGCCAATATATTCTTATATTTTTCACGAATTCAATCAAAAAATGCATAATACTTAGAAGCAGACAATAGCCAAAGAATAAAGACCCGTTTCTTTTTTTTTTGTTTTCTTGCTTTTTCGTACATTTAAGATATTTGAGCAAAATAAACTTTGACCATAAGCAAGAAAAGAAAAAAACACGAGAGAAATTATGTACGATTTAAACCGAATCTTTTAATATCTACCAATAACTCATAGTGGAATGTAACGATGCCAACAATAACAACTAACACAGTTGGCCCGATCAGGTTTCAAAAAAATCAAGTCAATGATCTATGGGCGTGACAAGTCTCCGCGACATATAGCAAAACTTGTGCAAGAATCGCACGCAACACCGATGTCCAGCTCTGCATTTTGTCTAATTAGGATCGTGGGCTAATGGATTATCTGAGCAAAGCTGCAATATCTAATGCAGTAGACAGAAGACGGAATTCATAAGTGGAATAAGCGCTCAGTTAAGCTGCACAATGGTTTAAAAAGGATGCCTTCAATAAATTTCGTTATAAATATTAGCAAACAAATATGTCTTTTTTTTATTCAACAAATATGGTGCTCCAGGCGCAATATGATAAGAAGGCATTCTAATCTATACCATTATTCCTTCGTATAACATTGCAGATATAGGTTAAATGGCAATTGCTTATGCAAGGATGAAAGGGTTTTATTTTCTCAAATTTTTGATTTTGATGGAAAAATTAATGAAAAACTTCTTTACCTTTGCTCGAAAACATGTTGGCCATAAACTTTCGGAGCATAGTTTTTTCAGCCATGAAGAAGAGTCTTCTCACAAGTTATATATCCGGCCTGTGGTAGATTTGTAGTAAACCCAAATCGGATCCAATAAATCATCCCTTTTGATTCTTCCAAAATTGGTTATCATCAATTGTTTCTTTCTTTTTCTTATCAGGCAGCTCTGGCGCAATGGCAAGCGTCTGCTTGCAAGATTCTGAACAAAAATACGAAAGACATTTAGGAAGACCTTAGCTTACTCAATACTTCTTCTGCACTTGCGTTCCAAATACAAGCTTATGCTGCTAGATATCAAGCACATGCCTTAGCCTGCCTATCTAAACTAAACTAACTAAAGAACTTATCTAAAATTATGAAGTATCCTGAGTAATAGGTGAAACAAGACAACAGTTCCAAACGTTACTTCATAGAAGTAACTAAAGGAGAATAATAGGAATGAATAGAAAAAACCTATCACTTTTGATCTACTCACCACTTTTTAAAATATTTCTGTGAGATATTTTATTATCGCGTTTAAGAGGATGAGGGCGAATTTAACAAAGGTTTTAGATCGTTTTTATTAATTCAATGAGTATAAAAAGGAAAACCTGGATGAGATGTGCATACAATCAGTTGTTAACAAAGAAATATGTTTTTCTTCTTTTTTTCCACTATCAGTTATAACGCAGGAGGTTTCTGCAATTTCTTTTTTGCCAACCTATTACTTTATATGATATCCGTTATGGAACTAAGCTCAGTTTACACCACACTTACAAACACATAAACGAAATGTAACTTGCACACGCCCTTGTGATGCAAAGCACGACATACGTTCCTACATATAAAAGTAACACACATGAGCCTGAATTTCCCTAACGGATGAATATTATGAAAAGACTTAACAACATATAGGATAAATTATTTTTGAAAAGAAAGGGCAGACTTTTAATAATTGTGGGCGATTTTATGGATAGCTAAAGTTGACTTTCAAAGAAAACTTAATGAAAATTAAAGCGAAAAATTAAAAACAACTCAGCTTTTCGTGAAAGTTAATTGTTATGCAACAGTAATGCAGTACAAAAAGATCAATGAAGTAAATCTATCTGATCACTCTGAGGGAAAAGATGTGTATATGTGGAGCTTACAATCAAACACACTTTTATATATATTATTATTGCATACACTGTAAACCTCTGTGTATATTAATTTATTAAGAAATGTTTAAAAGAGAGAAACTATACGCGTGTGTTACATCATTGAAAGTATGGAAAAGTCTTTCTTAGCCAGCAAAATACAAGGCCTTCTTATCTTTGTTCTGCTTATAATGCAAAGTGTCTTCCTTACAAACTATCAGGTAAGTCCAACCAAGCACCACATGCGCTTTTCTTATATACATATACATATATATGCAGATAAGAGCTTTTGTGTTTGTTTTTTGTTTAAACGTCACGTAGTCCAGGTTTTTCTTAAGATTTCCGCCGAAACAGTCATTTGTCTTCACTGTGGCAAATTACTATGGGAAAATATGTAGTTTTGAAGGGTGTAGTGATTGTTAAAACTTGCTACGAAACCCATTCCAGCTACATTTTATACGTATGGATTGAAGCTAAAGTAAAGAAAATCCATTTTCTGTTTCTAAAAGACTTCTACGTGTTCAGAACTCTGTGGACTGAAAATGTCCTTTTTATATCCATCACTGAAGGACAAAGCCCAGAAGGAAGCTTCAGAGATATACTCCTGATCAGCATCAAATTCTAACCACGTCCGTCCGCCCGCCTCTGTGATGGTTGCTGTAAACATTTTCCTCGCAGCGAAAATGAAGATTGAGGAGGAACATTGGAGGCTCTCTACAGTATCACGAATAAAAATAAAAAATTAAGTTTTTTCTGATTAGCCATAAACTGCAGCAGATAAATCACCAAAAATCTGAACGATGCTGTAGTACCTGGAAAGGGCCGGAAAAAATTTATCAAAATTTATCAAAATGTAATTTTATTTTCAATATCTTATAACGCTCGGAAACAAGCTTCAAAAACTGCATAAAGTATATATATATATATTTATTATTGACCATTCATTCAGTTTCGGAATGCACCTAAACACATTCGTCCCTTTGTCTGTCTATCTATCCATCTACCTAGCAGTGTAGTATCTGTGGTAAATATTCTCCCGTTCGCAAAAATGAAGACATCGCCTACAAATTTGTCAAAGGACACCCCTACAACAACCACACGACTATGGAACAAAAACACTGTGAACTGTGTGTGCTTTCCGGGTTTTCTCCTTTTTACTCGTAAAGTAAGACACATACGTATAAATTTCCACTTTTATTGTGAGAATACAAAATATCAGGCGTGCATTCAATTTTATAGAATATAAAAATTTCCTTTTTTTTTTAGTCACAACCGTATATTCTTAATTGTTGAAAATAAAATTTTCATTACAATTAATGGGTGACGCTACAGATGCTTCTAAGTTAATCCTCTACTTAATAGCACGACACCCAATGGCATACAGAATGAGGGCACGCACACTCACGCACAATCTGAGAATGAGTAGTCCTCGAGTGCCAGATGGAAATATGCATAGGGCGTATCCCTCCTCTAGTGAGAGCGAGACCCATGTAAGACCTCTGCCTTTGTTTGGGTCAAGAAACCAGTTGCAATGCAAGTCGACACCGAGCAAACAATCCATGGTTTGAGCCAACCACCGCGAAACTTCCGCCATGGGCCGTAAGACGCTGCGAAAACATGATTACTGAACGAATTAGATGATTGGGACTGAGACGAGATCGGATTTCAATAAAATGGTGCAATATCCTATACATCTCATGTATGTACTTCCACATACATATATATTGTATTAGACGTAGTGCACATAAATCGATTGCTATATAAAACATATCTGCTGCGTTCATTTCATCCGAAATTTCGGATATAAATAGCTTTGCCATTGATCCTTGTACGGTATAAATTTCTGTTGTTTACAAGCTGTAGTTCATTGCCCATCAACGTGTATAAATGGATGTAATTTACGGCTTTGGGTTTTTATTTTCTCTTGTGAACTGATATTAATTGGAAACAATGCACGTGAAGCTAAGGAGATTGCTAAGCTGACTTGCTTAACTTGCATCTTGAATCTGAAATCTTTAAAACTTTTTCCTTTATAGGAATTCCAAACGTATGAAAAACTTAATATACCTTTTCGTTTGAATGTAAAAATTTAAAAATTTAAAGGAAAAACTGAAGTTAACCAAACAAAGAAAAACTTGACATGCACTGGTAATAAAAATGCATGATTTTATATTTTTTAGCTTTTCATTTATTTTATTTATTTTTTTTTATTTTTTTGTTTTTCAATGTATTTCAAACGTCCCGCTTATAAATCTTAAAACTGACCAATCAGTTCTTTGTTACCATTTTGTTGTTATTAATAAAATTCGGCTCTTTGTTTAAGGTATGTGTGTGCATGCATGTGTGCATATGTAGGAACCTTGTATTAAGAGAGGCTGGTGTCAAATTGTTAAATATCGATTTATTACTTTGGCAAATATCGTTTCGTTTTGTTTATTCTAATTTATGGTCAAATTCTCTCGATTACAATAGAAATTTGTTGTAAAAACTGTTATTTCATTTTTTTTTCTCCCCCCTCTATACCATGTGGTAGTGGTCTTTGCCATGTGCTATGCAGTAAAATATGTACATTTTTGTTAATGAAGCATTTATACGGAACAAACCACTGTAACTAAACGTAAACACTTAGCATTTGTGGGTGGCTTACTTATCCCATAAATTTATTGATTTATTATCATTGAATGTTAAGCACAAAACAGCAAAGAAATCATCAACGCGTTAAACGCTTTGGTAAAAACTTTACGATAATAAATAATGCGAAAGAAAATCTATTACTAATTAACGTTATGTTGTCAAATGTACCGAAAAGATGCGCTTGCTGAACATCAACCTTCGACAATCGCCTTTAGATTTGTATTAACACTTGAACCAGATCATTATCTATCTATTATCAAGCTACCGGCTTTGAGGATTACACATGAAAATGAAATAAAATCTTTTTCCCTTTTTTTTTTATTCGCAACTTTTACCAACGAGCCATATTCACTTCCAAAACTGGGCTAAAAACTTCTGTTGAAACTATCAGCGTGAAGCCTCGCTAGCAGAACCCTTTTTAAAATGGTTCATATTTTAATTAGATTGCCAGTCAGTCAGTCAAGCATTTAGGCATTTATACAAACTGCTAATCAAATGCTGGTAGCCAGCCACTCTCCAGTGTTTATAATTATTCAAAATTCTTAAGGATAACGAAGATTTATTCAAATTTATCTTTTGTTTGAAATTTCCACAGCGTGGCCTTCAATCGTTTTTTATGATGACAGCAAAAATTGAGAAAGAAGGCTAAACTTGGAACTTTAAATTTTTAATCGATAGCCATCGGCAAACTTTGCATATGGTCATAGTCCGCCCACAATCACACACACAGTAAACAATAACCTATAACTTATAAAGTATATCAGATATTAATATGGAATTCGCTGAAAAAGGGTCATCGTCCGTCTGTAAACCCGCAACATATTGTAATTTTGAGCCTATGAAAGTTATTAATTTAATTTATTTAATTTAATTAATTAATTTAATTAAAGCGAAATATTTTCTAGCAACTAAACGATTCAGTTCAAAAATTCTCGACCAAGCATTTAATCCTTTCCTTTGACTTAAGATAATCCTTTACTTTTATTGAACCCTACACCACTTTTGCTACAAGAATATGCTAAATTTGCACAGCCATGTACAACACCCAGAAGATCTCTCACTTTCCCATATAATACCTTATTTTGAGAAGCCATTACGTGACTTACATCTTTTATTACACCGATCCAGTTTTGTCAGTCCATCTGCTCGGCTTGTTTCCTGCAGATTGCAATTTCGAAGATATTATCGACCACTACCCTTATAACGCATCATTTTGAAAAGTCGTTATGTAGAACAAGTTTGTTAAGCAAAACGGTATACGGTATTTACTGTTACGCCTTAGCCCACTGTAAGCTTTTCATTTGTTTTCCATATTGCTTGGTACGGGTACGTATAAAGTAAAGCGAAAAACACGTTGCTGCCTAACTCTCGAAATAGGCTTTAGAGGCCCTAAAAAACACAAAATTTTCAAAACCAATAAGAGATCATGAGATGATTTACCCATACCTGCCTGCCAACTGCTTTGAATAACTTACTCTGAGAAAAATTGAGAAGATAACTGAAATTTTATATATAAACGTTAGGCGATAAATACAAATCATGTTTGAAAATAGACAGGATTCTTGCATGATACACAAAAAACATTATAGATTGCAATTCGTAGGATTCGAAACTTGGTGAAAACATTTATGAGATTTTTCCAAAGAATACAAATGATTGCGTTGAACCAATCGATGAGCTTACTTTCCATGAAACGTTGTTCATTTCATATGTAGTGGTTCGAAAATATCATCGATGTATCGAAAGATGTCAAGGGACAAAGATTCTATCTGTCTGTCAAGGGAAAAAGAGTATTTTTACTTGTTTAGTAATCATTTCACTTTGCCATATTTTATTTTCCTAGCTTAGCTTTTACTGTCTTTAAGAATAGACGATATTCTAATTTTATTGCCTGATTTCGCCTCAGTCTGTTTCTTGTAATTATTGTATTCATCCGCAAATATTGTTAGCATTTCATTATGTTGCCCGTAAGAGCACCCATATTGGGCGCCGGACGTCGTAAGTTTAATAAAAAAGATTACCTTGCAAATCTATCTATGCCCAGCTATAGAGAATGTCGACGACTGACTTCTCCTATTTATGTTGCTCTAATGCAAGAGTTACTCGAAGATGGCTGCTTCACTACAGCTAAACATTTTAATGCGCTAGTAATAAAGGAACAGCAACTTTTTCATGGCGCTTTGATTTCACGTCGCGCCTTCACCAAACCTGAATTTCTTCTTGGTTTATATGATAACTGCAAGATGGCCGAAAAGTTGGGTAAACAAAAAAATGGTCAACTTTTATGCTCACGCTTGCTCTTGCAATGCATACTCATATGCGAAAAGTTCCGCAAAGAATTTCATTGGGTGTTGTGTGAAATTGCCAGAATTATGGCGGGGATATGCGAACATTTGATGGCGCACCCAAATGGATCAGAGGAGACTCTGTGTCAAATATTCCAAAGATGCGCACAAATAGCTGCCAAAGGTTAGTGAAAAACTCGTTTTACTCGACTTTCATTAGAAGTGGGTAACAATTCCTTTTTCCTTAGATATATCGGAAACTATGAAATATTTGAAGTTGGCTTTTAAGTTAGCTGAGGGCGCGAATTGGACAACTCTCGTGGGTACACGCGGTAAAGATCAGGTCCTGAAATTGACATCTGCCGTAATTGCCGAGTCCTTGATTGAAATTACTCTAAAACTTGCTCGTAACACAGCACACAAGCAGCCCGATCAAGCAGCGAAGCTAGCAGAAGAGGCTTTGGTCATCTTATCGAATGGAAATTGGAATGAAAATAGATTACTTTTCATAAACGTCTATCTCGATTTGGCCTCCTTTCTTATCAAGGGCGGCAAATATAGGCAAGCTTCTTCCACGATAAACCATATAAGTAAAAGCATGCTATCTTGCAGCCCAAATGACAAAAACTATGTAGAAGCCTGGAGCAGATATAGTTGTTTGAAAGGGCAATGTTATAACCGGTAAGTTCGTATTGTTATATTAAATAAATCTCACATGTGGCTAATTATCTACGACCTTTCTTAGAACTGATCAAAAGTATTTGGCGTTAACGTCACACTACGAGTCGCTGAGGCTGAGTACAGAAAATGACATGAAACACTTACAAATTGAAGCTTTGTTAGACGCTGCCGATGTCTACATTGCTCTGGGAGTATCGCAGTCTCGCATGGCTAAGAAGTGCCTGAAACAAGTAAAATTTCTATCGAAGCAGGTAGGGGATGCTTGTAGTTTGAAGAAAGCTGTTTACCTATTTGCGAAGGTGAAAATACTCCAAATATATCCACTTTTGTTGGATGTTATAAGAAACTCTTGCAATTTATCTTGCGATTTGATTCGCTTGCGCGGCTGGAAGGATTGTTGCGCACCATTTTGGGTAAATTTAAATTTCTCTTACGAAAAAGAACAACTGGATCCACTTAATTGCTTAAGGAAACCAAAAAACATAAAACTTCCACTAATCGCTAGAAATGCAAAGCTTTCAGCCTAAATTCGGAACAAATTTGTTTTCCGATTTTTAATTTATTTTTTATATATATAATATCTGTTATATTTGTGTTTCTCTCTTTATTGTTGAAAAGATATATTTCTACATTGTTTCGTTCTTCATTCTTAAAAAGATATATTTCTATATTGTTACTGCAACTTGTTAATAAATATATGATAATAATATTGATTTAATGGACTATGAGACGGGACGTATGTAATATTTGAAAACGTAAAAGAAATGAAAAAAAATGGGCCGCGGGGTTTATTGCAAGTTTGTGCACAGAAGACGAGATGATAATTTCTGGGCCCAGCTTTTATTCATCTCTGACGTCCGAGAGAATTTTAAGAGTTTCTTTCCTCACAGAGTATAAATTACTGACACAGTCTTAAGAGTTTTCGAAATTCTTGTAAGATTTCGCAAGTTTTTCCTTTTTTAGTTACGGGTTCAGTTTGATGATGATCGGTTTGTTCGTTGATCGATTGGTCAAACTTTATTTTCGACGCAAATAGAACATAAATTTCAAGAGTGTTTCAGTCAATTGGCATTCGCAGATCGCAGGCCGGCTTTCCGGAAACCACTTTAAAGCCAATCTTAAGAAAAATCAATTTTTTCTTCGAAATCTAACAACGCATTTAGTAAAAAAAAATCGACATCAAGAGTTGCACCAAACAATTGGAAGCAAATTCTTGCAGTTTTCCTTAAATATTTAATGTATTTACATGTCTTGTGGCGTATCAAGAGGGACATGCAAGTGACGACTAAACACCTATGCTTTAATCTTCACATATCAGCTCTGTGTTTGTTGACTTATCAGATTCACTTCAATCGCCTTTCATCTGCTGCGCCAATTTTTATATCAATATCTCTTGCATCCTACGCTTGATTGTTTTATGATCATTATGAACTCGTTATGAACTAATCAGACTTCATTGGGATTGTGGATGACGGCTTTCACACCAATTGCTTAGAGAGAACGCTTTCTTTAATTTCTACAACGGCATATAGCACATTTCAGCTTCACATCTCTATTCTTTCACCCACATATGAGAGCAACTGACGCAGGGCAGATTATGAAAATGATTAAGAAATGATTGTATTAAGGAAATGATGGATGACCTGCTTTCCAAGAATGTGGTGAGAATAAGAAATTAAATGAAAACGCCCTGCTTTATATTAAAAAAAAGCTAATGAAAATTTGTAACCGGAAAGCTTACTAACACAATTGTTTTCAACATTAAAATATATTTTATTGGCTTAGTCCATGCTTACGTTATATCCAAAAAAAAATACCTAAGGAAATTATAATTGGGGCGGTGTAGAAACCAAAGTATGATTGTTACTCTCCGCAACCTTTTTGAAAGCTTGTCCTTATTGTGTTTTCGAAATATTGCTCCTCTGCTCAGTTCACTTCCTTTCATTATTCTTCTTGACCATCGGCTTTGCTTCGCATTGAATTTTGGAAACGCTTGTGTTTGGCAAGTGGTTTGCTGGCGATATTCGTTACTGATGTGGTGGATGGATCGTGAAGATACACTTTCTCATCAAGCAGATGATAGTCATTACATATCCCGTTGTTTTATTAAAAAGCAAAAGGCATGTTGTCTATATAATTATGACTCCACGCTAAGGTGGTAGGCTTTTTGCACATGCCTTGCTCTATCTATGTTATTAAAACTGACGCTCCAATTCGAAATTTTTATATCTCTCTAAAGAGTATGAATTGCGAGAAGTTCTCGATATGATAGATGGCGAGGCAAGTGGCTGTGATTCGTCGTAAGCTATTCTTTTAACTAACGGCGCTGGTTCGTCTATGCTGGAAAGTTGGTTATTGCGTTCTGCCAAAAAGTTACTGCCAACATATAGTGGATTTCCCAAGCAAGATGAAATAGATTACGCGGTGATCGAATTGTCAAGAGATTTTCCAATTCCGCCGATTGTATAAAGGTGTTGGTGGAAACGTCTTCAAATCAACAACAGCAACTCATCGTTCGTTCGCATTATTTTTAAAAGCAACATTGGCTTTGACTATAACGTCAGTGGACGCTACAGGTATAATGTGCCATTGTTATTATTATTAAGTTTTACGTTCTACGATTTTACATAATTTTTGTATGAAGATTAAGGGGAACTGGTAGTTGGGATGATGGCGCCCAATTAGGGTGTTGCACCTACAGAACGTGAGATGACATCTGATAAGATTTCCTTGTTAAGAAGAACTTCGTCATCATTTTCGGAAATATTCAATTCATCATCTTGTTGAGCCATAATTTGACTCTGCGGTAAATGGGTGTCATTATAGATAGTGCGCAGTTGATATTCCAAATCGTTGTCACACTTTTCTAGAGTTTTTATATTTTTAGTACTCTTGTTAATATCAAATCGTCTGCTTATTACTTCGGCAACTTTGTCCCATCGTTTGCGGGCGGTTGTACCTTTTTCATCATTTTCACTTTGTATATCTGAGGAGAGACAAGAATAAAGGAGCTCCCCACACTTAAAATTTGTTGTTTCACCACGGGAGTATTCGTCGAGATTGTATCCAAAATTAAATCCTTGCGACATGTTACCATCTGTCAAGTTCGGATTAGAAGCGATCCCCGCATCATCCATTTCGGCAGCGTATTTTTTGTGACGTCTTGACGTCCTGGGAATAGTGTTAGGCGAAACATTGTTCTCACACTTAACACAATAGTTCATTTTCTTATTTTTGTTTCTGTTTATTACACCCGGCGTTTTGGCGGGTTCGTTACGCGGGAAAGGCTTGCGCAGGAAACGACGAGTCTCTTTAAGCGTCTCGCGTAAGCCAGCCTTAACCTCTCCGTTCAAATTATTTGTAAGCATACGTTGCATATTCCAGCACGATACTTGATTGCCGTAGTTAAGACGCCGAATAACGCGCGCCATACCTGTGTATTCATGTGTGACCGCTTTCGCCTTGCTCGGCGACGAGGTTATTTTTGATCGGTGGACACGGCTCAAACCTCCCTCATTACGTATCTGAGTCAATGTTTTAGACTGCTCGGGTGCCTTTCTATATTGATGGCTTTTTCTACGGTTTTTTTCAGATTTCGATGAATCGTCACGATAAAATGGCATTTGATTTTTGAGCGCTTCCTCTTTAATCATATGGCGTCTCTTCAAATTGGTTTCCTTAATTTCTTCAATCTCTTTAAACAAACGTTTCAATCGGACGTGACACATTTTAACATCAATTGCGTGTCCGTTGAACTCCTTAAGACGATCATGCTCCTCCTTGAGCTTCTGCAACTCCCCGTTCTTCTTGCCCGTCGTAGCCGTACGCCAGAAAAATGGGGTAGATTTAATATTATGTGACATAGTTGGCTTTCAAATTTTCGCTTCTTAATTGCCCAGAGCCTTATACAAATTGCGATTTTGTTTTAAACGAATAAAAAATTTTTTTTTTTCTGAATTTTTAATTAAATTTTTCCTATTGACACGTTAAATAATTTTGCGCTAATATCATAAAAAATGTATGAAAGATCGAAATAAATAAAAAAGAAAAGCTAGGCCTTTTAACAAACTGTTCAACTAAAATTTTCGCATTAGAACTTTTTTATGTATATTTTGCTTTAATTTAAAAATTTAAAAAAATGCAATTTAAAAAATTCCGTGAAATAAAAATTTAAAATTTCCAAATTTTCTGTGTGACAAAATTTAATAAAATAATTTTTTTTTTTTATTTCCAAGTATAAATATTGAAGCTTACTTCTCAAATCAAATTTTCAGTTGAATGGCTTGCGATCCTTGAAGCCATTCGCTTAGCGATAACTCAACTTCAAAAGAAATTCCTTATACTGTCAGACAGTAGATACATTTTATCCGCTTTTCAATCGTTTCTCTCAGTTAAAACTCACCCTTACTATGCAGTCTCAAATCTGATGCATTTTGTTTTCATTTTCTCTGGGCGCCTGATCACATGGATATTGAGGGCAATACCACTGCAGATAACATTGCATCTTCCAGACCATCACATTTTAATGATCGCACTCTGACTTCTCCTGATTTTAGGGCAAACGACAAGAAATACTCAACTTTTACTTGGCGAAATAATTCACTTTATGGTCGTCAGTAATACTTTTTATTCCCGCAAGTAAATATAGCAACTTGGTTTATCAAGTGCGTTCTCGGACGAGACATTATTTGCTTTATTAACAGGCCGTTGTTTAATCATACGAGATTTAACGATCACCTGTTCAAAATGAACATAATGAGTAGACCTTTATATACATGTGGCGTTTTGCAATCTCCTGATCATATTTTATTTGTCTGTCCGAATATTACCACTTCTATTCGCCATTGCACACTTCGCAATTTGTGTTTATGTGATCTACATGATCGCAGCGGTTTTGATATTTCACACAATTTAGCGGCTTAGACCACCATTTTCTCTTTTTTTAAAGCTTGCCAACAATACATATAAATAATATTCACAGCCAAGTTATGACCTTTTTTTTTTACTTTCGCAAGTTTCTTTCTTTTCTTTTTACTTTCGCAAGTTTCAGCTCTTTCTTCCATATACATGCACTCGATCACTTCTCACCCTGCAAAATCCACTTTACGCTTTTCTATCGTGTAATCCTTTGAAGAAAAAAACAAAAATTCGTGAACAAAAAAAAGTTTAATTTGTAACTTGGGAAAGATAATATTGATCCTAGTTACATGTTACGAACGTTATAACCCGCGCAACTTTTATGCATACAAGTGCATATTTTCATAATCAAATCACCTATCAATTTTATTAAGGTTCAAACGAAGGACCTCGACTCAGCAGATCATCTATTTGTTGGTTTGCTGACTCGCAAAAGAAAAAGAGACAGGTTGACTCAGTTTATATCTTGGCATCCACCTAGTGTACTTCAGTACTTCAGTAATGAAAATCCTTAAGATTGTTGTAATATTTAAAATTTTCGTCCTTACTAGTGCCACAAATTTTCTGAGGGAACTAAATGGTTTGTTCCATGTAAGAATTTACAAAGATTTTACGAAACAAAACATTGCAATAGTTGCAACTTTTCGCGTATTTGTTAGTGGAACAATGTGAAATGAGAACATTTGTATAATTTTATTATTAATTGAAAACTTCACCGCCACACGTCATTTGATGTTTTGGGTGGTGTTTGGTGCAATTTTCCGTTCTGTGTTCTGCCAGAAAAAGTCAAGTGAATCATATATTTTCTTATAACTAAATAAATATTTAAGAAACAATGGCTGCTACCCTTAAATTATATTTAACTGCCGTACGTCACTCGCTAACAGCGGCAATGTGTTTGCAGGACTTTCCTTCCCAAGTAGTAGAGCGTCACAACAAACCAGAAGTAGAGGTCTGCTCCAGCAAAGAACTGATTCTAACGCCAATAGTGATATCACGTAATGAGCGCGAACGGGTCCTTATTGAACCCTCGATCAATTCGGTACGTGTTAGTATCGCGGTTAAGCAAGCCGATGAAATTGAGAAAATATTATGCCATAAATTTACACGGTTTATGATGCGTCGGGCAGAATCTTTTATTATTCTAAGGCGAAAACCCATTGATAGTTATGATATAAGTTTTTTGATAACGAATTTCCACACAGAGCAGATGTATAAACACAAATTGGTGGATTTTGTCATTAGTTTCATGGAAGAGATCGATAAAGAAATTAGCGAAATGAAATTGGCAGTGAATGCTCGCGCACGTACTTGTGCAGAAGAATTCTTAAAGAGATTTTAAAAAATTCCATTGAATGTATTTTGAAAATAATTATAAGCGAAGAAATAATTTTTGTATTACTTTAGTATTTAATAAATGCCGCATATTATATTAACAAATCTAAAGGTGTAGTTTGCGAGAGTTTACGGTTACTTTGGTGGTGGCACATTTCCCACCCAAAGCAATACAACGGAATTTTCATAATCTACGAATTTTTCTGTTTCCTTAACTTGCTTAGTCTCTTTTTCATCGTGGGTTACATCTACGAAGTGATACTGACCCGAACTAGTGGCTAATATTGGGAGAGATGGATGAAAGTTGGCACCATTACAGCAATCGGCGTGTATAGGTAGCTATAAGTAAGTTGCTGCAGTTAAAATTTAACGGAGACAAACTCAACATACCTGAGCCGTTTTCGCGGAATCTTCCAAACTCCATATCGTTAGTGAACCAGTTGTGTTACCGCTTACTAGCCATTCACGTTTCAAGTCGAAATATATGCGTTGGTTTGTACTAACATTACGTTCAAAAACGCTCACAGGTTGCTTGTAGTTACGCATATCCCATTGAAATATATTACTATCTTTGCGAGCACCGCTAAATAAATACCAATTGCCGTTTATTAGAAAATAACGCAACCATGTAATACCGCCTGTATGACCACCCAAAGTAAATAGAGGACCTAGCTTTGGTGCCCGCAAATCGTAGTGATATATATGAGCATTCCAAGACCCAGTAGAAACACAGTGATTATTTTCAGCCGTTACAGCGAAACAAGACACTGTTTGCTTTACTGTGATACTACTGCATTTACGTCCAGGGCTACAGTGGACATTGCATATTAGTTTTAAAAAGAGAATATCAAGTTTTTTAACACCTACATGTTAGTATCAAAAATTTTAATGGATTTTTTATAACCGCCCATAACTTTCTGGCCATCATTACTGAAAAGAAGAGAAATGGCGGGCTCAACTTCGTCAACTTCGTCATATCCTCGATACGTACACCGCAGTTCGCCAGTGAACGCATCCCACATATGAATCGGCTCATGTTGACGACTCGCTAGCCAGCTATTTTGTATAAATAAATAGCAATTATTTAATCAACTTAACAGTTTCTCGATTTACCAGCAAGTGGCAGGATCAGAGCTATCCATAAATGGATACCACACACAGTCGTATACCGTTCCACCTTCTTTAATGTGAATCGCCGAAGGTAAAGAACTTAAAGGTCTCTTAGAATCTAGCTGAGCAGTATTATATAAATCTTGTGGCAATTCTAATATATGCATGCCTTCAAAAAAAAAAGGAACAATTACAATAATGTGTTGCAGTAATATTAATCCAACCATTACCATCTAAATTCACTGGAAGTAGGAGACAAGTACCATCTGGTGACCAGAGGCAACCTTTAGTATAACGTTGTTCTTGAGCTGTGGAAGTCCACAATCGTCTTCCTAGCTCTAACAAAGAGTGTTGGAATAAGGCGGGGTCTTCTTGAAACAGGAGATCATTGTTTTGCATATCAATGTCTTCACAGACATTGGCAATAATTTCAGAACCATAACAAAATTCTTTTGCTTGCATACCGCCGTTTCCATTTACCGTTATAGAAGTTGCTTCAACGTCGGAGACTTTATCCTCATTTTGCATGTGGACGTCTTTGTTAGCTGGAAGAATTTCAACAGTCTTGTTTTCATTAGCCTTCTCCTTTTTTCCTACGTTAGTAGAAATACTAATAGACTTGTGAGTACTTTCATCTATTGGATGTGTATTATCATTAGAATTTTGAGTAACGCTGAAATCATTCTCAATGTTTTTTCCATTTTGTTCTCTGCACTTATCTATACGCTTTTTATTGTTTTGTTTAAGGTTAATGTTTGCGTTTTGACCGTTCATTTGCGCTAATGACTTCGAATAGGAAAGTGTTTCCTCATCTCCCATATCTTTCTGCAAAGTACTTTTCTCTTCATCGTCATCATCTTCTACAGCTATTATACTTTCTTCTTCGCATGCACAGGTATTTTCTTGCATTGGTACTGAACTTTGAGATACATTTAAACTAAAACCCGAATGGTTTGCTATAGAGCTATAGCTTTCTCTGGTCTTATTTACCGGGTGCTCGATCTCACTCAGATTTAGTTTGCTTAAAGACACATTATTGTTAAGTATTGAATCTTCCGTAGCTTCACGAACGTCTACAATGAAAGAAGAAATACCTTTAGCTCTTTGTCATAGCTCTGGAATAAATTTATACCGTTTGATTCCACTGAATCGTTTAAGCTCATTTTTAACTAATTTTTTAGTCTTTTTGTTTTGTTTTAACCTTTAAGAAACCAGTTAAATTTTTTGCCGGAATGCTTCTTCTTTAGCGAATAAATGGTTGGTAAATAATAGCACGTCGGAAAAGAAGAGTTGCCAAGGTATTGGTAAGAAGTGAAAGCATATTTGATAAAACCGCTGTTGTAGGTAATTCAACTACAAATCGCTTATTAAAGGTCGGAAAATCTCAGAAAACAATTAGTTGATAACAATCCCAATATTAAAGAAAATTATTAAATTCCAATAATCTAGATTATTTTTTAATTAATAAACCTGGAAACAAGAAAAAATATTAAAATATATATAACATGCACATAGTCAAGGTCTTGTAAATTGTATCTTGTTAAAATTTTCATTTTCCTACTTGTCGTATATCCAGAGTTTAGAAAAATTGTAAATTTGCTTCAGCATAGCGATATATATACATATATATATATATATAATAGTGGGGTATACATATTATATTAGAGGGGTTTTCGTCAACCACTATGTAGAATTCTATATAGAAATTCCTACTTCAGGGATAAAACCAATCACGCCGATCGTGACCAAAAGAAATGTGTGTGTGTATGTTGCCCGAACGTGAAGCTAAGCTAAAAAGAAATCAATTCTGTGTGAACTCCGCATTGTTTCTGTCGAATACTTTATTCAAATTCTATATAGAGCTATTATACATTTATTATATATCAAAAAACTGACGGAATCGATAATAATTTATGTCTACCGGTGTTTTGTATGTCTATGTTCACGTGTCTGTCCATTTGGCTTTCTTGTATCCAGATTAGCATAGAAATAAGCACCTCTGATTTGAAAAGCAAATAAAATTGGGTTTTTTGCTCGATACTTGCTTTTAAACAACAACAACAACAACAAAATTTGAATATATGGGCGATTCTACAATAACTCTACAATAATGGAGAGAACATAACACGACTGACGGAGTACTGATATTTCACTTCCTGCAAATTTTTATTTTATGTAGATGGCGGGTATGCAACGAATTCGGTCGTACTCGATTATCATTTTCTTATTTGTTTTTTTTTTTTTGCTCAGGTATACGATAATCGGTAACCACGTTCACAAATATTTCAGAATGTCAAAATTTCTCCATGGTCACTTAATATATAATAATACCTGCATAGACGTGATTAGACTTTTCACATTACCTAATAAAATTTTATATATGCAAAAATAGCAGGGTTAGTAAACAGTGTTAACAACTGCATACTGTTCTGACAATTGGAGCTCGCACAATAATGTGCGCGTTTTAGTTAAAAACATATGCAGTTGCCTAACGTGAAAGTCATGCGAATACGCGAATTCTTTATTAAATGATAACGCCACTGTAAAAATTTCAAACAGAAGCCGTATTTTCGACAATTTCTTTAGATTGGGAAGGAAAGATAATAGAGAAACATTTTACGAGATTCTTAAGTATGTATTGAAGTCTTGACGAGAAAATTATTTTTGAAAAATGTCAAAATTGGCAACACTAATCCGTGTGTTGCGAATTATTTTTAATTCAAGGACTCTTCAGCAAATGCGGCAAGCAGTAGAGGTGGCGCGATTTCCAATCTAAAATGCACATGCTATATACTTAGAGAAGTACCTAAGAGATTCTGCACATATTTGACCGAAAATGTTTACTATTTTGCTTAAAAAGCGATCTAAACTTCCCACGGCTGGTTTATTTGACACAGGTCGCTGTTTCTCGTGGTTTGAAGAAAAGCTCAAATATTCAAGGAACATTTTTTCTTTAAGTAATAAGCAATCTATTAAGACAACAAAAAAATTTCTTTTTTCTAAAGACTGTACAGTGGTGCTACCCTGTAATAACAGAAGGATGTATGGCAAGCTTGAAAAAGTAACTGTATTAGGGTAACAAAGGCTACTTTTAAAAATATTTTGAAATGGAAAGAAGGAAAGATGACAGAATAATATTATTCGAGAAAGTTATTTAGCAAATATTTAATTATCCGTATGGCAATTTTCTTAGAGATATTGAAAAACACCGGAGCAATTCCGCCGAGATTCCCAAGTTTTAGGAGTTCTACGGCCAACACATGGCCTGAATTTGAACTTAAAAAAAAATTTACTTAGTTGTTATGTTTATAGATAATAAACTGTGTAGAAATCTTGAAAAGTACTGAATCTTCTTTGAATGTAGAGTTTAAAAGCAAAAGTCCAATGTTTGTTAACTTTCGAACAAAGGAGCTGTCTTTCATTGATAAATGAAGTTTAAATAAACTTATCGAAAGTTCCCTGAAAAATGTAAATTTTAATAATTAGAATAAAAGGAAAATCTTACTCTGCCCATATTTCGACAAAAGTGGATTTAAAGTGCTGGAATATGTTATACAGTCGAGTTTTGAGCAACAGCATAGAGACGTCATAAGTCACTAGAGCTTTTCATGACTGGTTTTCGGAACTTAACAAACGCGTTTATCACACTTGCGCACAATTCACAACGGGATTATTCCTAAAGAAGCTTTAAAAACAAAAATACTAATATGGTCAAGACATCTATCAATATTAACAAAGACCACGCAAAAATAAGAATTTATAATTGCAATAAGTATAGTAGTTCTCAGTGTATTTAAATTCATTCATTCATTATTTTTTGATGTCTTCATTGTACATTTCCTTGGTTTAATTACAAAGTCGCTTTCATACGCCATCGTTATGTCGAGAGCATTCTTTCCCGACTTTTCAATTCCGGTAAATTGAAGGCTTTCATCGTGTTCACTATTCCTTATAGGTTTATTTGAACATTTTCTTGGCTCAATAACGAATTCACCAGTGAATGGCACTTGTTTCAGAGATCTTATGACTCTGTTTAATATATCAGAACCTGCATTGCAACGACCTACTTCTTGTGGTCGTACAATATGCTAAAATGAATTATGTAGCGTAACTAGAAATAAAATTCAAAAGAAAACCAGTTACCTTATGCTTGTCTTCGCTAAAAGTTGGCGTAAAAGATGAATTCGTCATGCTTGTCTCGTGTTCTTTATATTTTTGACGTAATTCAAATAGTTTTTGAGATCGAAGTTGTAGTACATTGGAAGGAGAAGACATAGTAGTCAATTTATCAGATTTTCGCAGTATAAATTTATTCAAAAAATTGTGAAAATGTTGTAAAAGCATTTACTGGCTGCTTGGATGCTGTTTTTTATATGCGTATAGCACACTCAACTTGAAATCAAAACCTACTACGATTTTCATAAAATCAGCGCATACGTAGCTTAAATACGCAGAACTTTAAGTAAGCAACTGTAGCGCTTTTACATTTTAGTTTTCGAAAGTCAAATGATCCATTGGACGATTTTAAAAAAAACAAGTAAGAAAATTATATTCGATCGTGAGCGAATCGTTTATACCCATCATCGCGACCCCTAAAAAAGAGGAAAAGAACTAAATTTTCCTACCCCATAATATTGAGTGCGTGCGGTTCATTTTTTCTATTTTTAGAATAAAAATAGAAATTTTTATGATTTATGTAGTTTATGAGTAACATGCAAAAAACACGTCAAACAAAGATGTTAGCAGTTTTTTTTCTTGATGTGTGGGCGTTGCCGGCAAGTTTGTTTAAAAAGGTTGGAACATTTTCAAATTCTTTTACAAGTTTGTAAGCGAAACCTTCATTTTTGCAAGTGGGAGAAGGTTTACCATAATTACCAAATGGTTATGCAGGCGGGCGGACAGTCAGACGAGAGAGTGGAAATGCATTTTGAATTTTTGAACCTTGAATCTGTGCGCCATATAAGTGTCGAAAAAAAAAATGAAATTACGACACACTAAAAAAATTAGGCAGGCTTGGTCGCGGACTCTATACAAATTAGTATAAATTTAGTATTTATTTCCAATTTATGTCGGCAGTGGAAGACTCTCTGATGCGTAGTGCAGCAAAATTTCTCTTCGCTTTCTTGATCCCTTTCATTGGATCTATCAGAATGTATCATTTGTTCGCCGAAGCAGCATGAAAGTTCATTTTACTACTTTAACGAATCCGGCGACCCGATGTCAATAACATTTAAGAAGGTATTTGGGGACAAAACTTTGGCTTGTCGCATTCAAACGAAAATTCATCGCATGAATCTCTACATGATTTGGTCCCACCATTCATCTATTCCCAATTGAACGGAGTTCTCATAAGTAGAAAATTTGGTATAACCCATCGAAAAATAGCTCTTCGGTCTTAAGGCTTAGTGAATTCGTCGTTATTGTTTGGAGCTGCAATAAGCAAAGTATTGAGGCCGTCATGTTGTGGTCCTGACTTCTTTGCTAATACGTTCTACATTCAAATTGATTACGAAAGACCTCTGCTTTCTTCTCGGTACTTAAGTGCAGAGTGATCCTTTATTTGCAAACTTCATTCTCAAATCTGCGATTTTTGTAGAACTATTATGCGAAATAAAACCGTAAAGTTTGATATGCTCATAATTAAAATAACTTCTTTAAAATGATGTAGGAGGCAACATGTAACTTGGAGTGGCTTACTGGGCAATATTCACTTCTCTTCTTCACGCAAGGGACTCGCTAATTGAGGTTTTACACACGAATAGTATACATTTCATAAAAGTTTATTAAAGTTTAACACGAAAGCATTCTTACTATAAGTGTCTGACATTTGTAGGACAAAGTGCTTGCGTTATGTGGTTTTGTTATACTTACTTTTCCATCAGATTGACGACTGGACCACTAAAAAGTGTATCGAAATAGAAGACTTTAACTTATTCATATTTATTGAGTAAAAGGTTAGGAAAAGAGATGGCAAACGTTTGCAACAAAATTGTATAGATTCGGTTTAAGAAAATTCATTTAAATAATTCAATAAATAATTCATGTCAGCAAAATTCATTTGAATTTTAATTCGAAAACGCCACGAAGTTTTTCTTTCACTTAAAATATTCAATACAATGAAAATGACTTTAGAGAAAAGTGGTAAGAATGGAAAAAGATGGAAGCCGATGAACGCAAAAGAAAGGATAATCAAACAATAAAGTCGTTTTTTGAATAAATTTATATACATGTATGTATCTGCTGATTCTTATAACTACTTATTATCCATAAAGTTATTATTATATTTTAAGCATCCGAATGAGTGGCCGAGTAGGCAAGAGTCTCGACTAGCAATTCAATGGTGGTAGGTTCAAATCTCAAGTGCGGTAGAGTTTTTAATAATAATAATAATAATAATAATAACATCAATAAACAAAAAAATATAAATAAAGCCGAAAGCCTTAGATCCTAGTGCTTTAAGACTTTAGTGTTAGAATTTATTCTCTGGCTAAATTTATATAATAATAATAATAATAATATATTTTAAGCAATAAAAGCTACTATTTTATCGTTTCCTCGTTAACAGTTTGCTATGGACAGAAGATTACAACGGCAAGAACTACATTTAAATCGTTACTTTGCTGTTTATGTATTACGGTGAAGTTAAAGGTCTCTAATATCCGAATCAGCATGGAATAACCTCTAATTCGCCTAGTAGTTCTTAACGTCCCTTTCCTACGTTTTAAAGCCATTTTGAAAAAGAGAAGGTAGGAAAGCAAAAAAGAAATATTGGTGAACAAAGATTTAAAAAAAAACGTCTTCACGACAATCGATTTTAATTTTTTACCCGCGAGATCTTTGAATACCTTCTCTTTTATTCAATAGGTCCAGTTATGCGCTTCTTTGTCAGTGTCCTACAATTACAAAAAAATATAAATGCTCTGATGTTTCCTCTGACTCTTAGCTGAAAAAGTTTGCCTTACACTAGATCAAATTTTTTGCTATACACTATACAATTGTTAGATATTTTTTATGCCCACAATTAGAAAATGGAGTATATATTCAAATATTAGAGGTCACATAAAATATTTATATCCCTAGTCAGCATCAAATTCCAAATCGGTTTAAGTATACCCGATCGACGCTGCCTGCCTGCGTGACGTCCATAGTTAACATTACACTGGTCCCAAAAACGAAGCTATCAACTTTAAATCAAAGGTTATTTCAGTAAACAACCGCCAACTTAAATAAAAATCCATTTGCAGGCATTATCGATAAGCTAAATTCATTGGGTTTGATGCGGAGAAATGCGGTGAAAAAGAGCAGAGTAAGTTAAAAGGAATTTTATTAGTGCTTTGTTTCCACTTTTTTTTTATTTATATTATCATAAATACAAAGTGTAAAGAAAATGGAGCGACAATAGGTGGTCCTGTAACAAAGTAGGAAGTAGTATTAACAGTCTGGAAAAAAATGTTTATATTTATGTAAATAAAAATATTTCCCAACACACAAACATTCGCATTGCTTACTTACATTATTAGAAACAATTTATTCAATTGTTGTGAATTAAGGGGCCGGAAGCATCCTCCAAAGCCTTTCTCTCCCGTCTCGCGGTGATCTTTTTCTGTGCGTCGTTCTCCTTCCCTCGTTCTCTTCAGTAAGTGAGCATAAAAGGAAGTTAAGATGCATTGTGCAGGAAATTTGCGCATTAACATTCCTCGATATGGAAAAAGAAAAATTTACTTACTTTTACCAAATTTTGTTGTGTCTTTCCTCACAGTTCAAAAATTTTATGTTTATATTTTCCTTTTTACAACTGCTTTTCTACAAATGCAACTCTAAAAAAGAATTTTGTGATAAGTTCTGTTCGTTTGTATTCAATACTAATGCAGATTTGCTCTTAGCGACAACAATTTCTCTGCCGCCAGATTTGACGTAACTAGTGCATTTGGCAACAATGAGCAGAACATTTGCTTACATGATTAGATTTTATTGGTGACATGATTACACAATACAACTTTTGAGAAAAAGCGACTATGAGTGTAGGAAGTCATATGGCTGTAAGGAAACTTAAGTGCTTCTTTTTCGAGTTACCTCCTTGTACGATTGAAATCTTGTTCCAACTTTTTTATCACTGTTTCATCACTTTTAATTGGAACGACATGGTTCAGGCAAGGAAAATCGTATAAGCCTTTGCACTTTCTCTTCTTTAAACATCGTGTTGTTTGGCAAAGGCACAGCAAACGAATTCCTACTGATTTCATTATTTCGACTAAAAAATCATGACTGTTCCCCTCTAATGTATGTCGGTATTACTAATTGCAACCACTTGTATATTCTGCATTTCTTTAGCAAATGGTTATGTGGCATACTTACCACTGTATTTCAACATGCATTAAATTCACCTGTAGACCCAAATTCCTAAGTGAATGAACGTTTTAATGATTCGCTGGCTTCGCGGACTTTTCGTCTTCTGCTTATCCTCCTTAGCCTTTTAATATCACTGCATGGAAATGTAATTCATGGATTATCTAGCCACTTACTATGGCAAGAATAAACGATGTTGTGTATGCGCATTACGTTTATTCGTCTAAAAGCCTCTAATGTCATGAGCATATTAGCTGCGATTTCTCTTATTTCGTACCAGTTCGTATGTCAACCCTTGCTCCGCGTGATTTCATTACGTAACATCCAATTTACAGATTGCTCGTGCAAGACGAAGCGATTTTAACAATTTTGCATAAATAGAAACAATTCTGTTCCCCAATATATATCTGGAAGGTTAATAGATGCAAGCGGCAAAGCGGCTTAATCGAGACAGAGTGCGACATTGCTCCCCCGCTAAAAATATCTGCAGAATATTGCATGACATTGTTGTTAGACCTTTTGTCTTCCTGGATACGACGTACGAAACGCTGTAAGGAAATAATTAGATCTCTGACCAGCTTTGATGGGTACAATCTCTAACAAAAGATAAGAAAATCACCCAATTGAGTGGAAAAGGTACGATGAACGCTTAATGCTTTAGTAGAAGATTCCCGTCGATTTGAAATGATCTGGGTACATTACTCCGGCAGAGAGTGGTTTACTTTTGCACAGGCTGTTTCTAAGATAACGTCTGGATTCTGAAATTCATCCAATAAACCTGCAGTCATATAAATCATACTCTCCATGTCACATAACTTTGGTTTGTTTTCTTTTTTTAGGGAAAACGAACAAAAAATTGTTACTCAAGTATTTGTGCTACGTTGTACCCAATTCAAATAATTTGTTGATCGTTCTTTGCGCGATAGCATTTGAATGATTAAGGTAAACTCATTATTCATGTATGTTAAATATGTTCAAAATTTTCTTTATTATGTTGTTTTACTTTTTTGTCGAACGGATACAATTAGTAGTAGTCTGTCAGATCATCTGCCTTCAGATGGCTAGAAAGTCTGCCATGTCGTCTGGAGGGAGATGATCTGGCAGACTCCAGATCAGATGGGAAGGGAAGGTTGCCATCTGATGGGAAGGGAAGATTGGCTAGAAAGTCTGCCATGTCGTCTGGAGTCTGCCAGATCATCTCCCTCCAGACGACATGGCAGACTTTCTAGCCAATCTTCCCTTCCCATTGTTTCATTAAAATTAAAAGATCCTGTCAGCACCGCACCCGCTCCGCCGCGGTATGCAAATGACGTAGCACTGACGGTAGTCCACTCATTATTGGGGATACTATAACGTTTTACTGTCCCGTCTAACAGATAAATGTTATCTGCTGCTATCATTGCAGTAAAATTGCCTCCTTGCAAAAGCGGTGGAGGCTCCATCAACTCCCATTTATTCATGTGTACGTCAAAGCGTGCGTGTTCGCTGCCAATGCAAAACAATGAACGATCATTCGATAAAAGCTCAAATCTACCACGTCGCGTTCTCATCGCGTCTAAAACACTCCAGTATCCCTGCCTTGGGTCGAAACGAAAACACGAACTATTAGTGAAACCATAAATGCTATGTTCCGCTAGTGCGGCACGAGTGCACAGTTGGCTGTGTTCTGGTATGCTTGAACAACGTTCCCATCGATTTCTTGCAGGATCATATTTTTCGACACACCCTGTGCTGTTTCCACCGACAACATAAAACACTTGATGGTAAGCACAAATCCCAAAATTACTTCGACCAACAGTCATAGGTGCAATACTATTCCACTGTTTATTAAGCGGATAATAACACTCTGCAGTAGCCAATTTTGTATTGTTTGAATCGCAGCCACCTATAGAATATATAACGCCGTTCAAGGAAATTGCAGAGTTATCATATCTAGACTGCGCCATATTTGAGAGAGTAACGAGTTTATTTTTGGAAACATCATAAACTTCGAAGTTATTACATGCAGTTTTCTTGTTTTCCATTACAGGATAGCGATAATCGGGAAGAATGTTAAGACGCTCAAGTTCGTAACCACCGGCGAGAAACAAAAAAACCATTTCATTCTCACTTTTTGTTTCTGTTGAACGTCTTTCTGTTGAACGTCTTTCTGTTGAACATCTTTCACTTAAAGCCTCAATTAAGGATTTACTGCATTTTTGATCTTCTATAACCATAGGTTCACCTACAACGTGATTTCTTAAAAACTCAGTGCTGACACAAGGTAAATGAATATGACTCATTAACTCTCTCAAATGAGCTTTTCGTTGTTCTAGATCGCGTTTTATCCAATTTATTGAAGCTTTATAAGCACTCTCTACAAATTTCATTGAATTTTTTCTTTGTTCGTCTTTTATCAAGCTCTGGTTCTGAAGTTAAAAGAAAGAAGAAGCAATCGATTGCACTAACTTAGGTAGATAATATGACTAGAGTGTTAACGGATGTGCTTACTAATTCTCGGAAAATCGAAACATCTCTCTTATGTGTATTTCTTATTTCATTTGGAAAAGAGTGGATATGCGTCTCCTAGTACCTAATTTTGCAAATAAATAATACGATTTACTACGCATTCCCACGTACGTATAATATGCTTTCCGTTAAGCTAAGGAATACATGACAAGGTCAAACCAGGAGCCACTGATAATGAATTGATTCCCCTAATAACACTCCAAGAAGGTGAAGTTGTTAGGGAGGAGAGTGAAACAGTGCTTTTGCAGGAAAAACAAAATGCGTACCGAATGGTGTCTTGGGGTTTGCTAAGCTACTTTTGCAAGCATATTCTTTATTCTTAGCTTCAATTTGGTTTAGTATGTAGTACACTCAAGCAGGTAATTTTATCAAACCATATTTGGGGTTTCATGTAATCTTTTATGCCCATCTATAGCTTAAGAGAAACGAAAGATGTTTACCAGAGCTATTGTAAAGAGAGGCACGTACTATATGGAGCCTCTGAAGCTGTTTTTAAGTATTGCATGCCTTCGGTGGCGGGCATATAAACGTTAAGCATAAGGGATTATTGAAGACTTATTTGGAGCAGAAATATATAATATCGGATAATAAATGGAATAACAGTCACCAGCTTGACTTCATAACTTCTTAGATAATAAAAAAAGACAATTTTCCATGAAAAAGCATATGGGTCCTAATGCCATGAGTGTGCATTCCTATCCTATTAAAATAACAAAATGTATAAAACAGAACGCAATGGCGCACGCTTCAGTGCGGAAAGTTACGTAACGGAATAAGTGCAACAACATGATCATGACATCACGGAAACTGTGGAGAAAGTGAAAGAGAACAAATTTATGTTTATTTTAAGCGAATTGGTGGAGAGTCGATCATTGCACTGGCGGAATGTTAAGTGGGCATTAGAAAATAGGCTTATGAACCGAGACATTCATGCTAAGATCGTTGGAATCGAAACTAAGTAAATGTATTCTACTCCTCGATTATCCTTCTGCTTCTTGTTTAGATAGTTAGACATGTTCCCATAAATGTATTCTTAGTTCCATGCAGGTTTCTGACGTTGACTGTTTCACAGTCAGTACTAACAGGTTCCGGTCATTATTTTTCTAAAACTGACTATTCTACTTTTTATCAAGGCAGCTCACATCACGCTTATACTTTTCAACTAAAACTTTGTGTGCATTCAAATTTCATTATTCAATTGCTTAAATACCTCTTCGAATGGCAACAGCAACAAATCTTCCTTATCAGTTAAGTCATGGAAGTTGTCTAAAATATATTTGTGGCTGAAATCGAACAACTCTTTACAAGAACGCATATCTGAAAAACAGTAAATATTTACACATTGACCATATCATTTCGTCGTATATCTACCAGCAAATTTTCGTATTCGAAAACAATTTTTTTGATTTACGATGGGTTTGAGGAATTGAGCACATTGCTCTTTCACCCATAGGATCTGATATAAATCTGCTATAGAAAGCAAATTTTCAACGTTCTCTGCAGTGAGGGTAATAATGCCACTGTACATGTACTCAACGAGGGTTTTTATGGTAGGTATGTCTACGTCTTCTAATTTAATAACTCCTTCTCGTCTCTCTTTCATATCAGCTATAAAGATTTGAAAGAATTAGATGTTTGATGTATTTTTTTTTTTGACTATTTCTTGGAAGGACTTACTCTCAAATATCGATGCGAAATAGTCCGAAGCAAGCGCGAGCGCGACCTTGTGAACATAGATAATTTCACCTTGTACATCCAAAGAAAAATCACAGAGCTATAGGATAGAGTGACGACGTGTTAGGTCGATCGAAGCGTTGTTACACCGTTTCCCACTTACCTTTTGCCCGACACGCATTTTGCGTAAACCGTCTAGAAAAGTGTCCCCATAATCAGAGTTGGTACATTTCTTTTCGGCGATTAAAGCAACTTCACTTGTACTTTCAGAGGCCATCCTATTGAATAAATGTACAAACGGATTATGAAAACGTAAACTCGTTACAATTGAAGTTTTTAAGAGATCAACGCGTATTATTTCGCACTAAATATTCTAAATATTCTCGTCACCGCAAAAATGAAGCCCATGCTAACTGAGAACACCTTTTTCAAAATAATCAAAAATCGGTTTTTCGCTCATTAGTCATACCCTACAGCAGATAAATATACAGAAATTTGAAGGCATATTATATAAGCGATGAACAAAAATGGAAAAAAATCCCTGCGCCTACCTAATGTTATAGTGTCAAAATTTAGTTTTTTCTTTCAAAATCCTATAACTGTATAATAAAGTATATAAATTTTTGGGCAGTTGCAAATTCGAAGGGCACTTGAGCAGGTCCATCTGTGTAGTATCTCCGGTAAACTTTTCGAAGGACACGCGTAAATCACCTAAACATCTATGCTACAAATTTTTGTTTTGAAAATGGAAAAAATCTGCCGCGCCCACTTCATATTATACAGCATGAAAGTTCAGTTCTTTTGCCTTCTTTGTCTTTTTAGAACAACGTGATGAGTGTTCATGTCATCATTTGCTATTCTTTTCGACTATACTGTCAAACTAAAATCGCATTTTCATTTGGCACGCGGCAGGAAGTTGCACAATTCCACAGACATCCGTCATTCAATTTACTTATTCATAGCGCCCACGAAAAATTATAGAACAACGTGTTCTTTGTTTAATTTAATTAATAATTAGCATTAACTTTATCATTCGAGCTACAAATCATTTTATAGAAAACGGCGAAAAGTACAAACTTACTTTAATATACTTATCCTCGGTTTTTCACAATAAAATCAAAAATTCCACAAATAAAAGTAATTTCTCAATTAAATTGTATTATTATTTTTAAGTTTTCCACAAACTATTTAATATGAAAAGTTTTGAAACCTTTTAAAAGTTACTGCGATAAATTCGATAAGTTAAGGTAGACTCATCCAAATTATGGCCAACTATGCTTGGCAAGTTTGAAATGAAAAATTAGGATTTGACTGAGTTGTGGCCACGCGTTTCAAAATGTCTTAGATTCGCGGATAAAAATTTCGTCATGTAGATAGCATCTTATATGCCTTTAATTCGTGAGGGCATTGTGTATCCTGTTTTTTCTAAAAGTTTTTATTTCAGGAGACACATGAACAAATTTTAACTTTTCAGCTATTTGGACTTCAATTTTATTTACATGTACATAAAAATTGTGTGGAAGTACTAGTTTTTTATACGTATCTATAAGCTTTTTTATCCTCTTCAGATGAATTAAAATTATAATTTCAAACGAATTCAATTTTTTTAAAAGAGATAGATTTCTTTAATGTCCTCTTTGCTAGCGGGTAAATGGTTTTCGCGGTTTTCGCGGGAACTGAACATTTACAATTTTCTTCTATTGTTCCCAACATGTTTAAACTACACTTACTGTACACTATGTTACCACATAAAAACTCTTAAGCAAAGATTTGCAGCGATAACCGATCAAGCTTCGACACAATGATGTCTTATTTGGTTTTTCTGCTATATAAATCAATGTAAATAAAGCGATGTATATGTAAACGAAGTCGTATGGTTTTAGAACCAAATGTACAGGAATTAGTATAAATGTAAACAAAACATATATCAAAAACAGCGATAGGAAATTGATGTAAAACCAAATTAGATTTTTGATTGCCCGTGGCACTCAGTAAAGCGGTTACATAAATCAAACTTAGAATTATTAAATTATGAAGCTGCCGCCAAATGCTGATGATGGTTTTGATGGTGTCTCGATCCTAGTGAGAAAAGGCATATCCCATGCAATATTCATCCAAACATAGTTATTGCGGCAGTCTATTTTCCACCTCGGATAGACATACAAACTTTTTGAGACAAAAGTTACAGACTATGTAATTTCCTTGATTTCTTTATTTTTGGTTCTAGAATCATATGCTTTTGTTTATACTTTCCTGTAAAACAATATGGCAGCACGACTGCCCATTTTTTTTATTACACCTTGGGAGTTTATTATTTATTTTTCTATTCACTCTGTATTGTAAAATGAAAACAATTGATCAATTTTGGCTTGGCAACAATGTCTGTTGACGTTTACCTTCTATCAGCTGTGTGTTTATTTGTATAATACGACAATTTGTTTCTAAAAAAATTTTATCAAATTTGGGAAAGGCATAGTAACCTCTACATAATCACAAAATGAGTGAATGGCGATTGTGTTGCCGCTTATGTGCAAATCGAAAACCCGACAATTATACTAATGTTTTCTATCATGAAGCTCTCAACGTGTCCAATTCATACATGACTTTAGTCCAAGTCATTGAAAAATGTTTTTCGGTGAAAGTAAAGGCAATTTTTAGCGTAACCGACCGAATTGTAAATTATCTTGCATTCTCTTTTAGATATCCCCGGAAGATGATTTCTCGAAAGTATTATGTTCTCAATGTCTACGTCTAATTAATGACATTGTTGACTTTAGCGAACTTGTTATTAAAGTACAGGAAATGTTCAATCATATGATATATGACGCTGAACAAAGTCAACTTAATGTTGATGCAAATGATGATGATAAAAAATGTACTATAATGACTGGCGAGCAAAGCCCAACATGTAGCAGAATATCTGAAACATCTATACATATTAAAGATGAGATCGAAGAGGAGGAGGAGGAAAATATTGAAGGAATTAAAGAGCTGGGGGGAGAAGAACACGTTTATGAATCTAGTGCGAACCAAGAAGATGGCTCGTGCCTTAATTCGGACCATAGTGTAAAAGACGAAAAATTTGATTACGTTGATAGCCAAAAGGAATGCAACGAATGTGCTAAAGAATTTGAGTCTTTTGATTATTATCACGAACATCTGGAGCTAATACATGGAAAAAGAAAGTCAAGAGGTAAATGACAATGCAACATACAAAAACTGGACGACAAAACTAAACTTTTTGAAAACTGATCTTACAGACCCTCATTTCGATGCAAAAGTCCGGAAAGTAAATTATGAAGAATTATGCGAATTGCGCAGTAACGCAGGGGACATTAGCTTAAATTTGTCGTGCAATGATTGCGTACAGCAGTTCGAAACATTTCATGCTTATAAAATACATATGGAATCTATGCATGGCAAAGGTAGACGCGAAAAATGGAAATGTCCTAAATGTAACAAAACCGTGATGACAAGTTTTAATTTGAAAAGACATCTTCTAACTCACATACGTAAAAAGCGTGATACTGAACGTGATGAAAAGCATTTTGTCTCTGAAGTAAGCGAGATGTGTTTACGCAATCAAAACAGTTTAAAAATTTATATGCAAAGGCATGCGCCTTTTGAATGTGGAATATGCAAGAAGCGTTTTAAGAATCCAGCCCGGTTGAAAGTAATCATTTCATGTAATTTTAGGAATTTTCAACTAATTAATTTTTTCTAGGTACATGGTGAGATTCATGATTCACATAAACATATTTGCAATATTTGCGGCCAACAATTAAATACTCGCTGTGCATTGAAAGGGCACATGTTAGTGCATAGTGGTAAGAAACAACACAAATGTGATTATTGTGATCAAGGTTTTTATAGTTCATCAACCTTGAAAAGACACTTACTATCCCATTCCGGTATTAAACCTTACGCTTGCAATTTCTCCGATCGAACCTTCACAACTGGGACCTACTGTCGTAGGTCCACACACAAAAGGAAAATTCGTCCAGAGGAACTGGCTACTTTAGAAGCCAATAGTAGCGATAACCATATTATTAGAGAAATCCCAAAAAGGCAACTTCAAATTCATATTCGCGGCAAAGTGTGCCGCCATTATTCGCCATTCTTTTTTTCCCTTGCTTTATCAAACTCAATATCTATAAACAAAAAAAATTTTGCTACAAGAAAATTTATAAAAAGCTGAACGTGATTTTATTTAATTATTAATATTTTATTTTTACCAGATCTGTACCCAACAAATATGTCCAAAGCTTTCGACGAAGAATTTCACGATGTGCTAAGCCGTCTACTGCGAAACTATCCGAAGTTGTGGCGTCACCGGGCGGGGTCGATTAAAGGCCAGTACCAGGAACTGGCCGAAAAAGTAAGCGTGGAGCTGCACCGTCGAGTGTCCGCACAGAAGGTACAAACCACTTTAGGAGATGTCAGGCGACGTCTGCTAGGGCTAGAAAAAGGATGGTCATACAGTATGCGTTCTTGCGCATACCTATGGTATGCTCAAGAACTTGGATATATGCGGGCCGCGAAGGCGCTGTCGAAATCAATTGAGCAGAAGGAGGGATTGTTGGGCTTCGAGAAAGTGGTCGTAGAGGGTCAAAGTGATAAAAAAAATGGTATGGCTACGGCTAAAACGACTGATACGTCAAATGGTCAGTTCGAGCCGCCTTTCGAAAAGAATTATGCCGGCCCATGCCCATCAGTCCCATTCGTCGAAAAACCGCCAAATGCCCAGGAATGCATGCAGATAAGCGAGGAGGAGTGCGACGGCCCTTCGACGTCAGCGCAGGCGGCGCAAATGGCAAACACCGACGAATGCTGAGTCACTCTGTGATGTCCTCAGCATACAGGACAGGACAGTGCGGGTGCACTTCGACGAGGTTTTTACAAACCAGCGGGCGCAATATTCGCGAGCGGAAGACGTGCTCCGAGGATGCGGCTACTGCGACGAATTCGCAACGAAGACCGATCCGCCCAAAACTGTGCTAGTCTTCGCAGCGCGGAGTCTATTGACCCCGTTTAGCATCTTGCTAAACGCGTACCCCCGCACATATGCAGGTGGAGTAGAGGCGCTACTCGACGCTAATCTTGAAGCCGCATGAAATAACTAATAATCCGCAGAGAAGATGGGGTTGCACGTCAAGGCTGTCGTCGGCGACCGAGCTGTCATTAATCTAAAAATAATAGAAGGTAAATTCGCCAACGGCATTTACGAAGAAGGCGCGCAGACGGCAGCATCAATATAATCCAGTAACGGCGTGATGCACAGAGCTAATTTACTCAGGTTCGTGTTGTTTTTGCTTTAGGAAAACACTTCGGAATGACATAAACATAACGTGGTTCTAAGATCTTCGTCAACTCCTCCGCGCGTCAGCTATAGCAGCGAATATCCTGATTGGGCCGTTGAACGCAGTAAATTTCTGGTAAATTTATATACAAAAATTTATTGATGCACTACTCAATATTAGTGTATCAAAATTTAATTGTTTTTTCAATACCTTTATAACGCGCAGAAACCAGCTTCAAAAACCCTATAAAGTATACAAATGCCCAGCCAGTTTCAAATTCGCACTGCATCTAAACATGTCCGCCTATTCATTCTGTCTGTTGGCATAACTTTATTGTGTGGTAAACATTCACAGAAATCAGTTGCGTCCACTCCATATTATAGAGCATGGAAATTATGTTACTTCTTTTGTCTTTTTTAGGATAACGGTCATGGGTATAAAAGATTCGGTCCCGATCGAATTTAATTGTCTTACTTGTTTTCTTTATGTTTAAATTGGAACCAAAATCATATTAAAATGTTTATTCGATTATAAATTGCTATGATGCATTTAAGCACTATTACTGAAATTACTGGAATTTAGTGCATTAGGCGCTGACAAAACCAACCTAATATTGCACGAATTATTTCTTTATTGCCCTAACGCTGTTTTTCCGTAGACATTTGAAGAGATCTTGTAAAGGGCTACACGACTATGATTTTCGAAAAAATGTTACTACAACGAAAATGTAGTTAATCGCAATAATTCAAAGGTTTTTTTAAACTTTTTTAAGCAACTAAGTTCCTTTAGTTTTATAGCATTTATCGTTTATATGTTGGTGATAATAAAAACAAAAAGAGAAAAAGCGACGTTTTCACAACTATTAAATACAAATATTACATAATTGTATTTGACTTTTAAAATTTTTTAAAAATTTTAGTTTAAAAATTTCATAATAAAATAATAATAATATTGCAAGAAAATATTCCTTAGGTAACTATAAGCTTATAAGATAGACAATAATCGACGATTGTTTTTTGTTAAATAAGATAAGATAAGGTGGCAACACAATGTATTGACTGCTGTTAGTGAATGCTGTTAAATGGCAAAGCAATGTTTGAATTCTGTTAAATGGTATTGAATGCTGTTAAATGGCAACACAATGTATTCAATGCTGTTAAATAGCAAAGGGCAAACAAACAAAACAAAAAAATTTTCATTTTTTCATTTTCCAAAAGGATTTTTCGTAATAAGCATTTCGGGAAAAAGAAAAACTAACATAAGTCACAACAAGTGCACCTTAAGGTTTTGTCTTTTCGATATGTGAAAAAAAAGTTTTAATATAAATCCGCGTAGACATCTTGTATTGTGTACGTTTCTATGTCTCTTCAATCTGTGTAACGATTGCATTAATTTCTTTCGAAATTTTATACCTCTAAAAATTCTATACCTCATGTGTCGTTAAAGAGTATTAAGAGAGCGAGAGAGAGAGAAAGACAACTTTAAATTAAACATTTTAACATCGCATGGACATCTGTTAGGAAGTAGCTTAACTAAATAGTGCTTAGTTATGAAGCTCAAAAAATCTTTCCTGTTTTTAATTATAAATGTATTAAGAATTTATTGTATTTATGTTTAGATTACATTGTTGCGAGACGTCGCCGTTGGTTTCGTTGTATTGTTATTATTATTATTATTATTATAAATTTAGCCAGAGAATAAATTCTAAGACTAAAGTCTTAAAGCATCTGAGGCTTTCGGCTTTATTAAAAACTCTACCGTACCGATTTGAGCCTGCGATCATTGAGTTGCTAGTCAAGACTCTTACATACTTGGCCACTCAGGCAGATTTTGTTGTTGTTGTACTTTGCGACTTTGTTTATTTTCTGATTCTCTCGAAATTTTATAATATATGTCGTTAAAGAGATTAAGAGAGGGCCACAACTTTCACATAAACATTTCAACATCGCGCGGACATCTGTTAAGAAGTAACTTAACTAAATACAAATAATGTTCAGTTGTGAATGCTTGGGTTGTTGTACAAGCTAAAAGAGCTTACTTATTTTTAATTATAAATGTGCTAAGAATTTATTGCATTAATGTTAGATTACATTGCCGAGGGTTCGTTTTGATTAGTTGAATTTTTGTTTACGTTCCAAGATGTCACCGTTGATTTTGTTGTTGTATTTTGTGTTCTTGTGCATTTTCTGATTGTCGCGGTGCAAGTGTTTATTTATTGACATTACAAAGAAGATTTTGTTGTTTGTTCTTGCGTTTATTACATTAGGTAGGTTTGGTTTTGGCGTAGATAAGCAATTTCTCGCTCTTTATCTAAGATTATCCCTTATTTATCATTATTAACCAAGGCATTCGAGGCATTCTCTAAGTTTCTCTCTGCTATTGTTTTGGTTTCATACCTAATAATATTAATATTCCTTTCAGTTAGAGTTTAGGGTATCAATAACGCGGCTGCGCAACAACAAGTGTTCGTTAGTAACCAAGCGACAATATCTAAAAGCGCGGCAAGTATGGTGGTGGATATATCCGGTCATATATTGGAGGGAACTCTTCAAAGAAAAGTTTTTCATGAGAGCACTCGCTTCACTCGTAGCACTCCAATGTGAACAAATACGTCGAAAACAGCTGACTTTTGGCAAACCTCTATGCTTTCTATCCACTGCATGGGCTTTGCGAGGGAGGGAGGGAATGCATGCCGGATAAAACACAAGTGCTATTGGCTAACGCTATTGGAACCTAACGCAGAGTGTTAACCTAGAGAAGCAATTAGATGCGTTGGAAGTGATTTTGAGCTTTGGACCTTCAAAGCTAAAAATGCAAGCAAATTACAAAGCCATGCAAGATCGTTTACAAGATGTTAACGAACGTTTTAGGTACAAAGATGAGGAGAATGATATACTGATTCCATGAAAATGGAGAGCTAAGAAGATAGGTTGAAAAATGGAAAGAGAGAGGGAGAGTAAAATCGGATGCGGAATATGACGAGCATATTATGGAAAAACGATCCGTATTGCAATAGAGAAACTTACATGCGCAAGCAACATGGCCTTATTACAGGTATCAAGGTTAATTCGTACTGCGCCGTGTTATACGAAATTTTTTTTATTTATTTCTTTAAAGTAAAACACAATATGGGATAATATAATTTGAACTTAGATCTAATTTTTATCAAGACAACGTGTCCCGCTTTTGCATTATATCGAAGCCCTGTAGACGTTGAAATAATATAAATCAAGGCAATGAATACCATATTGTGCCGAAACCAAGACTCAGGGGCCATAATTTTATGATAGCGAAAACTTGTCTCTTTCCGTAAGAATGGTTGTGCGAAAGGATAAAGAAACCAAATTTACCAAATTTGGACCACGCATGTTAATGTTTTATGATAAATAAACGATGAGTTGATGTAAAAATGAAGAGGACCCAATTGGAACCACATGGCTCTATTTCGTGGACTCCACTTTATCTAAGATTTCTCATGAATAGTAAGCACTTCAGAAAAGGTCTAACTTTTAAGATTTATGAATGAAATTAACGGTAAGGAACTTGCACCACATAGGTCTACGTATGATGTTTTGGGTATCCAGGAATATGCATGCTTTCGTGACAAGTATGCCTTAATAGTGAATGAAGTGAATAACTGTACTAGGTGAAGTGATGTCGGACATCTAGTGGTCGGCCTTACTCGACACTAATTTGAAGATGTATCATGGTTTGTATTGAAACCAAAATCAGTTTTATTTTTATAAGAATTTTCTTACTTGTTGTTGGAATTTAGATTATTCCGATTATATTTATGAACTTGAAAAAAAAACAAATTATGGAAAAACTTGGAGAAATTTCATTCTCTTTCGTACAAAAAATAAAAAAGATCTTTACTCTCTTATTAAGTATCTGAACTTGTGAAGCTAACTTGCACAAAAAAAAAAAAAAAAAAAAACAAGAACAAATTGCACTAAATAAACAGGCATGGGATGCGAAAGAATACCTGGAAGAATGTGTGTGTTCTGCATGACGAAAGCTAAAAGAGTCAGAGTAGAATTAGTTGCAAACAATATCGCGACAAGAAAGGAACTTCTTAGCGGACAAAACCAAGCGCTCAGAAATCACGTTTCCCGCATTTCATTTACTGACTGCAATGTGTTCGAAGCAAGAAAAATCAATGATTACAAAATAGTTTTATATGTAAAATAAAAATTTATAACCTTTTCAAAGGAATCTGAAATAATTCTCAGTTCGTTTACGGAATTTACGATTTAATGAGTTTCGTGTTAAAATTTCAAAGGGCTACAATTTCCTTGTCGTAGGGAAAAAATAATTCATACGCAAACACAGTCGACCACAATTCACTTTTTCATGTCGCGAAAGAACAGCAACCAAACCATTTACTTGTAAAGATCGCCGTAACAATAAAATGAAATATATTTTAAGTGCGTCTGCTTGTGCGTACATCTTACAAACGGTTCCATTTGTTCATCTTTTGTAAAGCATTAGACGAGTGAGTGCCTGTGCCTGTGCCTGTGTTATAAGGGCAGTCAGCCAGAGTATAGTGCAGTACAAGGAAAGGAAAACAAAACTGTCTATCAGTGTGTGCTCGAACTGTTAAGTCAACATAAAGTCAAAAATGCAAATGGTTGTTGAATGGAAAATTTAATTTTCGTTTGGCTGAAAATGAATTATTCTCTTCTCCAAGCACTTGTGCGCTTCATATGAATTGCAAGTCGCATTAGTTGCAAGTAGTAAGTATGCTTATAAGTGTAATGCATATGTGTGCGCAATTATCTACAAAACATTAAATTTATAAATGTGTGTGTGTGCGTGTGTGTGTTTGCGGATTCTTGTGAATGAAAGATTCACACAAGTCCATATTTATATGTAAGCAGCATTTGTTAGCAGAGCTAAGAATTTTTGCGGCGCGAATTTTATTGTTTTCGCATTCATCGTCATGTCTAAGATTCATACAAGTAAGTACTGGCACGTCCCGAAGACCTGTGCATGTACTTATTCTTGTTCTTTTTCGTAATAGACTTAGCATGTAAAGTAATGGTGTGTTTGTGCGTGTAAACCAATAGTGCGCGCAGAACAAAACAAATTCTTTCCAAGTTGGGTTTTTCTCAACTTTTTTGTCTAAACTACAGTTCTTCTCAAGTTCAACTTTAGTGGTAACTCAAGTCCATGCCAAAAGATTGCAAACGATGCGATGTAATTAAATGTAAGAACAATTAAAATGCATTGGATTTGCGTGCGCCCGTTTCAAACCCATTACGCACGCACAAACAACGAGAAATTGTTTGTGTGCAGTGAGGTTCGTTTTGTTGCACTAAACCGATCATACGAAGGTATATTATAACAATTTTGTCATTCTTCTTCTTTCGCATTCTCTTAGAAACAATTTGTGTTTGATGGACATCTTCAAATACACCGCACATGAGATACTGAAGCACGTATTAGAATCTTTTCGTAAGGTTTCTTATGAACTATGTATGTATGCAAGGAAGAATTCTGGATCAGCTTAAAATTTCATTTACTTATCTTCTGCCTCTTATTACAATTTTCAAAGTCGGGAAGAATTCAGGAAATAAAATTTAATCCATGTAGGATTTTTTCACAAAAACGTTGCCTCTTTAGGCGTCAATACGAAACGTCCGCATGAGCAGTCGAGTGGGTAAGAATTGCGACTGGCAAGTCTGTGTCCGCGGGTTCAAATCTCAGTGCCCTAGAGTTTACTTTGGTCATAGTCACAGTGAGTACTCAGCCGGTAAAGAAATAGCACTTATCGATTCGGCCCACACCCACTAGGCCGTGCCCGGTTTTCTGCCTCTTTTTTTCTCACTTTTTACCGACCGTCATCTTATTGCAGGGAGGAGTAGGAGGCATCACCTGAAAGACTGGCCTTACAGTAATAAAAAAAAAAAAACATGAACACGAAAAGAAAATAAACATAAACTAAATGATAGGAAATTAATTTTTTATAAAACTGAAGAAGTAATGAACAGAAATCATCTATCGTGGACTATGGTTACTTTTTAGGTTACTTTGTAATATTTCGACTTTCCATTCTTTACCCATAAGCTGTTCTCTGCACAATGTAACTTTAGTGCTTCTGAGTGTATTCTGAATAGAGTGCATAGGTCTAACAGTTGAAGACAGTTGAATGTCTATGCAAAACGGACCCGAATGCTAAGCAGGAGATACAAGAACTGAATTATGGAAAAGAAACTTAAGTATCGGGCGCTTTTAATGAAAAATTCTAAACTTCTTGCCTCACGTCTTTTCTTAAATTTGTCGCAAAGCTATGCGTTCCACTCTCGATTCTATTAATCGAATCTGTACACATTGCTCAACTATTTCTATGACTGAGACATCTACTCCTTTTGACACCTGCCAACATTTTAAATCGTTCGGAGCACTATTGTTCTGCTTTTAGTGACCATGCTTTTGTTCTTTTCAAGAGAATGGAAAAATCCGAATTGAAAAAAACTGAATGGCAATCACGGAAGAAATATTTAGCTTTTGCTGTTATATTCAGCTGTTTGCCAAAAACATTTAAATATCAAAGCGAAAGCTGAGTTTGATTTACGTGAGTGCCTTCCAGTTTATCGATGGCGTGCTGCTTTTAAACGAGGACGTAGGTATATCAATGTTATTGAACATAATGAAAAACCAAACGAGGTAGAAACCATTATTGTTGATAATTGCAAAATGAAGTTGCAACACATAGCTGACATTCTGAAGATAGTAAGAGGCAATGTGCTTATTATTTTGCATGAAAATTTATGCAAGAAAAAGCTGTTTACTCACAGTGGAACAAATTAATTTGACGGCCAAAGTAGCAGTATGCTATAGGTGCCCCCGTCCACTTTACTCTGCAGATCTAGTTGCCAGCGAATGTCATCTGTTTCAGTAACATCCTCCTGAAAACAACACGTAGATCAAATGATTAAAAGGAAGGAAGGAAAGGAGGAGGATTGCAGGAAGTGATTTCGACACTCTTGATAAACTTTGGCATATAAAAAAGGCATTGAAATGTTGGAAGGGCGTTGAAGATACTTCACTCGCTTTAAAGAAAAAAAATGTAATCATTTTGTACGACTTCTTGTTTATCTAAATGATAACGAAACTTTTGTGAGATTGACTCATCAGTAGATTTAGTGGGTAACTGCGATGGAAAAACTATTAGCTCGAACGATTAGTGAGCCATAAGTTTGGAACGTTTACTAACTATCTTCTAACTTAGTTTGTAAACTCGGAGATCATTCGACAGAGGCCTGGGTAAACAGCTGGAGTAAAGACTTGTTAGCCAGATATGTGATAATCTGGAAGATAAGCTAATAAGAGGAAGGATTGGCCCTGACTAGAATATTACTTGTTTGAGGATAAAACGTCGAGGAAAATAACTGGCTAAACGATTAGCTAAGGGACTAACAAGAAAGAGATTTTACTAGTTGCGGGATTGGCCAGCTATAGTTACTTACCGGGTCGGGTACATAATTCAATCAATTGAGTAGCTGAAGAGAATTTCTAGGAAGTATGAACTATCTAATAAGCACATGGATTGCTAGATTGGCTAGGAGCTTAAAAGGTCATCCCACCAGGGAACTATGATATGGACGTGCCTAGAATGTGAGCAGGTTAATGGGTAAACAGAGAATTTTAACGATAGCGATATCTAATGGCAACAAATAGACTTGTCTCGTAGAACCCTAACTGATTGACTGGGATGAGCGGAGGATTTTTGACTTAACGGCTAGCAATTTAAATAATCGATTGGTTACTAAACGGCATAGTCAATAATAATGACAAAATCTGTCAGTCAGTAGTATTTACAATAACTTATTTTTTAAGTTAAGGATTTTGCTAAGATATTGGACGACTGATCGTTTCTTTAAGAAGTCATTACTTACAAGGTTTCCCTTAACTGTTAGCTAATTAAAGAAACGCTTCGTATTTCTAAGTGAAGAAAAAAAAAAATGTTACCATTCTGAACAAGAAGGCCCGCAGGGGAATCGAAACTATGAACTCCGCGTTAGCAGCACAATGCGTTAACCGACTAAGCTAATTGGTTATATTAAAAGCCTACGATTAAGATATAAAAGTTTTTCCCAATCTTCTTCTTCATCTTTTGTAAATCTTCATTTGTTCAAAGTCTTAAATCCCCGAAGGTTCTTCAACGGTTCACGCAGTATTGACCTGGCAATGCAACGTGTTTTCATATGCAGTCCGCACCAACATTATGGCATATTCTTCGTTTTGAGGTTTATATGTATGTGTGAGGTGACACTGTGTACAAAAAACACCTATTAATATATTTGTTATCTTGGTAAAGGGGAAGCGAAGTCATCGTATATTCGGTGCTTTGACTCCCTATAGGCTGAGCTACAGCTACGCGTGGTCACGTAACAGTAATAAATAATGTAAAGAATATTATACGAATCTTTCTTTGCTTTTAATAGATTTGATATTCTAACAGATAAGGAAACGTTCCGCGGGAGATCGGAGCTCATGTGTTCCATACAGCAACTTTCACGCTTTGAACTTCAACTTTGTTAGCACGGTACACAGCAGATTCGAGTTTTCCTATCTTTGCATCTGTTAGGTCGGAAATTGGAATATCAGAACATCATAGCAAAGAACATCACTTGGAAATTGTAGGGAATTGTTTTCGATGGACATTCTTTAGAAACTTTTACTCAAAGTTGGAAAAGAAAATAGGACCTGAGGGACACATCAGGGGAACACGACGCTTGTGGACGGACAACTCATATGTCAATCGATAACCACCAACAGTCTGCTTATTTTGCTAAATGATTAGTTTTTTTTTCTATCTTTCCAACATAGTAGCGTAGCTAGCTAGCTCGCGCTCGACATTTCCTAGATAATCTAAAATTAAGATTATTTTTTATCATTTGATTTAAAAGAAAAAAAAAGAAGAAATAAACTTTAATTAAAATTTCTTATCGGTATAACTTGCTTCTAATTTTTTTTTTGTAAAGCAAATTTGTTGCGGTGAAAGTTCTGTTGCCGTGAATTAAAATAAAAAAGCAAAAAAAAAAAATGTTCATCATTTGCATAGCTTCACACCTAATGCCATCACGTTCTCTAACAATTGTCGTCGTTTATGTGCACAAAAACACTTTTTGCTGATAGGCTCATGTTTAAATTGTGTTGCAAACATGGTGGTATGGGGGGCGACAGTTGCAGCGACACACACAGTAACAAAAAGAAAAAACTGATAATTTGTTGTTATATTTTATATAAACATTTGTTTTGTTTTTTTGTTTTTTTTTTTTTCTTTGAATAGTATGTGCGTTTGAGTTATTTATAACTTTAAGATAAGTGAGCTTAAAATGTACTTCAATGTGATAGAAATTAAGGTAACGTATGCCAAGAGTTTATGCTAAAACCTACTGTCAAATGGAAAAGCTGGCAACTATTTGTTACAAACTAGAAAAAACCCAAAGGCAAAACACACGTTACGTAGCTATCTCTTCCTCCCTACCAAGTTTCAAGCCAGCACTTATATGCTTAAGAAAAAGAAAATGTAAACTTGAAAATACAACGGAATGAAAGGAAAGAATAATTTCTTATTAGATTTTACTAATCCGTTAGGTTGTGTCGACAAGTTTTCCAGAATATCTATTACGGCAGTAACCAAAGCAATAACAAAAAGTATTCCAACATCTCTGCCAACTTGCCAACGAGTGCTCTACTGCTTTACAAAAATGCAGTTTAAGGCGATATGGTCAATAGATTAGTATTTGAAAGAAAAAGGCAAAAAAAGAAAAAGAAAAAAATAATGCAACTTTGTTATGTTTAGCATTTGGCACATTAACGTATCGTCGTTGATTGTAAGAAAACCACAATTATGGTAAAAGTACTGTTGACTTACCTTTTATATCGGTTACAGTGTGTTAATGTAATAGTTACTGGTGTCGCAGTTTATGGCACTCAAGTGCTTAACCGAGCCCGCGGACTGAAAATAAACTTAAAAGAAAAGAGAAAAACAAAACAAAAAAAACAACGACATAAGAATTATAATTGATTGTTTAATGCAATTATGTAGTGGTGTTAGTAAGTATGAGGATCGCATTTTACTGATAATAAAGTTAAAGTTTTTTATTTAAGTCTTTCGTTTAACAGAAGAGAAACGATTGTTAACTGCTCTATGATAGACTGTCTACAAAGTACCGAGCGCGCTAAGATGAAAATTACGATAACATTTATCATTAGATTAGAAAACCCTTTATACCACATAATGCCTGCTCAGCTTGATAGTTTCTTCCGGGTTTTGGCAAAAAATGATGCGATCTTCTGTCTGAACTTTTGTAGGGTACTTTGTCTTTGCTTTGTTGATACATCAAACTTCGTTTGTGGCCAACTTGCTCCCAGTTCAACACTTTTTGTTGTTGAACACTCTCAACTGTCTTCTTATACTCAGGTCTTGATTGACTTTTGAGGCCGCAGTGAAAAGTAAGTTGAACTTCAAAATCTGGAAACAAAAGCCAATCCTCAAATAAATAATTTTGAATAATCTGCTCTTTACTCTCTCTCTTATTTACTTACTAATCTTTGAAGTGCTATATTACCCTTTGCAATAGTTTTCGCCCACGTGCTCCCAAGTGAAATTTGATTAGATTTTTATACCCTAGTGCGGATGTACGCAACACCTAGAAGGACTTCAGCCTTCTATTAGACCGATCTATTCAGAATCACTTTTTGAATTGATCTAAGTTTGTTTGTCCATCTGTCTATCTGTCTTGCTTTCTTTTGTCCAATCGTCGTCATTCTTTAGGCGTTTTGATGAAATTTGGTGCACTGAGCTGTTTTGGCCTAAGAACGAACCCTGTAGAAAAGTGGTTCGGACCGGCTCGCTTCCCATATAAAGACTTCTTCTGAAAAGTCGATGTATGAATAACTGTAGAGTGGTGTATGGCAATTAAGGCTAGGTCTTGTCCCGCTATAGTGCTTTGAGTCGTTATTTGTTTATTTATTCTGTTCTGCCTACAATTTGCATTCAGCTGGATTAAGCAACGCTGTATACAAGGTTAATAAATTAAACGATCAGAAGCAACAGCCAAGGTCCAACTAAAAAACTTTTCAGTTAAAGGCAAACAGTTCGTATATTTTTCAAACTTCAAGTATCAGCAAGCGATCTTAAGTTTAAGGTACAAAACTAACGAGGATCAACCGAATAAGCAAACATAAGTCTAAGTAAGAATGTATACATAGCTATTAAGAAATAATGTTTACCTGCATTGAGAAACGCATTCTGAGAATATCGACTTGCGAGTCGCGAATCCTATCCACTTGGCTATGCGGTAGCCCACCCTACGATTTGTATGCTTTACACCTTTGAGACGCGAACACTATTTCTGGAATATAAAGCTCGTTACTCCTTCGATTACATAATAGTTAGTCGGAAAAATGAATTAGAAGTTTGTACGTTTTATTCATAAATTCATTGAGGACAATAATCAAATGAAAATGATTTCTCCTAATATTCAGTTGATGGCACTGTCAAGTAATGCATAACTTGATGACAATTTGATAAAATTTGTTAACAATTCCAACTATAACGTAAATAGATAGCCATACATATAAATATGTCGTAAATATAAAGTTATTGCAATACCAAGAAAAATTGAAAGCAGAACAAAAGTAAAGACAAACAAGTCTTAAATATTTAAAGACACAAATAGTTTGACGTTAATATTTGCATTCTTGCACACATGTACTTATATCCACAAGATAATAAAGTAAAGAGTATCTATCTAGCGCTGTATATGCCGTTCTTGCATAGAATAAATAAATAATAGCACTAGCACTGGCACTGGCACCCGTACCACTATCACTTTATTTGCCAATTCCACTTTCATTTAAGAACGTGTTCCGCATTATCAATAAGATTATCATCATGGCCAACGATATGAATATAGTTTTAGATACAAGAATAAAACAACGAATGTTTTGTAATGAAATACAGCAAAGGAATGTAAAGAATTGGTAAACTAATGGCACTGCACCCGCAGACATAGATTATTATTATCTGTTGCTGAAGAAAGGTGAATGAATAACAATAAGAAAAAATTCCTTTTTTTTTTTTAATTTGCAAGTAATTTAAAAAGTGTTAAGCCCTTTGATGTTGGCTGTCTTCGCAGATCAGAGGGAGCCTTATATGAGAGATAGTTGAGTAGTAAGGAAACGAGATAATTCAAAAAACATGAGATAAAAGAACAGTGGAAGGAGGGAGAGCATAGAAAAGTATTGTCGCAACGTCAGGCATGTGAAGCACTTGTCCCAGTTACGCTGATTCTAGCTAGCAATTGGAAAAAATGGTTAACATTTGTCAGAACAGAAAGTCTGTTATATGTAGCGTTAACAGGGCCAGACTGCCTACAGGGTAAGCATATTAGAAATTGAGCTAAGTGAAATGTTACGTTTTAATGCATCGATCGTATAGTGTGACTTGCTTCTTGCTCTCGAATTTTGCGAACACCGAATAGACAAAATGTCGCGTGCAAATGATTTTATTTTACTGTGTTATTACATTATTTACTATTTAGTATTTAATTATTTACCTATTTACGGTTTGCAGTTTAATTATTTTAACAAAATTGCGCGAAAATTAATATTTATGCAATTCAAGGAGACTTAGCACTCGCAACGAAGGCCATCGGGATGAATTAGTTTTTTATTATTTACGCTTCTTTGTTTGTTTTTGCTAATTATTATCTATTATTTTTATTATTTATTTATTTATTATTTATCCTTAAATATTTGTTTTTTATTATTATTTATTTATTTTTAATTTTCTAATTATTTATAAACTATTCATTTATTTATTTAACACGTCTCTCAATAAGTGTCCGGTCTAATACATATATGGCAACACTCTTGGCAGACGCATATGATTTTTGGATAGTAAAACCTTAGAGTTGGTTTTTGGATGTCGTTGGCCGCTGCCCACTCAGCTGGCTGTCGATTTGATTCTGGAGTACAGTGATAAACTCCGTAGGCACGCGTCGGGCGCATGAAGAAATCCTCTCTAGATCGTCTAAACAGCGCCAAATGGTTTTCTGAATCTGCTGTCAAAAGCCAGCAAAAGCCAGCGGCATGCATTTCGAACAGAGCATTCTCATGGACAAATGTTCATGCAAAATAGTAAATATGTTGCTTTTTGATATCTTTAAGATATGAGGTATGTCACGCAATTCCACTTTTCGATCTTCTAAAACGATTTTGTGCACTTTTTTTATCTTTTCTTAAAACAACTGGCGATTTTGGGCGACCAGAGGGCTCAACATCATCCATGTTCCTACGAGTGTTTTTAACAGTAGCAAGCCATCCAAAAAAGCTTTATCGACGGACACGAGTCACCATAACATCTTTCAACCCAACGCTAATTTGGTAGCGTCACGAAAATCACTATAACTTGTAAACTAATGGTCGGAATGTCATGAAATTGAGACATGTTTCGTTTGAAGGCATTAAAAAATTATATGGGTCTGCCCACAGTGTTGCTATACGTGTGTCAGACAGGAGACTTATTGAGTGATGCGTTGTATTGTTAATTATTTATTCTTTATTAGTTGTTATATATATGGATTTGGAATGACGTAACTTAGGTAATATTATTTTTATCAAACACAGTACGTTTTAAAAGCTGACATAGTTCATAGACAATTCAAAAGAAAGCTATATGAGACTTGGTAATTCAGCCGAAAGTGACCACGTTTCGAATAAGAATCAAAATTCTAAAAAGAATTCGGTTATTTTAACAAAATCACTTCGATCAAGGCGATGACATTTCGCAGACTTTTCAAAAACCTTTCAAAAAATTTAACATAAAAGTGCTTTAAGAAAATGTCTAGTGCGCGAATATCTATCTTCTTCGTCTCTGTTCTGGAAATTCGATGTTAGAACTGTGTCACTCTCTGACCGAAGAATCAGTTCAAAGAAGTGCGACACATTGTTTTCTAAAGCATCGATGGGGAACAATCATTTTGAATTGTTTGCGCAAGGCTGGTTACAAAAACAAGCCCGATATTTGGTTACGATACGATTCAGTAGTGGAAGCGAAACGATATCGAGACCAAATGAAATGCGACACACATTTGTACATATGATACGATAATGATGTGATCAAAGATCGTCGATGAAGTTCCATAAATGTTTGCAAACCTTGAACTGATGCTACGTAATATAATTTTTGTGGTTAGTGGGATTGGAGGGTAAGAAATGATCAGACAATCTACACAGTAGCGTCAAAAATGCATAATGCAAGTAAAGCATGCAATTAAGGCAAAGCGTGAGGAGTTAATCCATAAGAAAAGTGTCAAGTACGCCAACCTATGTATAATAATGTATACGGAGGGGTAAAGATTGAAAGAACTTGACTAACGGATTTTGATGTGCAGTCGGGTTATAGTCGTCGTCTTATTAACACTTGTTTCCCGTAAAGCTGTCATCAGAAACGGCCTATGAAAATCACAAGGTTTGGATATTTGTCCCCAATAATCACAGAAACTCGACGTATGTAGTGATGCATTATAATAGTGGCTTTGGTCGAAAATTTGAAAGAAGGTGCATCGAGGTGCTACATGTTTTGTTTTTCTAAGGTTTGTGCAAACACTATAAGCGCCACGTATTTGCAGTTAAATGCAAAAGCGCCATGATGTTATAATAATGCCTTAATTTAATTTCCCATGGGCTCAAAACTTTCTCGACAGTTAATTGGTAATTTAGTTTGTTCTTTAAGTTTATATTTCTATTAAACTTGTTGTAGCATTGTTGATGATCACGATGAGTGAAAATACTTTATATCCAGTCTGTCTCCATGTAGAAGTAACAGCTTTTTCTAGAACTCACTTTTTTAGCCTATTTAAACAATTTCAAGTTTGCTTTATGCTCAGCTGCAGTTGTATTTATGTTAATTTTACTGCAAGTTAGACAGGCACGAAAAACAAAAAAAAGAACCAACGAACCAACAACAGGTGTGGAAAGTTGTTATGTCAATATATCAGAATGAAAACAAATCGCAAAATTCATAAATAAGCGAAAGAGTTATGTATGTGCTGCAGCTACGCTTAAGGTGTTAGAAAGAAATCTTCAGTAAAAGGTAACACCTTTTCTTACCACTTAACTCACGACTATATCCATAATTCGGAGTGTCAATAAAACCTATGGAATTTATACAGCGTTCGCTTCTATTCACTTACATCTTCCTCTTCTTCTTATAATTAAGGTTTGAGTAGCCGCATAAGAAGCATTCTTTTTACTTTCCGTAAATGCTATGTGTGTTTGTGTTTCGTTTGTTTTCCTTTTTTTCGCAATAAATATAATTCTTTTTTTTTTTTCTTTTATTTTTTTTTTTAATATTTCAAGTAGGAAGAGAGGGTTTCAAAAGTACTTTTCGTGATTTTTAAAATTTATGAACTGAAATCCACCTCTTGAACACAATTTTTTTTTTTTTCTATTTTCCCTTAAATGTGAAAATTCTTGCGGTACTTTTATTACTGTGCATATCCCGTTTTGTGTGGGTTTTATGTTTATGTGTAGTTAAGTTATTCTCTTCGTGAGAAGTTTAAAGAAGTTGCACCGCGCATTATGTGTGCAATGTAAAAGTTATTGCCAAAGTAATGTCTGCGGCTAAAAAGCGACGATACGTAGGAATATTTGTCTTGAGGTGCCCCAACCATGAGGCGCGCTCTTCAATGACCTACAATACCCTACAGTTATTAATAGAATTTCTTTTTCAAATAATACGTTAGACGAGAAGTGATCGAAAAAGTGGTCTGATCCAAATTAATTTCAAGAGCATTTGTCCTTGGATCAGAATGAGTCAGTGCATCAAATTTCATTAAATTATCTCAAAAACTGTAAGTTGAACAAAAGAAGACACGACGGACAGATAAGCTTAGATCTATTCAGAATCAATTTCTGATCTGTAGAAGAGAACGTGGATCTACCTCAAGCCAGTCTGAGTGTTGTATACACCGGCGGAAGCTTAATATATCCTTGTACCACAAGTGGTCTAAAATATAAAAGATTGCAAAGATTTTTACGTAGTTTTCGTTGTTTTTTTTTCACGTGTGGGCGGGCAGTCATGGCCAAATTGGGTCGGTGTTTATGAATATATTCTATAGCATTTTTCGATCTTGCATTTCAATTCTTTGATTATCAGAAAACATATGAGAAAGCAATGCGAGCAAAAGAACAAATTGATATATAAATGCTTCATTTCTCAAATCGATTGACTTCACTTCCTAGATCTCTTTAAATTTTAATACCAAGGCACTTGATTGACTCCCAACTTGTTTGAGTTCATAGGCGCTCTGATAGGTTCGATTCAAAAGTCACCTTTAGTTTGTCGAAGGTTAAAATTGTTCGTACGAAATTTGTAGTAACATTACAGCCAACTATACTGTTCATGTTCGGGCAGTCTGCTATGGCGTAGCTCTATGCAATAACTCATACTTTCTAATTGTGCGAAATTTCCCAGCGCTTTATGTCTAACAAATTCAATTTATTTAGAAAGTTTCCAAAAAAAAAAAAACAAATGCGTAAAATATTAAACTATTGTCATCTAACGAAAGTTGCCAACCTTGTCAACCTAATATCTCACATGTAAGCCAGTTTTAATTAACTAAAATTCTGAATGTGTGTCATAATTTCGGACAAAAAATATTAAAATGTAAATCATAATTACGGACGAAAAGCAGATTAATTCATTGCAAAAAAATAGCACAAAAACACCCACATTATGTCAGTTAATTCTATTAGGCACTATAAAATGTATTGAGCCTCATAAGAGAAACAACTTTTAGTTAGTCTTGATTGTCAGTATAAACTGACTAAATGAATGAAAGATGTGAATTTTGGCCCTCTGAAAACTGAATGCAAATATAAGCCAAACCAAATCGATAAATCTAGGCTGCTGTTAAAACTAATCATCGACACCATCGCCATTATCTCATTTGTTTTTAGCATATCAACATTAAGCACATAACATACTTTGCGTTTATGGACGGCGTCAAGCGCTATGCTACACCGAGTGGTTGCCATACATATAGACGCCACACGTCGCGAAAGAATTACACAAGCACACAGTATCTCTGCATACACCAAAATAACTCAAGCAAATTGTTTGACCGATTCGTTCATTTAAAGAGAAGCGCCGCTTGTCCTCTAAATTTCCAAACTTTGATTGTTTGTAAAATTTGTTGCAGAAAATTGACTTAAGTTTGCGAAGTTAAAGTCTACAGTTTAGTGTAAAACGCAATCTTGTTTGTGTTCTTGCAGCTTGAAGCAGATTGTAATAGACGGGAATAAAAAGGGCCTACAATCAGGTCAACTGAGCAAGAAAGAGTTGGTCAAGCGCGTGATAAAATTTCTTCTCTCCTTTTTTTTGTTTGTTGTTAATAAATTTTTCTCATTCCTACAATTGGGTTGGTTCTGGTATAATTTTCTATTTAAGTTCATTGTAGTTGTTGTTGACGTATGATGTATGTGTGTGTAATTGAACTATTTATTTGTATCAAGACCAAAAAAGCAAATAATAAAATTTGTTCATAAGAAACTTTGTGACTTTCACCCACCAAAGTAAATAAGTGAACTTGTTTATAGATTTACATGATATTTAGAAAAAAAAAACATATATATAGATATATATATATATGTAAGTACTGACGAAACGAGGGCGCATTTGCAAAAAAGCAACAACAAGAAAAAACCTTCAGAATCTTTTTCCATTGGAACCGAATGAAATTGAATATGTTTTTATTGAATGGTATAAATTTTTCTTTAAAACAGAGGGAGACAGAGAGAGAGGGAGAGTGAAGGTTTAAAAGGTTTTGATAAATTAATTCAGTTTCTTATTTTTTAAGTTTTTGAAAATATATTTCGAATAACTTTTTTTAAGGATTTTTTTTTTTTAAAAACTGCCTTTTCCTTAACCACTTGGCTTAATTTGTTTTTGTTGCAATTCCCAATAAAATTATTTACATATACCGGTCGTGAATCGTGCATTAGATTTATCAAAACGGTGGCAAAAGATCTAACTGATCAGCAAACGCGGAAGCCTGAAGGAATAAGATAGGTGTGGAAATACTCTTAGGCCTCATGTCAATAGACTGGTATGCCAACAAAAACAGAAAAAATCAGCATAGTCTAGGACAATGGAAAGCATCCGGAATAGCCCACAACGTCTCGTTACTGGTGGACCATAAGCCCTTCATATACTATCCGAGAAATATAGACATCGCAGATGTCAATTGATGTAGATTCTCCCAATCTTCCCATCGTATCGTATGCGAATGCTCGGCAATTTGCAGAATAAGATATCAGGTGTTTGGCGAGCAACTCATAACGCCGGACACAGCTTAGTGCGCCGATCCAAACAGCTTGCGGGATTGACAACAATCGTAGAGCGTAATCCATCTTTTAGGTCCCGATATGGAACGCTGCTACTACCACTGTAGTACATTAAAATATTCCTAATGAAATATATCTAACCGAATGCCAAGATCATCGTAACGGTCATTACATTTTCGAAAAATCAAAATAGAAAATTGAGTATAAAAGTGGTCCCCAGAAGAGACGCAGAAATATTTTGGCAAGAGAATTGAACCAATGGATCGTTTCATTTCAAATTTGTCTTTCACATGCCCACATACGCGTGCTAGCGTGGCGTGAAGCATTATGCCGGTGCCTAAAACTCCATTCTGCATAACGTATAGGCTTTTCAAAAACTTAGAGAACTTAACAGCCTACTAGCGTTGCCATTAATTGATGTCTTGCTGAATATGGTATAGGAAGAACCTTTCTCGATATGCACACATTTTGGAAAACACTCAAGCTTGACGCATGGGTTAGCCTACCAAAGTGATACTCTTCATTTTCGTCTTTAAGTTCCTTGCGTCAAAGAGTTATGGAATTTTCATAAGAACAGAGCTAACGTCTCCTTGAGAGCCCAAGGTATTCCGCAGACATAGGAGCTTTTGATTAGTATATGTACCAATTCTTTTTATAGTCTTTGTGATCAGCACTATCACTCTCACTAGGCTTCAACAGAATAAATCGGTTCGTTAACATCCTCAAAACATGAGTCATTCCTCCGACATGTAATCTAAACATTACTAGAAAGATTGGAGAACACCTTGGACAATATTCTTATTTACTTTAACTATATTCTTTAACGAACATGCAAACGGAAATCTATGTATGGTACATATTGTATTTGGTTTGTTCTAATGTAAGTAAGAATGCTGATGAGTTTATTAGACGTGAACTCTGCTCATCTTATATATACAACATAACTTCTTCATATTGTTATAAAGAAAACTTCAATCCTTAATAGGCGTAAGTACAGTGTAAACTTGGACAGTAAACAATGCGCTTACACGTCATATTAATGACAATACATATTGGCAGGGAAACGTATCACAATCTAAAGTGTTTTTAGGGCACGTTTTGTGTAATAAGTATTTTTAATTTTTCCGTTCAAAACTAATGATTATCGGATGTAATAACAATATAATGTAAAGAGCTATAAGTGTTGGGAAAAAATCCAACTTAACTATGACACTCTCACAGGTAATATTCTCTTTTGCCTTTTGGAGTTCTCTTAAACTATAGACTAAGAATATTTAAGGTCTTCAGTATGCATCAGAAGTAGCGAAATTTATTTTTAAACATTTGCAGTATGCTGGATGTGCTCAGTTGTAATCAAGAACCGGACAAGTTAAGATCGTCTCTTTTGTAAGAAAAGAATCGTGTGAAGCGAAACTAACTTCAAGTGAATTGAATTCTAATAAATAAGAAACAGAAAGAAAAAAAATAAAAATTCTGTAAGAAGCATTGGTGCGTGAATGGTATTTCAGAAAACTTCTTTATTTTAAATGTTTGAGCACGTAGCTCTTCAGCTTGTCGATAGTGTGCCTGTGTAAATTACTTACAAAACCATAAAGAATAACAAAGTGATTAATTTGACCGCGAGCATACAACATAATGATTTTAATTCACATGTAAAGGATTACCTGCCTGGAGTGATAATAATAACAACACACTATCAGCGAAGAACAACGAAGAAATATCTCTAGTAACTGCATTAAATACCTATGCATAAGGTTAAGCATTAATTAGCCAATAATTGGTTGGTCAGCGGTCTTGTATAATATCTTTAAAAAAAAATATATATATAAAGACTCTGTGAGGTCTGCTGTGTAGCATGTATGGCTCTGCTTACATCAAGTGAGTGCATTAAGTGTGCGTAAACCTGTGTTCTATAATAATAAACGCCTTTTAGGGATTTCGTTGTTCGCAAGTGTGTTGTAACGATTGTTTGCAAACATGTCTGCTGATACTCAGCAAGAAATATTGCCTTGGCTCCGACTGTATACATAAATTTGTTTTCCTTTTACAATTCTCTTCAGTGTTGCTGTTACCATGTCAGGATAATAAACACAAACATTGTTTACTTTCATGCCTTCATGTTTATAATCTTTAGAACAAAACACGGATTGCTTACTCTAGAGTTTTTAACTTATTCCGAACTTATATCAGCGTAGAGCGAGAGAGGGTATGTTTATTTATTTGTCGTATAGTTTTCTACTTTGTTTAGTTTTTCATCATCTAAAGGTTGGTGGTTTGCTTGGACTAGCGAATTGTCCGTCCGCATGTTAGTTTATTTGTGTCTTTCTGTTTTGTTATGACTTAAGCTGCTTTATCGGAAATATATACATATATATATGTATTTGTATATGTATTTATACATATATATATATACATATATGTATTTATGGAGTAATAGGTTACGTCTACAGTTATCGCGTACATTGTTCAAGTATATGTGTACAATTCATTACAAAAGTTTGTGTCTTAAGTCTTTGGTTTTTTCCTTCACATATATTTTTTCTCTTCTTTCTTTTCCATTACTCATTGCCGTAACCTGACCATTGCAAATAAATAAAACAAAAAATGTTTTATGATCTATTCTCCTTTCTAATTTCTATTTCTCCTCAATAGTGAAGAACTTGTTTTTTTCTTCATTCTAGTGGAATTGACTCAATTAGCTTTGGTCATTGATGCTTTAGCTCAATCGATAATTGGATTTCAGGCTTATTTAATGTATAAATTGATTTTTTATGAAAATGAAAAAAAAAACTCACTATGTGAAAGCCAGTAAATACATTTTATTGCTGAAGAGTGAAAGACTTTTGTTACATTTATGTGACACATTTTGTTTTTTTTTTTTTTTTTTAATGTATGCCGACGATGATAAGCTTTGTAATAAATACGATTTTATGCGCTCAAGTACGTTTTATGAGCCAAATGTCATATTCATATCGACATAGTTTTCTTCATAAAAAAAAAAATAAATAAATAAGTAAGAAAATTGCCATTAAGTCGAAAATTCGATACCCAAAACAGAATAGAAGACTTTGTTGAACCGTCGTTCCTTGCCTGTTGACGGATGCATAAATCGATGTATTTTCGAAGTACTTATGTCAAGTTTCAGCCTTAGTCTCAATTCTTTCGTCTCAGATTTCAGAAAGACGGACGGACTCAAAATGTTATTTTTTTTTACATAGCCAGCCTCTCGTGGTATATCCCTTATACATGTGGACAGGCTGGTGGTCAGGAGGAATTAGAATTGGAAAGGAGGGAAAGAGGTTGGAGGTGCGTCTCTGAATTGAAAGTGGAACCATTTGAAAGAAGCATCACTGTAGATGGTTTTCTCTTAAGAGCGATAGTGGGGTGGAGTGTTGCGCGTTGTACAAAATTTCAGTAAACGGATAGGTACGCTGTAAAAGCTCATTAAAATATTTGTTTGAAATAAATGGTAACACGTTTGGAAAAACATTGCACAACCAACATGACAACGATTCTCAAGAGGGCTCTTGAGCTTTTCGCTACACATCCTCGAAAGCGGGATTTATAGAAGCTGCCGTCCATACTTGGGAAATGTACTATGACTCTGAGCGGACATAGCGGGCGCAATTGGTTTCGATGACGTCTGCGTCAGAAGCTTTCCTTATGGCTTTAATCGTTTCTTTCAACTCTTTGAACACATATGCAGTCTAACGAATTTCGAATGTGTACTCGGGAATGGGAGGGGGTGGTAATCATTTCTCTTGTGCAATAGGGGACAGAACACTGTATTCTGTTGTAATCACATTCTAAATAATATGTCAGATGATAAGTGAATCATACCATAATTTTCACGATTTCCACGGTCTCGCCTAAATATCTTATACTTAGTGTCTTAGTATCTCATCCTTGCCAAGAATGTATAGATGTAGTTAGACAGGCTTCGGATACATTTTACCAAATGATCCATGTGCAATAACGTATCTATTATACTCTCTGGCTCCGTGGTGAAAACAGAAAGAAGAAAGAAAGAAAAGTTTTTGAAAAACACTTTTGTTTGCAAGAAAAGTTTTTGAAAAACACTTTTCTTTTTTTTCCATAGAGAAGAAAAATTTATGAAAAATATGATAAGCAATGTCTAGAAAGAAGACAAGTCGAAAATAAATTTTCTTAGAGGAATTGCAATCTATTCTAAGAAAAGTTAAAAGCAATCTTTGCATTAAAACTATTCTTCAATTGTCTTTAACGATTTTCTTAGAACCTTTTGTTTAAACACAAACCACTTTCCAAATTATCTCAACGATCGTGGTGATGAAATTTAAATATTTTTTAACCGCAAACTCTTTCAGTTAAAGATGCAATAAAGCGGTGTTTTTGTGATTAATTATCTGTTTGTGGAGATTTATATTTTTCGGATCGATTCACAACTATTTTCTGAGGAGAAGTAATGCTGTCTACGGAAACTAAGTATAGCTTTTACCATTTGAGGTCCTCCTTCCGTGTGGTTGTTTAATGCTTTCTTGCGTTTAACCTATAGGCAACAATTTTTGAGATATTTTGACCCGTGTGCAATAGTTGGGCTTAAGAACGAATACTGCTGAAATTTGGCCCTATATCATCTTTATGGTTGCTGTGAAAAGTATGCAAAGCATAATTTGTAGTCTTTTAACACGAAAATAAATGAAATCTAGTATTACGCGAAACGATTTTGAGCATTTAATGCTCATATCTTTCAATTTAGTTTGCCGTGCAGACTATCACCGCCTTTCCACTTGTGTTGGCACTATTTTCAAAATTAATACCATTCTTTTAGCTCAGCAGACGTTTTAGTGGGAACTTACTCTATACATGCACTGTTATCGTCTGCACTCTTTTACTCGACTTTGTCGGTGTCGATTGATTGCCGTCTTTTCATTTAGTCGTACATTTATGTACACAGATTTGATTTTTAATTAAGGTTTCAAGGATTTTAATGTTTATATATGTATATAGCTATGTATGTATATGCATACAGTATATCGCACTGACTCGTAAAGTCATTTCTCTCCGTTAAAGTGCTATCTTTAAGTTTTAAGTTATCCCTTTGGGTTGTAGTTTTTTGGGAAGCTTAAATAAACGCTGGAGGCATTATTTCGAAGGAAAGTTTTGGTGAACCATGAAATTGTTCACTTTTACTTAAAAATTTCAATTTTCATTTAATGCATCGCCAATCCTTACTAAAGAGTGTAAAGATTTTATAGCCGAGTGGTTACACATTTGGTTTGAAACAATGTCGATTGAATCTCGTGCTGATATTATTTACTAGCAAGTAGTGCAAGCAAGCGAAAATTGAAAGAAAAGATAACGAGAATAATCCATGACAGAAATTTTCCCAAAAGATCATAAACGAATGTAAAAGAAGGTTATGTTACTCCTCCAGTGTTGTCGTCAAGTAATACTGCGCCCAAAAGGTAAGTTAAATTGCGCGAGTTTATAGATTATCAGAAAAATTTTTGTTCTAAATTGGTAGCGCTGCGACAAACATCTTTGCCACATTTCACATCATAAACTTCATTGATGTTTCAGCTGCGCTTGGTTTTGTACGACGCTGAAAGTATTTTTTCCGATTTTTACACTTTGTGTGAAAATAACAGATAACGAAACGCATTATTACGGGTAATGGAACTTGCATCTACGCATACGATCGGGAAACAACCGGTCAATTAAGTAAATATCGTACAAAAGGTTACTCAAGACCGGCAAAATCTCATAAAAATCACGATGATGTTAACAGCTTTCTTCGATTATCGTGATCTTGGGCATTATGAATCGCTTCCGCCCGGTCAAACTGTTATTTGAGTGTGATGCGTCGTTTGCGTGAAGCTCTTCGCAAAACAGAGCCGGCATAGATTTCACGAGAGAAAAAATTAAATTGGTCTTAATTTTTGGACACAGCAGTAGTTATGTCCGCAATAAATGTCCTGGATTTTGTGAATGAAAGTTGAGTCGCACAGCACCTGTTTAATGGACGATTTACATGCAGTGGGATTAAACGGAAGTGATAACTCTCGTACCTCTCTTGTAACAGTGTTTAAAAGAATTCTACCGCAATCTACTTTTACTTTGTGGCGCCGCAATTAAATTATCGCCGGGAAATTTCAAATCTTCCTATCATGAATTGGTCAAGAGCATAGACGCCCGTAATGTTATTTTGCAAAAGCCACAAATTATTAGCTTTGTCTTTCTAAAAGGGTCAATGATTGTTTTGAAAAACAGTTACATTCGTTTGCACTGCTGATTATATAGGATCCATTTTGATGCACATGTAACTTTCTAATAGTTTTTTTTTTTTTTTCTTTAATTTTATCTCATCATTGTATTATGTAAGCACATGTTTGTATTAAGATTCACATTCCATTTAAGACAATTGCTTATTAACATGAAAGAAATTTTCTTTTACAATTCTTACAACATAGGTAGCAGCTACTCATAGGTGGTTTAATTAAATTGCAAATATTTGATTATGTGTAAAACCGTTGCGGTAACCATGTTTTAAGATAACGGTAAAAAAAGTCTTATTTATAAATAATCGCATAAAATCTTTGAGAATCGTATACGCGTTCATGATTTCAATCTTTTCTTTGTATTCATCGTAAACTATGAAGAAGAAGAACTATGCATGAAAGAATGCCTATCTAACTATTCTTTAATTCATAGAAATTTGTGTAGGATTTTTTATTACATTTCTTTCTTCTTACTAAATAAATAAATATGTTAAAGAAAAAAATAAGAAGAAAAAAAAGCTCATTGTTTATAGATCTACGTAATAGAGATAAATAATTTTTATATCATAACATACACGCACACAATATTTCTTCCATGCGCACTTACTTTAGGTGAGTTATGTAAAGCTATTCCTTTCTCTCGGTGAGAATAACAACGGAAATTATAACAAAGTAAAGCAATTTATGTGAGGCAGAAACCGTATAGCCAGAGCTTATAGTAGTACGCTTTTAAGTATAGAGTCTGGTTTTTTCTACATGTACATATATTTCTTCTTTTCTTTTTTTTTTTTTACTACTCTATGTGAAAGGTATCATCGCTATGTTCTCTTATTTAATGATGGCTAAGAATAAGAGGACAAGCGCTATGGGACTTAAGCGTATGCCGCGAACAACAAATAAAATCTATATTGACATTCGTGCGGGCTTAAAACTCCAGACAGTCATTCATTTTGCCAACGTTATTTGCCCGCTTACAATTTTTCTTTACTTAAACTATGACTGCTTGGCAGTGTGCCCATCTAACTGCCTGCCTACCTTGTTGCCTGCCTGACTGCCTGCTCTGCCTTCCTTCCTTTACCTTTCTCTATTAATGGAGGCATTTATCATTTCACAATTGTTGGTTTTAGCTGTCTTGTTGTTGTTGTTGTTGTTGTTGTTGTTGTTGTTTGGCCGTTCATTTCTTATACTTTTCAGTATAATGTGTATACGTTATTCCTACTTATGTGGTAGTAAGTTACCGGGCAATTAACGGGTCTGGACCGTAATCTTAGAGCAAGTGTGTTTTAACGTCTTCTCTGTCGTTTGTTGCTAATGGTGCTGCTGCCTTAGATTACCGCATACAATGTAGCCCACGGTGATAATGACGTTGCTGTGATATCATTGTTTCAAGCCCCTTGAGTATTTCTCTCGGTATCTATTTCTGTGCGTTTAGCTTGTTTTTTTTTTTTTTCTTTTTCTTGTTTAGTTTGTCGTACATGTATGCATCATTAGCATTTATTGTCATTTAAGATATTATTTTTTATTAATACCTATCGTGATTTCAATGTTTTTACGGAAAATAGAATGTCGTTTATTTAATTTCACATCATAATCGCCTTTTTCTTTTGTTTTATTCTTATTGCAGATCATTATGCTAAATTCATGAAAGCTTTCCTCTTTAACATTAGTCGCCAAAAGCAGGCACAAAAAGCTGAAAAATGTCTCCATTCATGCGAAAACTAAAATCAATTAACAATTGACCAATGTTGGCGGCCTACTCATAATTGTAAGCCGTTATTCGCGCTCTGTATCTTAAGCATATTTGAAAAAAAGTAAAAAAATAATAAAAAAAAAAATTGGAAAAAAGGAAAACAAAAAAAAAAAATAAATTAATTGATGATGGCTTTCGTAAGCTTTACTGGTGTGTTAAGCACATTTCTAATTCTGTTAACCATTTCAACTCAACTGGGGGCTTATATTACCCATAATTCAGGTGAGTGTATTAAATAAACTTTAATTTGAATACAATTTCTTGGAATGTGGTTTTTGTTTTCTTCCTCTCATTTACATACTAACAATAGATTATAACGATGAGAAAAACAAAAACGACGCAGATGCTTTTATGTTCATTGAAGGTTTTAGTTGAAGATATATATGTATATATATAGAGTGGGAAAAAGAGTCAAGAATAAATAAAAATACGCTTTGGTACGTTGTTCTTACCGTTATCATATTAAACGTTTGACAATGTGCTGCGATTAGTGTTTGCTTTGCCTATTCATTAATTTAAACAGAAGGTGTGTGACTAAGCTTTTAGAAGAAATCGATAGTGCGTTTATTATTGTAAGAAGTCCGGTGCAGCTATTGCGCAATGCGCCAGAAAACACTTTCTCTTCTAGCTAATCACTTTCATTCCTCTTGAATTCCTGTAATTCTCGACAATGGATCAAATCAATGTTGGCGGTAAAAACTACCGCCAAAAACAGTTTCTAATTTCGCTAAACGTAAAGTTCCAAGTTCTGCCGGAATCTGTGGAGCTTTGCTGGCACCAAATTACGATATTGTTTACACGTTGTTGCCATAGGATGACTGTTTATTTGCACTCCTTGTAATTCTCCTTACGTTTTGCAGTTAGAACTTTTTTAAGTCACACACATGTGCCTCATAAAAGTGAAAGCTTTTTTCGTTTCTTTTAAATATAAAACAGCGTCAATCGGATGCTCAGGAGTAGACGAGTAGGTAAGAATCTTAACCGCCAAGTCGTCTATGTTCGTGGGTTCAAATCTCAATGCGGTAGACTTTACTTTGGTCATAGTTACAGTGGGTGCTCAGTCGGTAAAAACATAACACGTATCGACGCTGCACAAAGGATGCTGCCATTTCTCTATCCTCTTTCTTTTATCTCAGTTTTCTACCGACCGTCACCGTATTACACGAATAGGTGACACCTCCTGGTCATGCCGACAAGAAAACTAATTGTTCGGACGGACGGACAGCAGGGAAGCTAAATTTTATTACATTATTATTTTGAAGTCGATATATTTTGAAGTCGATATTTTTGTTCCTTTACCTGTGTCTTTTAACTCGCATTATATTGAAATATTTTATGAATAGAACAGATAGAGAGATCTAAACAGAAGAGCAGAATGTTGAATGTGTGGATTTTATTTTCGAACAAATGAAGGAATAACGCATCTTTTCGACCCAAGGGAGGAATTTATTAGTTTTAAGTCGACCATATCAAAGCTTTCGAATTTGCCATAGAGCTCAAGAATTTTTTTTTCGCCCAATGCAGGCGTTGTCTTTATCTTCTATTTTCTGTCGTGAAGCATCAAAATATATAATTTCGTAAAAAACGATTTCATATAAACCAATGTGGTATCAGAAGTACCCCACTTGGCAAATGAGGACCTAAAAAATGCAGAAAACATATTTTTTCCCAACATAAGCTTCGATCGATCCACTTTCCCCAATAATGTTCGAGAACTTGGTTAATCTGTTTAAAGTGAGAATCATAGAACTGTTAAAGTAGCCATCGATTGCTATTTGTTTTTGGCAAATAGGAACCTGCCTGAGAACCCTTGCAAATTAAACTTTTTGGCTTTGGCCATCACAATAACGCATGTGTTAATTAGTTGATAAAATAACCCTTTTTTGTGGTGAACGGGGTGGGTTCCTCCTGATTCCATTGCTTAAGTAGTGCGATAGGTTTCCCTTTAAGGATTATTGGTGAGAATTACAAAATTGGCAAAAATTCACAAAAATTGGCGTTATAATTTTCCCGTTAGATGGAAGTGGCCTTGGCTGTGTTACAACTCGTTCTTCAATTTCACTTTATTGTTTTGACTGCTTGTTTGCACCTGCAGGTATGAAATAAAAGCTGGCTGATTGTCCACTGCTTATGAATCCATGAAAATACACAGCTTCATTGCTGCAGAACATCATCGAAGGTTTACTGTTCTTATTGCATTGTGAACAAAAGTGGCGAACATCTTGTGTATAATTTTTTGGACCCAAATTTTCCGTCGAAATGATTGTCACAGAACTTTGCATGTGTGCTGGCTCGAGAATTTATATTCGGCATTTTGTTGCATCATTGCTCGTACAGTCTTGTTTAACTTCTGCCGTTCAGCCTTTTATTATTGCAAACACATAGGCAGGCTTTCCAAGACTTGAACCTAACTCGGTTTTAGAATTGGTTCGACGACTAAAACCATAACAATGATATATTTTCTCGTGCGTATAAATTCACTGAGAGTGTTCTCTAGAGATGGCCATCAGACAAACGTTGAAGAACGTCGAGCTTGCAAAATTTGAAACCTAACCTTTCACGCGAATACTCGTTCCAAGCGATTCTTGGGTTACACTTCGAATTTCAGCAGCATCCATAGTATTGCGGGAATGACATGCCTTTGGGATTGACTTAGAGATTTACCTTCGGAGCAGATTATTTGTGCATCTTTTTGAATAATAAGTACACTGCTTTGTGTGCTTTGTGTGTGTCCTATTATCGTAAATTAAACGAAGAAGGGAAAAAGAAGAAATTAAATATAGAAAAATGTTAATTAAAATGAAAAACCAAAAGTCAATTTGACTTAGTGCAGACCTAATTTCCTGCATTGCTATTTTAATTTTAGAGTACAAGTTAACTGTAAACATACCTGGGGACAAATGCATCCATTCTCCGCAGTTGCTTTGTCATTTAAAAATTGTACATCATGTACATTATGCAGTTCTTTTAAGCGTGACAAAGTAAATATTTCTTTGAGGTTAAAGAAAAGTACGCTCATTATTTATATGTCAACAGAGAATATTATTGCTTTTCCTTAATTTCTTTTTATTTTATGGTAATGTTTGCGTAAAAATTTTAAAACTTATCCATTCACTCTTAGAGCTTGAGAAAAAGGCCAAAGTGGTTGCTTTCATAACAACTCGCACCAACGTTAACTAATCTATATAGCAATTGTTAGGTATAAGCTTAACCAACTTAACGATCAAGTGAAAGGCTTCTCTTACTTGGGAAACTTTCGAGATATATTAGAAGGAATACAATAAGTAGTAAGCAAAAAAAAAAAAATTAAATTGTTCTGCTTTTTCAGTCCATTTCTCACGTACGTGTATTATGTTACTGGGCTTATCTTATTATCATCTGATCGCACAACTACTAACACAAAATTGCTATAAAATGATACAAAGTATACACTCGTAGTTATAAGATAAGCTACTCAAACATATTTCCTGACATCTACGTACGTACAAAACGACAACAACAGGAAAGAACAGTAACAGCAGCAAAAACATAAGATATCTGTTAGTAACAGACCTGCTTTCTGGCCGTAACTTACCATTTAGTATAGCAGACGTAGACCAGCGGCAATCTGAAACTTTTAACAAACTCTTTCGTAAATGACTGCGGAAATTAATTGTGTGGTAAAAGTGATAAATCTTAAGCATTCTTCTGACATCTTCTTCTGTTTTTGTTTTAATTTATAGTTTCTTCTTTACTTAACAATTTTACGGCATTGAATTGCATTTTTATTGCTACATAACCCATAACAAAAGGAAAATAAAAACAAAACTGAATGAAAGAGAACTTTTACACGTACCTGAAATGTTATCTTAATATCTTTATCTCCGTTACACGACGCATTTCATACAACCATCAACATTGCCATCGTCAACATAATCATGATCATGATCATCATCATCATTATCGTCATCATCATCATCGTCCTCATCATCATAAGCACTACATTTACAGTAATTTCATACTAATTTCTTTTTTTCTTTTTCGCTTTCTTTTACTTCCTATCTACCGACCATTATACAATGTCATCTTCTTTTAAAGACATGCCTTCATGTTTACGGCAGTCTTGTCATGTTTATACCCATTGCTGCCTGATGAAACATGGGGTATATGGGATTCGTTATTTCATTTGCAACACGCCATAGATAAAATATGTCTTTCGTAGGCATAACACGCTAAGTTAGTACGTCTCACATAAACTGCTTTGGTGCGAAAAAATGGAATTTTAATACTAGCTTTTAACTTCTTAGGTAAAGGATACAATTTCACTTTAAAAACGGGCGTAATCCTGCTTGCATTTATATCCAAAGCAAGAAAAAAACGTTATTCTTAAATCGTGATAGCCGTGATAGACGTGAATCCCTTTACATTACTTTCGTGCGATGAAAACTAGATCTGCCCAGAAACGTATCCGCCATAGTCGGTAAAATACTATTTACAGGTTACGAAACTTGCGTTTGAAAATAGATGTAGTCCGCTAACAATCATGCGCTCAATATTTAGGAGACGTGAACAGAAAGTTCCCAAGAGACGTAGGTTCAAATGTTTGCGCGAATTTTTTTAAGATCACCTAACATTCAAGTGAAAAACGTAAATGATCGGCCAAAAGACATGTGCACAGTAGATAAATATCTTTCTAATTTATGTAATCAGCTGATAAATTGTAGCACATAATATTGACTGAAGACCCCCATGAACCTATTAACATGAACTCATTTAACCAAATATTTTACTTACTTAACTTAGGTAAGGTGATGGGTATTAAAAGTTCGTTTTCAGACGAATAAAACTTTACGCTTTATATGCGCTTGTGCATATATACGTATGTGTGTATATAAATATATATACATAAATTTATACGTGTATGTATACTTTTGATTTTGTTAGGTTGCCATCACAACGGCACATGGTATGCGGATAAATCGCTTGTTCCCACCACCGCCAATTGTCTGAATTGCCAGTGCAATAAAAAGACTTTGGTCTGCCGTTTAAAGGTTTGTCCTGAGATGCCGATGCCACCGCCACGAGGCTGTGTTGTGGTACAAAAGAAGAACACATGTTGTCCGTATCTATCGTGTGCACGTTTAGATGCCTTCTACAAGATACCGGCCACGCGACGCATTATCGCATATTTGGATCATTACGAGCGTGAATCGATCGATCGTGTAGTCAATGAAAACATGCTGCAACGTCGTTCCGCAGATGACACCGAAGCAGATTTGTACGGTAAGTGTGTGCTTTGTGTGCATGGCTATGGTATATAAACCAGCTAAAGTATTTTAGATATGTGTTATGTTACATGTGAACGTGCGTTAAATCGCGATGATGGTGATTAAAAAATTAAAAATCATCTTATATTAATTTTCTTCTAATTGGGTTAAAGTCGTACGTGGATGTGCTACACAGGCCAAACATAATTTTCGTGATAAGCATTTTAAAGATTGTAAAGACTTCAGCTGTTACTTTAAACGAAGACTTATGAAAATTTTATTAAAATTATTGTTTTTAATATAATAAAGGTACTGCTGTGTTCAATAAATAAGGAGAATTTAAATATTTAAAAAATTATTCGTGTGCGCAGAACTCTTATTCCTATCTGATGGATCTTTGATGGCATCCCATTTCATTAGTAAATTCGTTTTAAAAAAAGAAACTCGCTCATGCAGATTCATTAGAAATTTTTAAAAATTCTTCATCTGACTAAGAATTGTCACCAGTGGTGTTGTCGAGCCGGAACGCTCCGGAACGTCGTTCCGGTACTTCCTTTTTGGACAGGAACGCGTTCCGGAACTAAAAATGATTTCTGATAACGAGAATTTATAAAAAACATTAGAAGACGGGCGAAAATTAGGGGAAATCTCCCCGCCGTCGTCAAATTTGGGACATGAGACCGCACAGAGCGGCCGCCTACCCAGGATCGGCCCTGTCTATATAACTATATATACGCATTCCGGTAAAAATAAAAAATAAAAAAAATTAGCACAACACTACTGATCGTCACAGTCAAAAGGTTAGAAGAGGTGAGCTAAGTCATGTGTTCGTCGATTACGGTAAGCCTGCCGATCAGAAATTGTCAACAGTTAATTTGGAACGTTGTCAAGGTCGTCGGTGTTCTTTGTGCGAATGCATTCGTAAGAAACGTTCGGATTTACCGAGAAACCATTATTTGTTTAAACGCCATGATAACTAGTACGATAGCATCTGATCTGGGTTAGCCTCGAGTGACTATTTCTTGTTTCCGAAAGTGAAGAAACGGTTTGTTTCATTTGGACGTTGCGAACCGTGCAAAGAATATTCTTCGGTAACCAATTTTAGCAATTACAGAAGATGCTCCATATCATTTAGCAAACCAAGTGACGTAAAACTTTTGCTACGTATTAGTGACTTTTGCGCCAATTTAAAAATATTAGAAAAGTGTATCTTTTTAAAGAAAAAACTTGTTTTTTTTTTTAAATCTCAATGGCGTCTCAATGGCATAAATAATCGTTGTGTGTTGCCTCCAGTTTTTTTTTTTTTTTGTCTAAAATGAACACTTAATACAGAGTCATATGAAAGTACTTATACGTTATTCATTGTTCAAACACTGTGCATGTCCCGGCCAAGTAAAAATCGCCTGAAAAACATTGTCTCTTAATCGTAAAATACTTTTTTATTAATGGCTCTTTTTTATAATGGCTTTAAGCCAATTTAGATGATTTTTCAATTTAGCCCTAAAAACAGCGCGCAGGAAAACAATTGGCACCAAAAGCGTTTTTCTAAACAAAATGTTGAAATTATAAGTAGGTTTTCAGAAGTAGACAAACAGTAAAATACCTTGACTTTGAAAACGATTGTAAATTTTACAGTGCCTCCGGTAGGCATTTGTTCGTCACTACTGTTCACTTTTGTCTCTGCAAGGGATGTAAAAAAGGAATTATGCATCAAATCTATCGAATAAGAGCGTTTCTCCTAATATTAAGTAGTAGAAGCCTTCTAGCCTAAGTCCGAAAAATACAAACATGTAGTTATATGATTGCAATAAGAGTTTCTTCAACATTTGTTTCCTTTGCAGTTTGTGTTAAGAACGGCACGGTTTATAAGTCTGGCTCAGCTATGTCTTCTTCAAATCTTTGTAGCTATTGCTTCTGCATTGGTAAGCATCACTTACAGTAATGCAATACTCCAGATGCCTTTACTAAAATTGTTGGTTTTCTTTTTCTTAGGTGGCACCGAAAAATGTGTAAAACCTAAATGTATGCTTCCGCTGGAAGGCTGTAAACCGATCTTTGTCGATTCTACTTGTTGCCCGGTGCGTTATGACTGCAGTTCTAAATCCACGGGAAAGTCATCGCAGGAAATACGTTATCGTAAAACTTCAAACAAACATTATCTCCGTATGTCTCAACGCATGCAACGTAATCGTGGCTGCACAGTGGATCAGCAGTTCTATGCCGAAGGGCAAAAGATGAAAGCGGATCCCGATAGGCCATGCGATATATGCTTTTGTATACGCGGTCAACGTAAATGCGCTCCAAAGAAATGCGCACCAGCTTTACGCAACTGTATGCCAGTTGTTCCAAAGGGGCAATGTTGTCCCAGTAGTTACGATTGTGGAAGTCAGCGGGATTATCGCCGGGCTTATAATTCAAGGCAATTTAATTTGTTTTCTTTATTATTTGGCAAAGATAATGATGGCGACACAAATAATACTGAATATGCGGCACAATATCCGCACGATAGAAGACCGATGAAGGAAGATAGTTTTTTACGTAAACCTTCTGGTTCAACGGAGAAAAGTTTCTTTGATACTCTGCGAGAAGGTTTAGAATTTATCGATAGTAATAACAATGATATGCTAAGAGATGACTTAGATGTACTGGGTTTGCAATCGACACCTAGACCCATACCTTTACAAACCACAACTGAAGCAGCAGTAGAAGTAGCACAAACTACCAATGGAATTAGTTTTTTGGATTTGTTATTAGGATCTTCAGAAACGGATGCCGACGACAACAATAAAATGCAAAATACGTCACAAATTATGCATAACATGAACTCTTCAAATAATAAATCAAATATACCGACAAGTGATGAGCAGCTTTCTTGGTTGGATATTTTATTGAAACCGAATGAAGACGAGGCGAACAAAATAACCACTTCTACAATAAATTATAGGTCTGATGATTTTGAGTTCACTACTCTAAGTGATGTTGACAAACTATCTACTGAAGTGGTAGACTTTGTTAATACCACTACTGAAGTATTTACAACAGTGGAGACCTCTACGCCAATATCATCAGGAATTTGGACAAGCACTACCGAAGAGTTGAGCTTTACGCAGACAAATCCTATATTGCCTGTCGAGGTGGCATCCGCGACAGAAATCTTCCAGATTAATGCCAATGCTAGCAAATTCAAAAGTGAACCTGATGCTTCTTTAGATGCATTGAAGCTAGTGAAGCCATTAAAACCTAATATAATACCCTTAAAAGAATCGAAACCAATTTTAAAAAATATTACCACAGCTAAGCCGGAGACAAAACCTGATTTATTGGCTGTTTTACTGGATGGTTTAAGCGATATTTTAACGGTAGAAAAACCCGCTAGGAATACAACTTTACCAAACAACAAATTACCCCTGCCGCTGCTAACCGCGAGTACACTGCCCTACATTACTTTACCTACACCGAAGCCTTTACCTCTCTTCAAACCCATACCATCAGAGAAAACTCATGTTCGCATCAATTCAAAAATAGCTAATTTAACCGTAGAACCTTTGATGGTTTCTACGAAAGGAAAAGTAAACTCAACTTTTAAGCCCTTGCCACCATCAGCGCACAAAGTGCCGATTATTTTTGCATCGAATTTAACGGACACTACATTAAAAGTTACTACTATTAAGTCACTCTTTGCTACAACATTGAAACCATTGGTTATTAAAACAAATCCCACCATTTTAGAGGCAGATCCATTCGGTGATAATACTCAGCCCACTTTACCACCTAGCTTACCAAATTTAAAAATTATACCTTTCCTACCAACCGATGCTGTAAAAGGTGATCATAATAAGTTAGCAAATTATGACTATTATCATCCTAATCCGCCACCTATAGCCAGAATAGATTACAATCTCTACGACGATGCCAATGTTTATCCTTCAATAACTGAAAAGTATCCCTTGTATACGGACCTCGAAGATGGCAGCAAGGCAGAATATATATACAAATTTAACGTTGAAGGTCCCGATGCGGTGATATCATCCACGGCCGGTAAATTTGGCGGTACTTTAGGCTCGAAAGCTTTTGTAAAGTATGATTTTAGCGGGAGCGGAGTTCAACCTTCGAAAGGTTTCTCACCTCCCACAAAAACTGAAGGTGGTTTCGTACCTAAAGAACCTTTGCTACTGGATGATGATGATGAGGCAAACGAAAGCAGTGAAGGTGCAGGGATAAAGATAAGGGATAGTTACCATGTCACGCCACATATTTTTGAAATAACTACGTCAGCTGATGTTCTCAACACGACCAAAGTAATAGGTCAGTAAACTTGCACATTAAACTACATTCGAATTTATTTACCTTTTTAATCGGATTATATCTCTTTTTGTAGAAATCACAACCCCCGATCCATTTAAAGATGTCATTAGGACAGAACCACCGCCGGATTTGACTTCATTAATCGAAGATAAATTGAAAAATTTATTAACTAACACCAAATTATCACGATTGCCGCCATCTCAGCCAACGTCATCGGTTAGACCATCAATGCCAACAGGAATGCATTTAATACCGTCTGTAATTGAAGTCAACTTGACAGACAGAGAAATTAATCAGAAAACAAATCAATTTTCTGCAGAAAGCACTAAACTTTACAACGATACAGCAAACGCGAAAGAAATCCTTAGAAGCGAAGATGAGTCAGGCATGGAAAAACTGTCACAACAGTCCAATAACACGGACATTAGTCATCTCGTACAACGTACACCAACTCTAAATCGTATAAGTGAGGTACCAATATTTGTATTAGAGCCACAGGCGAGTGTACAATCTTTGGCTTATGAGAAGAATACAACAACAACGGTCAAGATGACTACAACACCAAAGTTTCAAGTGTTTCAGACGACCACAATCAGGCCGAAGACAAAGAAAAAACAAACAACAAATTCAATGTTAACAACCGTGACGAATACGGGGACGACGGCTGCGTCGGTCACAAAAAGACCAACAATGAAATTCAATCGCAACAAAACAGTTGCAACTGCACCAACACGAACAAAAGCATCACATCATCACAAACCCATAAAGGCTAAGAACTCAACCGTAACGGCAATGGCAACGGCCACAGCGGCTGCCTCGATGAAGCCAAAGTTAAATGCAACGCGAAGAGGACAAACAAGCGCAAAACCAACATCTGCGAATACAAGCAGAAAGCCAACAACATCAGAGATGATGACGGTGGTCATCACACCCACAGCAACTGGGGCGGACTTTGATTTACACTCCGCAATGGCTATAAAGCAGCGAACAACAAACAAAATTAAAACAGCAGACACTACAAAAAAGAAGATACCACAGAACTCAAGCTTAGTCACACCGATGACTGCAACTTTAGCTAGCACACCTAAAACTATAACTAGCACCGCAAATCCATTCTTAATGTCACCTTTTGACAAATTGCCTTTTATGGATGCCAGTATTGAAGTGAAACGCGCCTCTACATCAGCCTCACCGCATCGTCCCTCGTACATGAACACAAGCAATGCTTTGATTGATTTGGCTCACTACAAACACACACTCAATCAGTTGGAAGGCTTAGAACCTTTATATATATCGCCTACGATAAGTACCACAACAACTACTACAACGACGACAACACGAAATCCACAATATCATCATTCTTCCTCGGGCAATTTAATTGATCCCATAGGAATTTTAAAGCTAGCCGGTTGTAATATATATGGACGTATGTATCGTGTAGGTCGAATTATACTTGAACTCTCCAATCCTTGTTTAGAATGTAGATGCACAGAGATTGGCGTTAAATGTGGCCCATTGGACTGCTAGTTATGGCATAAGTAGTTTCTTAAGTGTTAGTAAATTACAGTTTTCTTTATCGTAAGTTCGCTAAATTAGGTTAAGATGAATTTTGATTTAATTCTAGTTAAGTAATAGATAGATTAGACTTTTTAACAATTCCTGTGTGATTACAAGATCAAAATTTTAATATAGTGTTTATGTGTTATAAATACATTAATTACCATTATTTAATATTAAAAAAAAAAAAAGAAAAGAAAATAAAAATAAAATATGACTCAATAAATTGTTTTTTTTCTTTTCTTGTAAGTAAGTTTTTTAGACGAATTTATTCTTTCAATGTAAGTCATTCGTGGCCGATGATTGATTATGATGTCTTTTGATGCAAAGCGACGAGTAAAAAAGAAATTCTTAATCAATGCTAAGTAATGATGTCAGGCGATAACCATTTTCCTTAAAATACCGTTAAAATATGATATTTCATATGTAATTGCAAAAATCGTATATTATTGAAAAAGCACTAAGGGGCTGACAAGGAGCTGCTTCTAAAAATCATGTGTAATGTAGAGGATGAACTTTAACTAAGCTACGCAATAGAAGAATTGTTCCAAGTGCATGGCCGTCGTGTCGAAGATAAATGTAGCCCACAGACCAATCTCAACCCAAAAACAAAAAAAAGACAGGCGACCATTAGCGGTCGAACCAGCAATATTTTCGACTAATTATAGGTCAACTAGGCCCCAGCCCGAAAGCCATACCAAATACGCACTGTTATGGTTGGAGATGTTGCTTGAATATTGCCTTTAAGTTTTTAGAGCCACAAATGCCACATGGCTAATCTTGCACGAGCCTAGCCCGCTGGGATCCTACGGGATCCATGCAAGAAGTTTGTATTCGCTGCAATATTTTCGGTCCTCGGAGAAAGCAGTAAAGTAAATTTAATGTCGTTGAATGAAGTTGACGACGCTTTAAGTTCACCGATATTTCACTTCACTTTTTCAATACATTTGTCATGTCATGTCAAGTCATATCAAAGATTTCATCTTTCATTTCTTAAAAGTGTATGATTCTCTTAAAAAACTTGGTAAATTAATTTTTTTAAGGTTTTTAAAGTTACATAAAGCTTTCGGGGATGGTGGACAATTTGTCTTTTCCATTTTGGTCTTCAGCGCGTAATGAAATAACAGCACAAACACAAAATGGGAAAATTGTTACGTAAGTCCGACGTAGACACATGAAAATAGTCACGGAATAGTATTAAAATCCTTTTTACTTTTGATTGGTGTCTCGACCCTAAAGCCTGCTGCACCTTCTTTTTTGTGAATGAACCAAACTTTTCCACATTTGTGCAATAACTGATTCTGTCGGACTCAAAATGAGACACGCACAAGTTAGGATTGCAGAAGAAGATTTAAACTCAAGACGGGTTGCAAAGCTCCTATAAAAAGTGTTGTGAAACCATTCTCTCTCTCTCTCCCTCTCTCCCTCTTTATTTCCTCTCCTGTTCATTTTCGCTTGTTCATGCTCTTTATCCCTTTTTCTACAAGTTTGATAAAAGTGTACTTACGTCAGTGACGGAAACGGGTTGGGTAAGGAACGGTTGGGTTGCACTCTTCTCTTCCGGAAAAATGAGTAAATTTGTTTTATTTCCTTTCGGAACTTAAGGCTGTTGTGGAGTACAAAGAAGTGTTTTTTTATAAATGAAGTTATTTCGGCAAAAACTGAACTTTAGAGCCTACTAAAAAACTCGCCCGAAAGGGTCAACTTAAGTGGCACAAAGCTGCCATTTGGTTTTGTCTGTTTATAAAATTTCTCCGTTTAAAAATTTTGAAAATAACTGAATAAATATTTATATGATAACTCATCACATATATTGTATCATATCTACACACATTTACTACATGCGTAGGTGTATGCCACTTATGCAAGAATGAAAATTTTAAATAACATTTATTAATATTTATTGATTTTTTCTTAACAACATAACCGTAGGCTAACGTACAAATAAATGGCAATGCAGTTAAGTCGCATGAAAGAGTTTTTTTTTCTTTTTATGAAAACATTATTCGTTTAATCGGAAAATAATAAAATGAATTACTAATTATAAACCTAAACAATAAAAGACAATAACTTTTTAACATTTAATTAACTATAAACAAAACACGTTTACACTATAAATACACAACAAATTATGTTAAATGGCTATTTATGTATCAAACATTTTGTTTATAGACAAAGCTAAATGTGTAAGTAATCGATTTTACTTTTATGGGCACTTGGACAAAAAAGCATTTACTTGCATACGCTTAATGTTTATTTTAAAAAAACACTATGTGCATGTGCTCGACATAGCCTGTCTTTCACTTGTTGCGTAGACTAGAAAACCACTAATAAAACCGTTAATTGCACCAGCAATGTGAGCTTCAACACATATCCGTGGATTCATATTTCCATTCGCGATGGCGTGGTATGTCGTAAAACACACATCACTGAGGAATAAAATTACCATACACATTAGTCGTAAGTAACGGTAAGTTAAGTTATGAAAATTCTGCGAAAAAAAGGGGGAAACAAAAGGAAAAAAAATCAAAATTCCTTATATAACTGTTTCGTTAGTAACTGACTGACCTTTATTAAATGTGGTAAGTGGCTCATCAACATACCATAGACACCGGCTGAGGCACCCATTAAAGAGAGCTGTGGAAGTAAGTATAACGTGGCCAATGAACCAGAAATAACGCCCGCCATATAGACAATCGCCACTCTCAGATGCCCTTGTTCTATCTCCAAACATACGCCAATCAACAACTATGCTCAGTGTTTGTGTAAAATCATTCAATCGTATCGTATCGACAGGCAGGCGAAAGGTGAAGAGATGTTTGCGAGATTTTACACATAAAGTTATAATAAATAAGTGTGCAGGTGTATGTATGCGTATATCGTATTATAAATTTACCTGCAGGCATATGTTCATCGTCAGATGAAATAGATCGGAATGTAAAAGCATATATGAAATGAAACGCCAATACTGGTGTTTATATTTTGGTATAAACATTAAGTGTTCGATTAAACATTTATTGTTTAATAAATATATGGAGATCTGTAGGAAAATTGATCAAGAAGGTAACATCTTTAGTATAAAAACAAGTAAAAATGCTGTAGTGAGGCACGGCCCGCCAGTAAATACTCTATATCACTTCGTTTATTACAGTTATTCATATAACGACCTTTCGAAATAAGGTGTTATATGCGAAGTGGTCCAATCCAAACCATTCTTAATAGTTAAAACATGTCAGTGTACCAAACTTCGTTAAAATATCTCAAAAATGGCGACCTATCGGCTCAATACAAAACAATAAGACGGGCAGATGGACAGACAAGCTTAGACCGATCCAGAACGTGATTGTGAATCAAAGCCCCCTTTTCGCAGTAACTTAATATATCTTTGTACAACAAGTAGTGCAGGGTACAAAAAGTGTTGAAGCTTTACGTAATGAAGTTTCAATCTTATGTAAGCTCTTCAAAACGAATAGCTCTATCAATCCAAACTTCATAAGTTGTTCGAAAGTAGTGACTTCAGTTTGAAATTCGAAGACCTTTACCTTGTTACCGTAGCATTTGCTCGACTGTAATCAACTATAAATACTCACAGTGAACAGGTAAACATGCAAAAATTGCCCATTTTTATGTAACACAATACCTTTATTTAGAACATCTTAGTCTAACCATTATCTAAATCCAGCCAGACGCTATTCTATGCAAATGTGCTCTTTTTTTTATATATACAACCAACCACTCAGCGAATGTGTGCGGTGTGTGTAGCGCAATGATGGACAGAATAAAATGGGAAGAAAGAATGAAGCGTGGAAGATGTATACCCGATTAATTACTGTTATGTCGTGTAGCTGTAGCTGTGGCCACAAGCCAATTGCAATTAAGGTAGGGTTTACCGCAATGAGAATTGTGACTGTGTAAGTCGACTCAGCAGTCACGCTTCTTTACTATGCGGCTATGCGATAGTCGCCTTCCGTTTGCAATAACAAAATATTTGATAGAAGAAAGCCAGAAATGGTGAATAAAATTCACAAAAGAATAAAAGACTCCATGGAAAGGAAGGAATACTTGGATGATGGGTATTTCCCTTAAAGGGCTCTTAAAACAATCGAATATTGCCGTGAAAAGGGCATCAAGCTATCACGACATTAAATAAAATGAATAAATATAATGAAACAAAATTTATTACTCGAAATTGTTTATGTTTATCTTTGTTAAGTCGAATACTTCTTAGATTTGCCACGTACCTCTATGCTAATGTTAATTATGTTATGTCTATCCAAATATTAATTACGTAGCAGTAATAAATACTTTGTAGGTAAACGAATACCAGTGCGGTAAAGTAATAAAGTTTCGTGAAACGTTTTTAGGCATAACAGAAATATTCTATCAAGAAAGGATTAGTAGTATACTCCACACTATTTCAGTTGTGGTGCAACGGTACGTTAAGTTTGTGTGGATGTATGTAACACCCATAAGAACTTCAGATAGACCAAATTTTTATTATACCGACCAACTCAGAAAGTGATTCTAAGCTTGTCTGTCAATCTGTCCGTGTGTAAGTGTGCTCTTCTCCCTGTCTTGCTTCTTGAGTTCAATCTGCAGACCGCAACACTGATATCTTGAGATTTAAAGACGAATGCTATTGAAAATGGTTCCGATCGGGCTACTTTATCGACCACTTTCCCTACTTTCCTTATTTTGAAAAGGCATTATATGAACGACTGTGTTAAGCGAAGTAGCGTAGGGTATTTAATGATGGGTTGTGGCCCACACTACAATAGTATTTTGACTTGTTTTAATTATAAGGCATGAAATAATGTCGGAATATCGTTCATTGTTCTGATGACCTTACTTTTAAACGATATTACAAAAAAGATAATAATCATAATTACGTCAATTTAATATTTTCGATTTTTTCGATTTCAGGAAAAAAAAAACAAAAAAGCTGCCATCATGATAAGCGCAAACAAATCGAAATTTAATACTTTATACTTAATTGTTACAAAAAATATATATATATATATATATATATATATATAATAACTTGCAATCATTTTTCATATTTTCTAAATATATTCGCATTGAATTACATGTTTGGCTTTTGGTTAAAGGGTTTGTGGTAAATCGATTATGCACTAATTCATTTATGCATTTCATGTAACAAGCTCAGCATTACAACTCAGCCATTCATCGGTAACATCGTTTGCATGTATGATATGATTTTTCTTTGCTTTTCATTTAACATATGAAAATATTCTACAAGTATATGACATATTTATTGCTTATGTCTGACAACTGGGTCACTTAAGTTTTCAATGGACTGCAAATGAATATGCATATGCATACGCTTCACCGTTTTATGTGGTGTCAGTCATTACTTAACATCATCACTTGTTTAATCTGTTGTAAACGCATCCAAATCATGGCATATCAATGTCAGTTGACGTAGCTACAGGTTGTAAATGATTATTTATTTGATTTACCATTAGGTAGAGAGCAAACAGTTTCTATGCTTGTAGATGTCACCAGAGAGAGCAAGCAACAAGAGACGCTAAGAAATTTTTCAAAATAGGACGTAGAGACGTTTGGTGGTTAACTAGCTTTCTCAGCTCTTTCGTTCTTATTATCGGTGTGTGAAAATGTTCTTCATATGACGTCACACAGTGTGCCTTAAGACTTGTAAAGGATAACCATATACTATCTTGTGTTTCTAAGTGAATCTGCGCTATGGTACGTAAAATTGTTTATGTAGGAAGAACCACCAAAGAATAGGTAGCAAATATCGCTTGTTTTCGTTCATCGTTTATTTTCTATTGAAGAATTCTAAATTTTATGTCCGTTAAAACTTGCAATAAATAAAAAAATAAAATTTTCTATAATAATATGAAGAAGAAAACATAACTATTTTACTCAACTTTCCATCTCCCTCTTCCGTACATGTCCAATAAGAATTGCCAGAATTCTCAAGAGCTGAAAGTTCACAATAAGATTATATTCGCAGTAGATAAACAAAATAAACTATTAAATTTATAATATTGGTCTGATATAAACATTATGGTATAAACGTTTATCGAATTCATTCAAATGTCTTCTGTTATGCTGATACTCCTTTTTGATGACCACCAAGTAGCGCTTGCTAGAAGTGAATATTATTTTTAGGATCATTCGTCACTAGCAGTTGCCTTGAAAGATAGCCTTTTTATTGGCGACTCTCAGGCGACATACTGACAATATGACCTCTATGTAAAATTGATTGTTAGGTACGGGAAGTATTTCTTGAACTACAAGAAATTAAAATATTGTATATATATTTAGAAGAGAGGGAAAAACCAAATGACAACCTAAATACCGATAAAAGAACAATAAATGTAACCGATTTTATTAGGCTCATTGACTTTCCTTTTCTCCCTATTGTGAACTTTTTTTGCGGGACTGATCTCCTTTCAATACTAATAACTCTTACTACCTCCTCCATTTTTTTTTTTTGTTTCGAAAAATTCGAATACACGTCCTTTACTGGACTTTACTTTAAAGGCCTTACTGCACAAAAATTCGAAATTCTTGGGTCGACTCTATCGCTAATGCGGAAAATAAAAATCAACTCAAGTTGTGTGAGTTAAGATTAAAATCCTTAATCTTTAAAATATTTATTTATTTACTGTAGTTATACAATTTTTACTTTTGGTATCATATTATACTTAAAATAAAAAAATGGTGGAACATAAGCCTATAGTCTAGGGAGCAATCTATATGAATAGGTTACGCGCCTTTTGTAATAACTCATGTGAGATGTGGAAAAATGCATAAAATATGTTAAATATATGTGTATGCAAATATAGTAAATTAAATAAAGATAAATTGTTCTTATAATATCAGTTTTTGTACCCTGCAATCCTTGCGGTATAAGAATATATTAAGTTTGTGCGGATGTATGTAACATCCAGAAGAAATTGAGAAGAACCCATATTTTTATGGCTACAGAATCAGAGTCACATTCTTTATAGAGTTAAGCTTGTCCGTCCGTCTGTCTATCTGTTCAGCTTTGTAGCCTTGTGTTTAACCTGCAGGTCGCAATTTTTGAGATATTATTGATGTACTCTGATGTGATTTGGCCCAAGGATCGACCCCATTGAAAATGGTTCGGATCGGACTACTTTTTGGTCACTTCCCATACAACGTCTTATCTTGAAAAGTCGTTGTATGTGTAACTGTAAGGTGGTGTAAGCTACTTCATGGTGAACCATGGTCGACTATAGCGTTTTTACTTGTTTTAGTTAGTATAGAAAATTTTCATTAAGTTGTAGTGACATATGCCTTTTTTCGTTACAACCTCGGACTGTTTGCCTTTTGATTATACCTTGTTATAGTATATTATTCCGTCACATAGCAATGTATGACCGCTTTCCGTTACACAAAACTTTCTACAAGCAAAGCTACCTAGTCTTTAGTTTTCTTTTCGCACGTATGCACTTACATATATATACCATGCAGCGCAGTATTCAGTTAAAAACACAAAGTTTCTTTTGTTTTGCAAATCCTTGACGTCATGTCACAAAACTATTAACCGAACTTTTGCATACATGTAATAAGAACGAAAAAGAAAGTAGTTAACAGCGCTACTACTGTTAATGATAATACAGAAGCACCAAAAGTTTCTAAGATATCTACTACTTTTTATTTTGAAAATTTTCTTAGCCACTCTTGTTATTTAGTTTTCTCTGACATTCCCATTCCGTTGACGTTTTGATAGATTCATCGACATCATTTTGGGGCATACAAACCTCTTTGCAATATATCAGAAAAATGTATCTATAGATGTGCAATAATTTGTGGTCAGGCATATCATTTACCATATCTGTTGATAAACAACAAAAACAACGAGACATAAGAAACTTGTACCCGTCTTAAAGCGACTCTTAGATACCTATCACTGTAATGAATATTAGATGTTGGTTTTTTATGGGCGTGTCACTGAAAAAAATGTGAAAATTTTTAGATAAAAACTTTAAATGGCTTTGGCGGGTGCTTGTATTACATTACTTTTATTATAAATTGCTACTATGTTTAAAAATTTTTCATTAAATGTTTGTGACAGCATCACATCCGAATAAAAATCTTCATTTCGGAAACCAAAGCTCAGCACTCACATAAATTCATCAACAGGTGATAACCGAAAGGCCGCGCAGATATATTTGACAGAAGCTCTATTGAATGTCTGCTCATGTCACATACGGGATGAAGAAATTAGTATAGCTTTATTTCAGAGGAATGGCTAATGCAATTGAACAATTATAATGTATGCTATAGTAATATAAGTCTAACGCAACTTTGCCTTATATATATTTGTAGTCAAGAATTCTTCGAATAACATTTACTGACACTTTTGGACATAATTGAGCAATAAATCGCTGTTATGTTAAAAGATATAACACAAGTTATGACAATATTTGTGCTTAAACATGTCAGAAATTTTAGCTCGATACAGTGTATAAAAATTTCTATGCTTTTTTTCAACATTATATTACATAAAATTTCCAAATGATTGAGCTTCGATGACTTTTTTTATTCATTGGATTTTTTTTCCACTTTTTATAGTTAAAACTGTTTTTATGCAAAGATTTTTTTTCCATTAAATATTGCACAGAATGATTAAGCAATAATAGTCAACAATATCTTACCGCACGCTTTGTCAAGGTCTCTCTTTAATAGCGTACTTGTAATGTGGTTTTGATGGCAACAAAAGGAAACTTGTCTAAACCATTTTTTTCTTCTTTAAAATATCTTTCGGAGCATGTTATACCCTACACCGTTTGTGGTACAAGGATAGATTAAGTTTGTGCGAATGTGTACAATATCCAGAAGGACTTGAGACATATGTCGCCTTTTCTTACTGATGGACGTAAGCTAGTGTGTCAGTCTCTCCGTGTGTGTTTTTTTATTCAATCTCCAGGCCGTATTTTTATGGACATTTTGATGCGGTTTGGTATACCGACGTGTTTTGGTTCAAGAACGAATAGGATTGACAATGGTTCGAATTTGACCACTATCTCGACCGCTACCCCTGTAACGTTTTGTTATGAAAACTCATTATATGAATAACTGTCGGGTGGTTCAGGGGAAGGCCATGGCCCACTATAGTGTTTTTACTTGTTTTCAAGTAACTAGCCGAAGAGAAAAAAATAAGATAGGGAATCGATATCCTTTTCTTGCACACCTCTTTAATTTAGGACTGCCTTGCAAATTATTAATTTAAAGAGCTTTGCACGCAATAATACTTTTTTTAAAATAATTTTCTGAAAAAAAAATGTTTATTTTGTCGCTAGTAAAACTGCATGAAACTTTTACAGTTTGTTCAAGTTATTTTCGCGCGGCTACGCATGAAATTTTAATTTCGAAACATTCAAATCCTTTTGGTCCGATAGTAAAAGTACTTTAGATAAAGCAACACTCTTGCTTTTGAAACGATTTTTTTTTTTTTTTTTTAATTATCTTTGGAACAAATTCTTGTTAAGAGTTTGTTAAATTTGTTCTTGTTTTGTTTTCCTCGAAAAAAAAAAATCGTTTATTTGCTTACACTATACATTTTAAATAACGTAATATTGAGTTTTCACAGATGGAGAAAACTCTCGTGTTCATTTTTTTCATTCATTAATTTATTCTTGGAAACGCTGTTAGTTTGAACTTTTTATTTAGATTGGACGACTCAATGTTGTTCTTTTGCTTAACGTTACATTAATGAAATTGTTTGTAAAAGTGCCACACTTGAACGTTTCAGGTAGCAAATATACATGTACTCAGTAAAGATTTTATATTTCTATAGGCTCCTGTTCGTTTGTCTGTTGAAATTTTCAAAACGCAAACATCGGGACGAGCATGTACAACTTAGGAGAGCTAATCAAATGAAAACAGCCTGCCAGAAGCGCAAATGTGAGAAAGATTACTGGACGAGTTTATTATGAGCATTAACCCTAATCTAGATATGCGTTTTTATAAGTAGTCATGCCACGATTCCTCGAGATACCACCATGCCACGGGAGGCACAGTTCTTGTGAGATTCATGGGAATAAGTAAAATGTTATTTTTTGTTCAAATTTACTTTCAAAGTTCGAATGATAACCAAAGGCGCATCGTGGAGGAGTTATGGTTAAAACTGTATTTTATCGGAAATTAATTTCAATTGCTATAATTGTACCGTACATTACAACGGATGTATATAACATCCAGAAGGACTTGAGATAGACTCACCTTCAATTTCTGAAGCTTATCCCTCCATTTGTCCTCTTTATTTTCTGATGATCAACCTACAAGTCCCAATTTTCGATATATTTTAATGAAAATTTTATCACGGGCGTCTCTTGGCCTGAGGTCGAATGCTATTGAAAATTCTTCGAATTAGATTATTTTCCATGTTTGAAATACTTATATGAATAAGTGTAGGGCCGTGTAGGATATTTAATGGTGGGCCGTGAGCCACTTTAGCGGAAGCGGGAATAGATAGAAAGATTCACTAAAGCAACAATGAGTTTTAAGTCTGTTATTATATTCCAACAACACCCAGAAATACACATCATACATGTCATAAAGTCTGAATCAGCAAGGGATTACTAGATTTAACGCTGATCAAAAAGTTTACTATACTTGGTCGACCGAAGAACACACAACACTCTTAGCAGAAAATATGCAACAACTTGAAAACAAAGGGAAATTTTCAAGAACTTTCAATGAACCCAAGATATAAACCTAATGTTTTGAATACAAAAACTCTCAGGAAGCTTTCAAAAAAAACATTTGTTTAATTGATAACAGTTTGATATAAATATATATATAAAGGGCGATTATTTCGACGGTCATATATAGGTCACCTATTGCAGATAATCAATTCAATTTTCACCTAAAAAAGTCTACTATTATGAAAATCATAAATCGCTGCAGTATTTGAGATTTAAATTATAAAATTAACTAAAGGGTAGACTTCATCAGATCGTATTGCGTCCAAACAAAGTGGAGAAAAACACAATCAGTGGACATATGGAATACAGAAAAAATTTACTAACAGGTTCTTTATTAATTTAGGGCATGGACAGCCAAGATTTGCAGATCTAATTTTTTTTGTGCGTCTATCTGGAAAAGTGGGCTAGAGTTTATCAAAATTTTCTGAAAGTATTTAAAAAACATTTTTCAATTTTTATAAAGAAAAGAAACGATGAATGCTATACATTCTTACTCAAGACCGATAGAAAGCAAGGCTGTCTGTTATAAATGTGAAAACAGACAAGTAAAGAATGTAAAGTTGGCCACGACCCACCACACAACTACTCATATAACTATGACTGGTGGTCGGATTGGAAGTATTTATCAAAGCACGTCAGTGTACCAAATTTCATAAAAATATGAATGAAAATGAAAATTGCGACGTGTGGATCCAAGACGGACAGGTGGAAAGATACGTTCAGATCGATTTAGAAAGCGATTTTGAACCGATCGGTTTGATAAAAGGTGGGTCTGTTTTAAGTCCTTCTGGGTGTTGTATAGATCCGCACAAACTTAATACAACCTTGTACCACAAGTGGTGTAATGTGTAAAAAAATATAAAAATAATATATAAAATTTTCTTTTTATATGTACTTTATATTTACCTGCAGAACACATATACATAACAGAAACCATGGCACTTTCCAAATTCGTTTAGTTTTCATTAAGTTTCTAGCAGAGAAATTCTTTCGAACTTTTACATCTTCAACGGCGTCAAGGTTGTTGCTAAGGTTGTTCAAAAGCAAAAGATTTGCATCCGTAGCGAAAGCGTTATTATTGACTTTCATCACACAATCATTTAGACAATGTTCTTGACTGTTTGTAGAAGTTTGTTCCGAATTGTGGGGCATAATTTGCATTATTTTTGTTGTTTTTATTTGCTTATTGATTATTCCGCATTTCATGTTTTAATTGTTTCATTAGTTTTCAGCAATTGTTCATTAATTGCTATCACTTATGCAAATAAGATAATTAATAATTATTTTCAAAGTATTTTTCACATCGATTTAAGTGTTTAAGATTTTTTTTTTTAATTACATTGTGATTAACTAAACTACCGCATGGTGTATTTACGCTGAACGTGTAACGATCGACTGCTACGAAATTTATTGATCTGCAAAAATTTCTGCCTTTGTTTCGTGCGTTATTTATTGTTTAAAAATATTTGCAATAGCAAAACCACGTTGTGGTATTGATTATTAAGAAGTGTTTGCGTGTGTGTGTATGCGTGGATTTGTGTGCGTTTGTCTGACTGCGCCTGTGTAATTATCAAGTAATAAAGGTTTTGAAAATGATTGCGTATGAATCATAAAATTATTTTTGTTTTCCAAAAAAAAAAAATTATTTAAAAATTAATTGTGAAAAGAGTTAACACGAGTATCAGATGAGATTTTGTAGCATGATTCTGGGCTTAAAGTTAAAAGCTCGAAATATATAAATCTAATATACCTATTATTTATTGTTTGTTAAGTGTTTGCGAGAATTTTGATCAGTGATTTCTACGAGTAAAAATGATAAGCAAATGAGAAATACCAGTGCAGATGATGGTTGAATTCGATGGTTTTGACCTTCCTCTACATAAAATAGCAGTTTTCCATTTAATATAATAGATTTATTTTGCGTGCGCCGACGACAATCATGTCAAATCATCAACTTCTCTTTATTCTAAATTCATTGCTTTTGTTGGTTATTTTACGAAATCTGGTGCCACCAAGCACCTGCGTTCAAAGGCTTATGATCACGCTGCTCCGTCACATTCCAATTGTCGGTTTTGGTTTCAACGGTTTAAAAGTAACGACACGAATTGACTTAAAACGCCAGTTCTTTAGTCAGTTGTTGCAAGAGTTGTCTAGGATACTTTGTTGCATTGTTGAACGGGAAGTTCTGCCACAGCCAGCGTATTTACCAGGCATAGCGCCTCCTGGTTATCACTTGTTCACATCGGTCCAGCATGCCTTCCATGAAGTCCGAATATGAGTTGGTGGGTGAATCGCTGCCAAACCAACATAAGTTTTCTCGACACAATATCGTCGTGTTGCTAAAAGTATTGTAAAGTGTTGTAGAAAATAATGGAAACTATTTTGACACACAATAAATGACTTTTTCAAATAAAACCGTGATCAAAATTTTTGCAAACACCTAATATATGTAATACGTCACTCAATAAGTTCATAAGATGATCGACATGAATTCTATCTGCGTTTGACTGAATCAATGTAACGATAAATCTCGCTTTCCAGAAAACGCAATATTTAAAATATTATGTGATATTTAAAAAAAGAATTTCTATCCATTACTGTCTATCATATCCATTACGTTCACGCCGGGTTTATCACTTCATAGAATCAAGTCACGTCTTTAAGTCATATGATGATAAGTTTAATAAAAAAGCTTTTAATTAAATCAAAAATTTCATAAAATCCTTTATTGAGTAAGCCTGACTATGCGCTTTATCTGCCAACGAAGTCAACGAAGATTACTTGAAAGGAAATAATAAAATATCATAAAACTTTTTACGACAGCAGCTGCTGCAAGTAATGTACTCCACATAAGTTATCCTATACGTACGAAAAGTTATCTTTATTAACTTACTATAATCTACATTAATGTATACATGCGTGTGTGTTGGGATTTCAAACTGACTTGTACTCGCCAACTAATGCTTTGTCTTTAATAAGACAGCGAAGCATCGGAATGGAATCATGTACACACAGACTTCTTACAATTACTTAAGGTCGAACACTTGCGATGTAAATAAAAATCATCTGTAATGTTTTGGAAATGTTTTAATATCTCTAAGAAAGAATAGTAGAATTAAATAGTTCCTTATGTAAATCTTTACGTAAATCTTGTTGATGAATTTATTTCCTTTTTCCTTATATTAGAAAAATTTTCAAAAATTTAATAATCGATCGGAGAAAAATCAAATCAAATACAAATTTCTTACATACTTTTGCGGAATTTCATGACTATACTTCAAAAAAGAAATACACAAATATACCAGGATTTCTTGTCGCACGCACAGCAGACGATAAGCAATAAGGATTCTTATGTGGAGAAACAGGAAACGAAACTTGCAATTTAATTGCGGAAAATTGGAAATAACTAAAAGTTTCCGGAGCAAGCAAAACAATAACTATGTTCAGGCGTGGAAAATATTGAAAGTAAAATGTGAACGAATCATGGTGAGATACATAATAAAACGAATCGATTTCGAACGGATGTTCAATGTAATAGAAATAAGTGAATGATTACAGTGGGACTGAAAAGCGATGTTATGGTGTAGAATGGCATTTTTTATGCAAAGAGAAGTTCATTTAAACTTGCACTCTTTACTCAAAAAATGCATATGGTCTCTTGAAATTGTTGTTTCTTTTCAAATATCAGCTATTCTGCGCATTTCTATGTCCAAACGAAGGCAATTTTTCTAGTTGAATGCTCTATTGGAAGCTTTTCGAAAGATAAGAGCACGGAGAAAAAAGCTAAGCTGAGAGATGGGCGCATTAACATCCTTAAACCAATTCAGAATCCTAAACTTTAAAAGGCATGTAATACATGGTTCAATAATTCCCGGGGCTTAGTAAGAAAATGGATTTTCAATTTAGCAAAATGCGCTTTTATTCCTCAACATAGAGGCATGCAATTAACACAAAACTTCGTTAGCATTTTTATGCTATTTTTGTGAAGTGGTTTGCCAAAGCCTTATACGCTGAGTTCGAGTTCCCTCAATGACCTTACATAGAGACTCTTGATACAAATGATTTTTCTTAAAGCGATCTTTGTTAACGGATAGTGGTGGCTGGAATATTCGGTGGGTGCGGTAGCAATTTGAATTTCAGTTTAAACAATTTTGCCATTGTAGTTATTGTCTTGTGACACGCTACCCAAATCAACATGTGAAAATTTTCGTGCGAAAAGTTGAATATACCACCTTTTGATAACTTGACGCTGTCAGCTATCTTTTGCAACTTCAGTATTGGATTATCAAGAATAATTTTTAGGATTTTTTGCCGGTATAATCAAATTTTTTGCTAGTTTATGGCATTCCGTTTAAAATTAGCAAACCTCTGACAAGTTGTTACATTTAAGGGAGAAGAGCTGTCATAACATTTTTCAAGCCAATGTTTAGTTTAAACGCCATTTTTGTTCATCAAATCGCAATGTTTAGTTAACATATGAAATTCGAGTTTTTCCAGTGTTTTGAATGTAAGAAAGGTAACGTTACTTTTCTGAACGAATTTCTGAATCGATCTAAGCTTGTCTATCGGTTTTCCCGTCTCGTTTTCTTGGGTTCAACTAAGCGTACCGCTATACGAAGGAAACATGCAGAAGATTGGCAACTGGCCTGTAGTATGCCTATAGTATGTGATGCTATTTGTATATATATATATGCATTTACGCATCGTGACGTAACACCGTAAAATTATTAGCTCTAGTTTAAGTGCAATATTGGCCATGCACGAGTGTTAAGCAGAGTAGGTCTAAAGGCCTATGAGAAATCCGATTCCCCATTTGAGAATCCGATCCGAGTGATTAGCCTATAACAGTCAATAATTGGGAGAATAAATAAATTTGTGACGCTTTTTTGATAATTTTGAATGTATTATATCAAAAAGCGAAGGTGGTATTTTCTTGAAAGTACTGTCAATCCCTGCACCGTCCTTCTTCCGGTTTGCAGGCAGAATATGAATTCTTTGCTAACACTATAATTGTTCTTTTGAGATTATCCACAGGAGCATCCACCCATTGAATATCGCCGCGCTAGTGCAGATAATAGATCACCGATTATAACTAATCAGAAGAAGTAAAGTCAGCCGATAACAGCAGAGTGATGGTATTTTCCGGGTTACTGCTGTCAAAGTTCCCTGGTTCAGTTTGCCCATATGAGGTCAAGCTTAATCATTATGAGCGTTGGCATACTGTGCCCATTTTTTACCCCAATTGCATCAGGCGTTAGTTGCACTTTATATATTATATCTCATCCCGTTGTTCATCACCGGTCACAAATCACCAGCAAGAACTATGTTATGTAGGTAAAGTACAGGAGTAACTTGTAGTAGTGCACAATGTTCAAAGCAAGTACTTTTCGGTGGAGAAGTCATAGTCCAATTCAGCATCATGTGCATTTAGTTACATCCTCTTAGTCAAGGATTTTGAGATTTTTGCAAAGGATCCTGAGTTGTGTGAATAGTTCGTAGTCGAATGTATATTCGCTGGATTTTATAAAAGGAAAGTTGATTGAAGGATAGAAAAAAAAATTGAAGTTTATATCGTTTAATAAAACCTGTAGCAACTTTGCCAAGACTTACAAGCCATGATATACTACGAAAAACATCTTGGTAAACTCTATGACCGGTTTATGGTTCCCGATACCGAGCAAAGTAGATCGTCAATTCGATAGGTGTGAATTATGGACTCGCTTTAGAAAGTTTGCATCTGCCGATAAACTATGCATTTTTCTTACTAACGAATGAAAATTACTATCGAGCAGAATATTCAAACGATGATCGAGAACCATCGAACAGCTTCCTGTTTCATTTTCGTACATCGACAAAGTAAATGTTTTTAAAAAAGATTTTAAAATGTTGTTACTTTTTTCGCATGTTTAAGCACCATTTAATACACTGTACTAACATTTGTTGATAAAACTACAATGACGAAGTCAAAAGCGAAGAAGGAAATCAAAATGCAATAACTCTATGAAATTGTATTCAATTATGGTTTCTTAACAGGCAGGAAACTCTTCGAAATTCACGTTGATTTTATAGTAAACCTTCGGTTTGAAGTATAGAACTAATGTCAACTTGCAGGAGCACAATCAAATAAGATGTTGCTGCGCTAATCATCTGCAAATGTAAAAAGTAATAAAATAACAACAAAGAATTTTTTATTTTAGCTCTTTTGCTATTTTTTACTTCTTTTTCTGCGCACCGTAAATATTAAAGTGTAATCCAATGAAAACAAACCAATGGCATTATACTGAAAGTATTCTTCCCAGTGTAAGGATTGCAGCAAAAATGATTTCATTTCGTTGTAGTTACCGTCAACACCAAGCATAAAGGCCGGTCGTTTTCGCATTATCTCTTGAACAATCACGGCCGTTTGTTTAGCTTCGCCGCTAGCATTGCAGCATAAACGTAAAACTATATAGGTCACCAACATGGTAACAAAACTCCAGATGAAATACATGAAAACGATGTAGTCAAGTAAACGACTCTTGCCACCCACCACATGATAGATCTTGATTTGAAAGAAAATGCAAAAAATTGTAATGACAAAGCATGCACTCATATATGGAACACAGTGTGGACCGTACTCGTTATTGGTGAGGACACTTAACGAAAGTACGCTATCAAACAATTTAAACAATTTAGTGAGTGGAGTAGTTGTGGCATAACTGCAACGATATAACGCACATATGAGAATAGATGAAAGAAATATTTATGCTAAAATTCTACCGCTTCGTTCTTGACTCTAAAAATTTCATAGAATCTTCATTATAATCATGCTCCTCCCTACGATGAGTAGTTTGCTTTACATGTCGTTTGTTTGATTGCACATTTCCGCTTGAAGTAATTTTTAACTCACTTTCAACATCAAATATTTCTGGTGTGATTTCTTTAGGGGTTTTATCAATGTCTTGATTGATTTGGTCCAAAAAGTGATTTATTATTTGGTGACGTTCCGAAATCTTATAAACATAATAAGCAAACTGTAACAACATAACAGTGGCTGCTGAATAGGGATAAGTTGTAACCATTAAAGGTACGAAGAACCAGTGACCATAAAAACTGTAATTAAAAAAAATTTCATTATAAGAGCTCTTTACAAACTCTGTACATACTGTGTTAACTGTCTGACTTCATAAATTAGCAGCATTAATAAGCCCAAAGTCATGGCCATCTTGTACAAAAAATGCAAACTTTGATTCCTTTTCATACTCATTTCTCCCCTTTCGTCTACTTGGCATATTTCTAGACTTCTATCGATATTGATAAGTGTTTGTTCAAATTTTTTGCAAAATTTTTTCCGACTTTTCATTGCTAATAATTGAGTTGTTAAGTATAATAGACAACCGAGATGTAAAAATAATTGATTTCCTAGACGACAGAAACCATTACAATCGGGCGCCTGGTAAATGCCAAAGAAGTCAAAATTAACTAAAGCATAACAGGTTAGATAAAAAAATAACATCATCAGCATTTGACCATAAGCGAGGATATTGCAGCAAGAAGAACGCCTGCTGATATTCCAAGGTGAAACACCATAAATCTGGGAAATCAAAATTTTATATAAAAAAATGTCCTTTCAAATTTAAATAATTAATTTTTTTCATTCTCACCCACGATAGTATTAATAGTCCTTTGTCCATTTTTTCTTCTTTTTTTTTTTTTATATACTTTTGCGAACAGTAGTTCATGATATACTGTTGATGGGAGAGTTAAGCTGCTTATGTGGTCATAAAGTAAGTCGCAATTAGGAAATTCCACTTGTGATCTTATCTCAATTTTTTCCGTCTACAATAGGAAGCAATTCATTTATTAAAACTGTTAATACTTTCAATTAACTATAATTGTTTTGCAAAAGCGAACACGTATTTTTAATTAATAACGACAAAGGCATGAAAACACGAAACCATTCACAAAAACTTTTTTAATTAATGCTTTGAGAAGATGCAAGCAAGTCTTTGAATTTTCCAGAAAACCTTTCCGATTTTTTCCGATTTTCAAAACCTAAAGATTACCATGGGTCCCAAATAGCCGATTCCAAGTCGATTCCTCAAGAATTCTATATATTTCCTGAAGGTAATTGATATACACAACCTGCATACAGTTTGTACAGTATATTGCGCGTTGTAGCAATCAAACAATTTTATCATAAACAAGGTATTTCTACCTAGCAATAAAACCTAACTCAGTTCAGCCACAAATTTTTTACCTTGAGAATGTTGATTCGCATATGAGAAAAGTTGCCAGGGAAACATCACTAGCACTGAATTGGAATATGTTGCTCTTCGCGTTGTAATCGTTAAACATTGTAATACTCTTTTCGATTAACACTAGTCTCAATGGGTCATTTCCTAACTGTTGGACAAGGGCTTTCATTGTTGCGAAAATGCCCTAAAACTGGACATAGATTCAGTATATTTTTCCTATGGTATGCATATTCTTCCTAAAAGAAGAAAAAATTTCTGGCTAGCGACTGACAATATTGGATGCGCAACTAAGTTTTCGGTGTTTTCTTTTGTCCAATCAAATATTGAACATTTCAAGGCAGTTGTTTATTCAACATGCAATGAGGGAAACGCTGGATTCGGATATTCGTCTCTTTATACATGTCGGTGAACGACAGCTTATTCCACCCAAACGCCAATAGCTAAGTTATCTCAAAATGAAATTTCGGAAACATTGAACTCTTCAGCCAATGCCAATGGGCAGAATTTATTTCTACACCGAATAAAACGTAACTCAGAGAATTTTAGAAAAAAATTTTTAAAAATTACTTTCAAAAGTCTTTAAAAATGTTTTTAGTAATCACAAAGAATATTTAGTTTCATTTTTACTCATTATACAGTGAAGATTGCAATAAACTTTCATGTAAAGATTTTACAGAAGAATAAAGAATTTTAACCATTTCCTTAAAACATACTCAACATTGACGAAAGCTGATGTACAAAAAAGGTTTAAGTAGAAAAATATGCGGCAACTCTTTGATAAAATGCCGCCTTAAAGCTGTTAAGGCACTACAGGTGTTTGCAAAAGCTTTTATGCAAACGGAGCAAAAGAGCGTAGAGAAAGACAGAGAGTCAGGAAATGAGAACCAAAAGTGGTGAATATATATATAAACATCGCGTCTCAGGCATATTAAATAATCATAAAAGATAAAACAACAACTTGTACGAGTTCTTTGCATATCGAACATGACAGTGAAAAGCTTAAAGCAGAATGATAAAACGGAAAGGGTTGAAAGCGAAGAGATAAAGTCGCGCATCAATTATCTTACACTGAAGTGTATTTACAAAATTTGTATTATTGTTTTCATTAATTACTATTATAAGATTATTATTAAATTATTGCGTGGGTAACTATTAAAATTAGGACAAAACAAGTAAACAAGGAAAAATATTAAATGCCCTACGCTACCTCGTCTCCAATGCAATTCTTCATTTATTTTGGTAGGAAAATAGCAAAAATTACGCCTTGTTTTCATATGGAAGCATACTTTTCATGAGGGTTCTGATGGGCCAAAAGCCCCATACGTAATGACGTGATCTTATTTCAGCAAATTCAATATTCTTTTTAAAGACTTTCTAATTCTTCATCTATTTTTAAACTAAAGCACTAAAAGTAAGAGTTTATTTGGGAAAATAGACGTACTTGGCCCAAACTTGGTTGGCATTTAATTTTTGGGAAGGAATTTGCTTAAGAAAAAATATTAAAAATTAGACGTATTGACCATTTAAAGACGTACTTACTGTAGGTAAATCTGATCCAACTTCTTCACATTTTTTTTTCTTGATATGACCAATCATTCGGGGATGTCCTCTGTCTCATGTCGCGTAACGCGGTCACGCTCACAAAGAAGTGAAGAAAGAGGAAGAAAGAAAGAAGTAGAAAAGTGGTGGGCGTAGCCTAGTGAATGTGTGACCAATCGATAAGTGTTATGCCTTTACTGGTTGAGCATTCCACCATAGCTATGACCAAAGTAAACTCTACCGTTCTGAGATTTGAACCCGCGAACACTGTCTTGGCAATCGCCCTTGCTCTTACCTACTGAAAATTGCAAAATTTTTCATATGACAACTTTCTCAAAACAAGCCGTTATGTGGGGATTGGCCGTAAAAATGGTTGGGTTCAATAAAGTTCATTTATGGGCAAAACCTGTCTATGTAGCAAATTTGGTCAAAATATTTTAAGAAATTCTGTTTAAACACAAAAATATCTGGGTAGACGGACAGACATGTTTAAGTTGATTCGGCAAATGATTCGAACGAGCGATGTAAGAAAAGCGGCATAAATCTTAATTCCTTATAGGCATAAAATTAATGTAAACTGTGCAACAAGTGATGTAGGGCATAAAACAGAATGATCTTTAGACGGTTGTACTGTGTTTATCAATACAATTGTCAAAAAACGTATAAAATGCTTGTACAAATTACATTTAAATGCAAATATAACTGGAAATCTGTAGTTATTTGAAATCTCTCAAGCTTTGGTTGATTTGAGAGATTGTTTTCGAAGTCACCCAAAATCGTAGTAATATTTAATTTATTTCTAAAAGTTTTCACCACAATCAGAGTTTTCCTCCCTTTAGCAGAAAACTTGAGGAAATTATTCTTCAAATGTCTTCGCTATGTAATAAAAAACAGGCTTCGACGGCGCATTATTTTTGAAATGAGTATTTCTGCTCAATAATACAGGTTTGTAGAAGAATCCTTGAAACGGTTTAAATATCGTCCTTTTATGGATTGGCCATCAAGAGGACGAACTAAACATACTAACATTCTCGTGTATAGCATAACATCTCGCAAAGTGAGAGATGAGCAACTAAGAGAATTTATGCGTGTGCGTTCATCTGTATGTTCAATTAATGCACTAAAGGATTTCATAGACACTATCTAAGTTTAAAGGTATGCGTATACCATAAGTGAATAGTTGAACTTTTATCCCTATGTGAATAAAATCTTTGCCGAGCTGTCCAAAAGCGAAAAATATTGAAGTTAACTGGACAATTAGCAATCAGTTCGTTCAGTTCGTGGTGGAATTTCAATAACAGCAGACGTAGTTGCGGATTAAATGGATAGAAAAGATACAACTTGTCCGTAGCAAGAAAACAATAATAATAATAATAATAACAACAATACATACAAATGCTAGAATGTAAAGTGAAAGTTGAAGGTATAAGAAAAGTTATGTGATTGTAAGGATTTTTAAATATATTAATAAACAAAAATAAATAAATAAATAAAAAGACTAAAAACATTATTACGAAATTCTTTTTTTTTTTTTTTTTATTATAAAATTGATACAAAAATTCGTTTAAGGAAAAGCATATAAAAAAAGTACATAAAAAGTTATGAAAAGCGTATGACGAGTGAAGTGTTTGACCATTCATTCAATTACTAATCGAATGAGAAAAGCATTAAATGATTGAAGGCATACCAGACAGTAGTACACATATACTGACTTAAGTATATATGTGCGTTCATTTCACCGCCAATCCACCCACATATTATATCAGTACGAAATGGAACGGGTAAAACAAATCGAGTCCTTGAAATGAAAAAAAAAAAAATGAAATAAATACTTTCAATGAAATAATTCGGACTGGCGATGCACTACTGAGAAATAAATTAAAAAAAAAAATTCCTTTATTGTTTGTCCATTAAGTTTGATTAAATTTGAAAAGAAAATAAATTTTTGTTTTTTTTGTTTTTTGGAAAAACCTCCTGACTGTTAAAATGTTCTACATGAAATTATTATGCAAACATGCAAATGGGAAGAGCGCAAGAGAAGAGGGATAGCCTATGCCGAAGATTGAAACTAGTGCAGCAACATGATTCACGGTAAATATATATGAAGCATTCATTTCATAGAAGAAAAGAAATTTAAAGGAAAACATAAATAAAACACGCTTGTGTATGTGCCTCCACGAGAAGGTAAAATTCGTAATAAAATGTTGAATAAAGAAAGAAAAGATATTAAAAACAAGGCATCAGTAGTAACGGGAAAACAATAATAACAACAAATCTGCACAGAGATGCACACATGTTTATTTCTTATAGGGAACTCGTTCATACGGAGGGAACTCGTGTTTCATAATTTTCTTTTTCTTCTTTTTTCTTTAATTTCTTTTCATTACAGGTTGCTGTTGGTAATGAAAATTTCCTTTCATACGTAATCGTTTTGCGTGTTTAACTAAATATTTAAGCGACCAATTTAATATGTATTCGCTTATGTGTTCTACATAGGATTTGCCTTAAAGTACTGCTCATACAGCCACTCACTGTTTCGACCGTTTGTTGCTTTAGCTTTACTTCGTAATGCGAAAATTAATGGTCTGTAAAATCGGGTTTTCATTTTCAATTTTATTTCTTAATCATCACACTTGATGATGTTAGCTTACACAGGATATTCGATTATAATCGCATATTTTTCGCAGCATTTTTATTGCTATGAAATAAACTTTAAGAATTTTCATCTTAAAATTACCATTATATTTGACTTTTAACAACCGTTTAACGTTAACTAATTAAGCTTTAACTTGGCTTGACAAGCATTTAGCGTTAGCTAATTAGTCATTAATAGCATTCATAAAAAATGCTACGAGGACAGTTGCCCTCACTTTAAGACAAACATTGATTACTCAAAATCTCAAGTAGATATTTACACCAGACACACATTATATTCGATATGGGTAGGATTGCCACTCATACTGACAAGAGAAAAATGATCGATAAAATCAAGTTTATGGCAAATATGTATATTACGTCGCTTAATAAAACTCCGATCTGTCGCATATGTGGCAACACCGTTGATAAACCCATATGATGTGTGGATAATACTGGATGGTAGAAACCTGCAGAAATAATGTTATTTCCGGGAGAGGCTTGTTCGATGAATTCGGTTTACTATTAATGTTCTTCCGCATGGCCGCCATATTTCCTCTTATTATGCCTTATAACAGAATGTTTTGCGGGTGTATGCAGAGTGGCTTATAATGGACTCACAGTGCTTAAGGTAACAGTCAATTCAACCGATTTAAAATTGTCTGAGGAGATACATTATACGTTTTCGGCCAAGTTCGAAAATGAAAGAAATTGGATCTTGGAAAAAACTTGCAAATTTTAATATTTCAACTAAAATCAATGAAGAAGGGAGTCTTTTGATAGGTTAAACTAATTTGAAGAATTTGAAAGAAGCTTTTGCAATGTAATGATAATCAGCTTTACTTTTCAGTATTTTATGTTAAAAATTAGTTCACAATAGTGCTTTAATATATACATTTGCTACGCTAAACTTGGATCGGAATTGGTATATTTTTTGAACCACTTTCCATAAGCTGGCGCATAGCTGAGTAGATAAGAATCGCGTCTACTTAATCCGCGTTCACGGGTTCAAATCTCAAGCACAGCATGGTTTATTTCGCTCCTGGATATAGAGTACAAGTACAAGTCTAATCCTTACAGATGGTCTAAATTTTGTAGAGTTCATTTTTGTATCAAATTACTATTACGGGCCAATTTTCGCCACCACATATTAAAGCTTAGAGTTTACTGCTTTACAAGGATCAGTTTTCGTGAAAATCGTAATATAGACCGAGATTGTCCAAATTTGGCACAGTTAATTTTTTTATCTCAAATTATTATTATGATCTGATTTTCATCATGAAGAATACCTTTATATCGTATGAATTTTAGCTTTCGCTATATGAGAGAGAATTAAAAAATCTTTTTCCGTATAACGACTTTCCAGAATAAAGCATTATGTGGAGAGTGATCGAAGAAGCGGGCCGATCCGAACCATTTTCTACAGCGTTCGCCCTTGCGTCAAAGCACCAAACAAATTCACCAAAAAAATTGCACTAAAATATCTCAAAAATTGCTACCTGTAGCTTGAACACAAACTTACATGAGCAGACATCAGACGGAGTAGGCTTAGATCAATTCAGATTGTGGTTCTGAATCGATCGGTATAATAAAAGGTGAGTCCATTTTAAGCCCTTCTGCCTGTTACATATGACGACGCTAAGTTAATATAACCTGCACCATCGTGTTATTCGAGGGAGGATCATATTCACTGCGGATTCAAAAAATTTGAGTAAAATGAAATGTTTATGATTTTAGCAAGAACATGTAATAGGCAAACCTGAATTATTAAAACTCGAAGCTCAACCAGGAATACTCTTAATAAAAATCCCTGTACAAATCGCTTGCATATTTTTAGGTGTTGCAAATGTAATAGCCAAGTTTATGTAACTTGTCGTAATATGTTTTCGGTATTTGCATAGAGTGATACATTTACACGCATGATAATGCTCAATATCACATAAAAATATTTGTTCTTTGTTTTCGCAAACGTGCTTTTAAATGTTTTAATATTCCTAGAATCCAAAATTCTTTTAATTCAAGAATATTGCAAAGAATAAATATTCATTTTCATAGATTTTCTTATTCGATGAAAATTCATATGAAAATATTTTCACACAAACATTGGAAATTCAAATATTCTTAAATAATTCAGTTTACATTCAATTAATATGAAATTTTGATATATATATATATTTCCTAAGCTATCAAAGACAACATAAACTATTGAAAGCTTAGGATGTGCTAGAAGGTTTAAAATTTAATGAATTTCTTCTCCTATATATTTAGTAAAAGAGATAAAACAATTTTTATACCCTACACCACTTGTGCGTGTCGAGAAATTTGGAAAGTTGTAAGTTCTTTTCAATACAACGACTTTTCAAAATAAGGCCTTATATTGGGAGTGATCGAAAAAGTTGACCGCTCCAAATCATTTTCAATAGCGTTCGTCCTTGTGTCGAAGCACGTCAGTCAGTGTACCAGATTTCATCGAAATTGCGATCTGTAGCTTGAACACAAATTTACATGGACAAGTATTAGATGGACATGTGGACAGACAGCCTTAGAATCATTTTCTGAATCGATCGGTATAATAAAAGATGCATTTATCTTAAGCACTTCTACATGTTATATACGTTCGCACAATCTTCATACAACCTGTAACGTAAGTGGTGTAGCATATCATGATTGTAATGTTTATGAAATATTATTTCTTGCTAAATGACAACTGCTGCTTAATGGTTTATTCTCTCATTTACTGTATGCAAATTATCATCTTTTGGGTTATGGTAGCCACGCATGTTGACTTGTCAAAAACAGAATAATGAATTGCTATTTATGAGCAGTTTATTTTGAAAGTAGCTTAAGACTGCTTTGCAAAAAAAAAACCAATAAGCTATAGTTATTTTAACATTCACGTTATCTTTCCACCTGTAAACACTTAAATATAGCATAGTGTGCAAAAAGTCTACGAAAGTGTTAAAAGAAAACAAAAGTAGAGGATAATTTATTTTGTTGCTTATAAGGTAAACTCTGTTGGTTGTGTTATTGGATAAAAATGATGGTTTAGCGCTTGTTCACACTGGTTTTCAAAAGCCACTTTAAAATTAAAATTGCTATGATAGGCGCGTAAGCAGAGCGTCGTTGACAGATAGCGGGATTTGTCGGCGAGCACTTTGCTAATTGAATGTGATCTTGTCCGATGATCAAGTGTGATCGGTTCTCATACTCGATTTTTTTTCTTTCACATGCGTTATTCTTGCTTTTTGGCTTATAGCGGACACATGTGAGAGCATGTTATCTAAAAAACAGGAAAATAATATTTCTGTTATAAGGTGATTGTGTCTGATAAATAGATATTTACATAAATCGAGACGGATTATTCGGGGCCCATGGGACTGAATCCCAATGCAGCTCTTGCTCGCCATTTCGATATGCTCTTCCAACGTCTACTTTTTTAACTGCATGAAATTTGAGTAGAATTATTTCCCCATTACGTTTGGAAATAAAAGAATCAACTAACCGGATCGTGACCCTACCATTCAAATGCAATTAATTATTCCTTGTCGAATGAAATAAAGAATGTCTCAATATTAGAAAACATGAAAGGCCGTGCAATTAAAGAAAAGAAAACTGAAAGACAAGTTTAAATATAATAAAAATCAATTATAAGGAAAGAAAAAAAGTCAAAAAGTGACAGATACACGGCACACGGCAATTGTAAACAAAGCAAGAGCTGAAGAACTAAATAACAAAAAAAGAAAAAAGTTCCCCTTCGTTTTTTCTCAAGAACTACTTATCTTGAAGCCTGTGACCATTTATATATGTATGAGTGTACTTGTCTTGAAACATAAAAAATAATCAAACCAAGTAAAGAAAATCTATATATGCCTTGCGGACAAACTTAGATAACGAATACTTGATTTAATCTTTTGTTGATTACAAAGACATGACAAGTCGACTGAGACAAGTATTAAATTTAAGATTTCAAAGACCTTGAAAATTGTTTTAGTTAAATTTGTGATAAACTTCCGCTCTAAGTTTGTAAATGATGAAGTAAAATATATTAAAATTTTTAATTACTTTTTAAAATTATTTCGTTTCGACGCTATTGTAATGATTATTTCTTTTTTACAAGGGTTGACCACTAAAGCTGCGTCAAGAATTTCTGTAGAAACTTTCAAACTTTTGTCTAAACTTTGGCTTTATCGGATTTACTTAAAATAAGCGGTCTTTGCCGTTGTCGGGCTTAGTTAAAATAAGCGGTCAGTCGGACGGACAAAGAAAAATTTACTAAATTGTTTATAAATCTCAATCTGGTAATCAACAAATTTTATATTTTACAAGAAAATTTCTGACTCTTGCAAGTGAAATGATAAAGTTAATGCATTTTAATTTTCGCGGGAAAATTACTTGCCTGAGCAAGTACGCAACAAACACTTGTAATATATCATCCATGAAACCACTAAAGTAATGCTGACAAAAGAATGAACGACAACTTTCATGAAAACTAAAACAGAAAAAAGGAGAGAAAAAAAAAAAACAAATTCACAAGCAGCTTGGAGCACAATTTCAACTTTCCATTTTCTATCATAACGAACGGAGCAAAGTAAAAAAAGTCGTTACTAAGGATATAATGTTTGTAAAGGATTTCTTTTGTGCGTGAATATTAATTTAAAAATACGTACATTTTACGAAATGTCAGAACGTAAGACGATTTCTTATCATATCTTCATTAAATTTCTTAAATACTTGCCTAAAAGCAACTCGGTTATGAACATTTAATTATAACGAAAGTAATTGAATTTCTCTCAGACATGTTACGTTTACGCAAACATGTACCGATATATCTACACATATTTATATCGACATTTATAAAGGCATTAAATAGAAAATGAAAGTATTTTCTTTAATAGAATTAATGCGAATAAATTGAGTATTCGTTGTTTCAAAGGGAACTCAATCATCTTACGTGAAATGCCACAACAATACGTTATCTGTGTGCACGCTTTGTATTTCGTGTACCATTCAGTCAGACCCGTGTAGATGAACGTAAATATATTGCAATTTCCCTTCTCAGTATAGATGGTTGAATGGTTACAAAAATGTTTTAATTGATTGTTAAATTTGAATCGACAATTTTTGAAAAGTAATTATCTTCTTAAGATGAGAGTGGAAAAATTCAAAAATTTAAAAACAAGTCAAATGTAATAAAATGCAATATTTTTCTTAATTTATATTTAATTGATTTTTAAATGTATTTTCTTTTGCAGATAGGCTGATCATAGGCAAGCAACTAAGAACAGATTTCAGTACGTAAAGAATAATGCTACCATTTTACTAAATTTACTTAAGAAAAAAAACCAAGTAAGATCACCAGTTCGATTAGTACAGCTATTCAGTCATTTTGGTTATAATATACCAAAAATTACATAATATTACGCAAAGGCATGCTTTTCATGAAAGCTTAAACATTGGAGGATGCTCAAAAAATCTCCCGACGAGGTTCAAATTTTGTAAATCTATTTTAGTTCCCAAAAAGTTTATTATTTTCAAGTTTCCGTCATAGAACTCTAGAAATTATACTTTCCCTCGATATAATGGCCCGCTTTTCGCGATGACCGCTATATACGTTAGGATCTAAAAAATAGATCTATGTGGTCCAAATTCCCTACCGGTCATTTTTTTGTTAAATCGTTACTATAGGCCAATTTTTATCATAAAATGTTAAGAATTAAAACTTCTTCTGAAGGGCTTACTATTCATGAGACATCTTGTATGGAGTGGGGTCCAAAAAATAAACCCACGTACTTCAAATTTGGTCCTGTTCCTTTTCATGCCAAATTCCTAGCACCAACAAATTTTTCTCATTAACCAGTACGCCTTTTCGGCATTTAATGGTTTATATTTCCTGGGAGTCCTTACACGCCATGGCATCCAAAAAACAGACTAACGTGGGCCAAATTCAGTAAACTTAATTTCTATGTCAATTTACTGTTACGATCCAATTTGGACCATGAAGTGTTAAAAATTATATCTCTACCATAAGAAGATTCAGTTTTCGTAGGAACGGTTATATGAGAGTGGTGTCAAAAAATTGCTCCAGGCAAAACAAATTTTTCATACCAATTTAGAATATCGAATGACTCACCGACTTTTGTCGGGAAATTTCGGAAATTGCAAGTGCATATAAAGACATTTTAAAATAGGGCTTATATAGCACTACACCTATCCATAGCATTGGTCCTCGGGCAGGGCACCACAGTGTATAAAATTTCACCAAAATATCTCTAAAATTGCGACACTACATCTCACAATTTTGTCAACGTGCAGTTGAGCACAAAAATGCCTGAACAGATATCAGATGGACAGATGGACAGGCGGACACACAAGCTTAGGTCGATTCGAAAAATGATTTAAATCGATTGGCATAAGATGGATTCATCTTAAGCCCTTTTGGGCGTTACATACGTCCTCACAAACTTAGTATATCTTGTCCCACCCATATAACGACTTTTCAAAATAAGGTGTTTTATGGCAAGCGTTCCGACCTGAACCATATTCAACAGCGTTCGTCGTTTGGCCAAAACCAGAAACTCAGAGAAAATCAAATTTCATAAAAATACCTCAAAAAATGCGACCTGTAGGTTGAACATAAGAACACAAATCGATGCAGGCGGACAGACAAGCTTAAATTGTTTCAGAAAGTGATTCAATAGGTTTACTGTCTTTCAGCAATTTTACGGGTTCCGTACTACTGTGCTTGAGATTTTTTCGCCTCGAATTTCCGTTTATTCTTCCGTAATTTTTTGTACGTCCATTATGATGTTTCCCGCGGACTTTTCTTCTTTTTTAGGCGTGTATTTAACCTAGTAAATGTGGTGGAAGTGGAAGAAAATAAATGTCTAAAACTCGTCTTGTTTATTGAATTTCTCTTCAATGTTTAGAAAAGTTGTAATCAGAACACGTCCTTAATCAAAAGATTAGTAAATCTATCTGTGCTTCATATCCCTCGGTGTTTCTTTTAAAACCGTATGCGTTGCGTAAACGAAACACTACTAGTGCAAGCTTGTTTTCATATTTCTTTTCATCCCGTTTGTGAAAAAAATTTGCGTGTTTTTATGTTTTAGCCTTTGTACGAGCAATATGAAAAAACGATATCTGGATTAAATAGCATTTTCTGGTTTAGTGCACAGGCATTGGCATGGCTTTTTCTCGTTTTTCGTTCGCAATAACTAATTAAAAAAAAAGGAAGCAAATTATATTCGGTCATGACCGTATCTTTTATACCCATCATCGTGATCCTAAAAAATAAGAAAAGAAACAAATTTTCATGCTCTACAATATGAAGTGGGCGCGCCTGAATTTTTTTTTTTTCAAAATAAAAGTTTTTGTCTGATAGGCGTACGGTGTGTTGTAGGCGTGTCGTTTGAAAAGTTTAGTTCACTTTCAAATTCTTTTGCAAATTTGTAGGCAATCTATACGTTTTCGCTAACGGCAGAATGTTCACCACAGTTACTACACTGTTAGTAAAATCAACAGGCGAACAAACGGACATGCTTAGGTGTATTCAAAATTTTAAACTAGCCAAGTATGTATATACTTTATGGAGCTTTTGAGGCTTGTTTGTGTGCGTTATAAAGGCATTGACAAAAAAATTAAATTTCATTGCGTAGGCGTGATCAGGTTTTTGCATTTTTCTATAGACACTATAGTGTCGCCTATAGAATATGAATTTTGTATATTTATCTGTTATAGTTTATGAGTAACCGATTTAGAATTTGATGCTGATCAAGAATATATATACTTTCTGGGATCTCTGAAGCTTCCTTCTGGGCATTGCAAACGTTTTCATAAAATGAATATATCCCCCATCGTGCGGTGATGGATATAAAAAAAGTGCTTTCCGCATTTGCAGTAGATCAGCACGAAAGCTTTTGTGGCGTATACGCATCCTTTTAAATTATCTTGTGGAAGAAGTTTTTGTGTTAATCGAATTTCAAATATACTCAAATTTTAGTTTTTAGACGCGATTTTCGTCAAAGCTGAATATGTATGCGAATTAAGTTAAGTTTTTCAGTTTTGTTTAGAAGAGTAGCACTATATTTAGTTAACTCATTTATTAGTGGGACTCAGTTTTTCATTTAAGGTAACTAAGTAAGCTAAATAAATCATGTGACATGTACGGCTCATTGTAATCTACGGCACAGTAATCACAAGTTTTAAGTGACTTGTTAAGTTTTCTTTCAAAGCTTCGTGACACTTTTTCTGATATCGATCGGTGCTGCTCCTTTAATCCCCCGCAACATAAACTGAGTGTCTCCTGTCAAGTCGGCCCCGTAAACAAAAATTCCAAACGGTCGATCATGGCAGCGGCCGAGTCCCCGGCCATAATAAAAGCCTTTGCACCGTCTTACCAACGAACCGTTGCTTTTACTGTAAATTACTGTTTTTTACTGTTAATCAGCGATACATATTCCAATACTTTATTATGAGGTGATTTTGCATCTTATGCTGGTATATATAATCGGAATCAGTGCACACACATATGAGGTGATTTTTCATCTTATTAGGTGATATGAGGTGATTTTTCATCTTATGCTCATCATTGCTTTTCAAGGAAGTTAATTAGTATAGCAAAATTTTCCGTTTTCTTTGAAGACTTTTAAATTTTCTAACTACCTATATATATCTATAACTATAATTTCTAACTTTTGCGAACAACTTACTTCCGGAGGCGGAAATTACTAGGACTTGCAACATGTATGATAGACGTGAATCTATACTGTTGTGCTAATTAGGGATCTATGCTCTTTGTCAACCTTGTAATACTTATTTCTCGGTGCTACAAACAATATGATAAACTAACTATAGTTCGTTGCTGTGCAGATGGGCCTAAAAAACGGAAGGAAAGTATGATGATAGTCAACAAATTTTGTGTACAGTCACAATAATGTAAAACTTTACTATCGTTTACATGACTTTCAAGCTTGCAATGTTGATGTTTATGAGGCATATATTGTCGAGCCCATTAAGCAAATAAATCTTGTTCATATTGTAGCAATAATTTCACATTTCATCATTTCAGTTTAAAGCAATGTCGTATGTTTTATATGCACATAAATGAAATAGAAGATAAACGAAATATATGTAAAAATAGGGAAATTTTTCAAACAGGTAAGAAATTTAGGTACACTTTACGAGGAATCTTTAATAATCACTTCTTCATATTGATTTATGAGAACTTCTTTATATTTTTTATATTGATTTAAGAGGTGAGCTTGCGTATATATCTGTACCAAATTTAATTTCAATATTTGTTACAGATTGTAATTGGCAGCCTTTGGTACATTTTGGAGATATTCACAGCCAATCCTCATTCAATTTTAAAGTTGATCTATTGCCATCCTCTCAATACAGGTATGCAAAGCTGCAGCTTGGTATCTCAAATGTGAGAAGGCAAGTCTGTCAACGGTAGTCGGCAAACAACCAGGAAATAGGGCCGACGGACAGACAACTTACATCCTTATATTGATCAATGCCCATTGATACAGTACGCATGTGTGGTCAACAGCCTGTAGGGCTTGACCGCGTTCAGGGAAGTTCTCACAGGCGTTCATCGGGACGCCTGTCTAAAACTTTCAATATTCTCATAATCCAAAGTAGGTTCTGTTTTGCTTATGGGCAGATATACACAGGGCTCAGAAAGGGAATCGATGTGTCTGCCAACAAATTCCTCCAACAAGACTTTTCGGCTTGCTCTTTTCTCCCACCCACTCGCCCTGAAGTTGTCTGCATACCGTACCACACACACGTCTACTTGTTCTTTTACCGTACGGACCGTGTTTGGAACCAGGTGGTCCCAACCACTCCGGATCTGTTTACTTTCAAGTTTAACGTACACGAATACTACTTCCGTCTTTCCTCTCACTCCACCTAATCAGTCCTGATGACCAATGTGCCGTCACGTGTACGATATATTGCCTGAATGCCTGGTCAAAAAAAGGAAAAATAAAAAGTTCTCTGTAGAGTATTTCTATCCATAAGAAATATTTTTATTTTCAAATCAATATCTTTTACAAATTGTACAAAATGTCCCGCCACATCTGTGACCACGCTGAAGGAAGCCATGAGATGAGCTACAAGTTAAGGAATTAACATAACAAATCATTGTTTTTACATAAATGAAGTTAAGTCACTCTCCGAATGAAGGGGTCCTATTTTATATTACAAATGCCAAAAATACATCTTTTGTTTAGTGTTCAATTGGAATTATTACAAAATCACAAAAGCAAATAGTCATTGAGTGAACCAAACCGAAAATAACTTTTTATTTTGAGAGATATTTTGTGAACGTGACTTGTTTAATAACTAGGAAAGAAACAGAGAAACAGGTGCAGACTTCATTTCGAGTAATAATTTTTGGTAATAACAGCATATGCTTGAAACGAGCGAAATGTTAACATATACATGAGGAAAATATAAATCCTGTTTGTTTGTTTTCGCCACACATAAGATGTTAGGGATGAGACTTTTTAAAATTTAAAATGAGACTTTGTGAAATTTAAATGACTGTAAAGCAATATTAAATAAAACAAGTAAGAAAATTATATTCGGTCGAGATAGAATCTTTTCTACCCATCAACGTTATTCTAAAAAAGCCTAAGGAAAAGAAAAAAACCTAATTTTTTCTGATTTCTATTCTCAGAAAAAAAGTGGATCTATTTTCAAAATAAAAATGCAAATGTTTATGGTATTGTTGTTCTCGTTTATGAGTAACAAGCAAAAAACACGAAAAGCAAAGATATTCTTAGTTTTTGTTGTATAGGCTTGTGGACGATATAGGCGTGTCCTTTGAAAAGTTCAAATTCTTTTAAACATTTGTACGCGATATCTTAACTTTAGCGAACGGGAGAAGGTTTACCACAGATGCTACACAGTTGGACAGACGGGCGGACGGGGAGACGAACACGCGAACATGCTTATGTGCATTCCAGATTTGAAACTGGCCAAGAACTTATATACTTTGTAGGATTTTTGGAGCTTGTTTCTGCGCGTTATATAGATGATGAAAAAAATGTGGGTATACTAGAATATTGGGTAGGCCTACTGTACTGTACTGTAGTATCATTCATTGAGTACACATTCAAATTTTTATAGGTTTATCTGCTGTAGTTTATAAGTGCTAGGCAAAAAATCAATTTTTTATCCTTTTTCAAAAGCAAAAGTGTTCTCAGTTTGCGTGGTACTGTGGGCGTGACCCATTTTCAACAACGATCTGAGTGCAAGAACTTTCAATGTTTCTACGAAATTTGAAGTCGAGATAATTTTATATATGCTGCCAGGCGAACACAGCCATTACACAAATGGACAGACGAACATGCTTAAATTAGTTCGGAATTTGATTGTGATCAAACATATATATACTTTGTGGGGGCTCTAAGGCTTCCTTGTGGGAGTCCTTCGGTGATGGGTACAAAAATTTATTTTAATTGAATACGAATATGTTTTAATGAAAATTGATGGTCATGGATATCAAACTGTTTCGATATCTGATGCTCGGATCTGTACTAATGACACTCAAGAAGTTAGTTATATTTAATAAAATAATTAGATGAAAAGAAATAGTAGAAGTCTTTCAATATCTCCCCTCTTTCTTATTTTGCTCTTTTATTAGATGACAGAAATTTCTGCAAGAAACAATAAAGAACTTATTTATCGCTTTTCTATACAAATTTTTGCAGTTTCTCTATATTAAAATTGAAAGAAATGAAAAAATTAAACTCGTGCTCTGTCTTCCACGGATAGTAGTCAAGATATATTCATCTTTGGATGTGCAACTTTTAAGACAAATATATCAAGTTTGTGATGTCAACCTAGAAACTTATGTGACAACGGACCGGTTAACATCGTTTTTAAACTATGTAAATATATGCACACGACTTTGTTAAATATATGTGATTAGATATTTCAAATTAGTATTTCTAACTTACTGCTCAATTCATTTTTAACTTACAAACTCGATTCTAAGTGAACTATTTGTACTTTGAGATGAGTTTCTTGCAATAAAATCAAAATATAGGAAAAGAACTTAATTTTCTATCTTAATTTCAGCGATTTTGGAAAGATCAATAAGAGGCAGACAGATGGGCTGACACTAGTGTAGCTAAATTAACATACAAGTTGAATGTAATGAAAAGTAATGAGACGTATATCATAAATGACATAATCCTCGCCTTTGCGGATGGCCTTAAGATTGAATCAAATTCAGGCGATAATCGAAAGGGGGGGCCACAGGAAATGTTTTTAATTTTTTTAAGTTTGCAAAGCGGCAAAATTTTCTACTGGGAAACGAAAATGAGAAAATGTTATTTTAAGATGTAATTGCTTTGCCGTAGGCCGTGTATATGTTCAATCTTTTTTTTTTTCTGGGTTTTTAATCACACAAAAATATTTTAAAATATGCAAAAAAATATTTTTATTCAACCCTCATATAAAGTGTTTCATGTAAAACGGCAAACAAGATAAACTCAGGGTAAACTTTTTTAATACAAAAAGTAAAATTTTATTTTATTAAGAGAAAGAAAGAAATTAGAATAAACAAAAAAATATTTTTTGATGGCCATTTTAAAAATGTTTGGCATTTTTATTGCAAAAAAACAAAAAAACCACAAAGCAAAAGCAAGATTATACTCGGGTTAAAACGAATTCTAAAGAACTCTTATACACTGAGAGAGGAACGGAAACTTGGTGAAAATAGTTTTAATTCATATCCAATTTTCAGTTTATAAGATAGAAATTTATGAAGAATTTTTCAGTACAATTTTAAGAAAAAAATTCATCAGGATACGTAAGTTTTCCTTCAAAACCTACACATACATGAAAAGGCAGACTGATGCAGATATACTAAGTCTACATTCCGTGTGTGTTTAATTAAACATCGAATTTGCTTACTATTAATCGGATGCACATCCTTTTCGACAACTGACTCACTGTACGATTCATGATAGAGAGGAATGAAAGATAGAAAATAGTAAAGAATTTGCGCATATAATATGAACAAAATAAACATGATGAAGATAAAAAAGCAAACTTTATATAATAAAGAGAAACCGACAAACCGTGAACATAAAAGGTGGAACGTAAGTATGTACATACATTGTGAACAAACACGGTTGGCATCATCCATCAAAGACTTCACATAATAACTATATATTAGCACAGCGTAATATTATATTGTTTCGATTCACACATATTAGTCAATCCTCTTCTTCGTCGTTTATTGCCCAAAAATCGAGCTAAGCATAAATGTTGTTTGAAATCACAAAAAAAGTTTGAGAATGTAAAACGGTACCCATTGGTAAAAATACGTTTTTGAACACGAATTCGTAACAATTTAGGCTTTCCAACATGCCTCACACATGCCCGCATATCGCATATATATGCCTGAATTAAGTACAATTTGCGCATGTGGATAAAAAGTTCGACATCTTCCTTGAATCATCCCTCATACAACGAAGGATTCAACCGCCGCTTGGTAACTTCAGCGAGTCTAACATTCTTTATGCCTTTTTAGAAATACTCGACCTTTTTCGCATTGTCATCAATTTGTCCTAGATTTGCTTCCATACAGAGCGCCAAACTATCACCACTGCTTGACCTATAATCGCACTGACCGTCTCTGCGGCAAGCTAGCTATAGAAGACTTTCCTACCGTTGCTTATGATCCACTAACATTAAGTCCAGCTTATATACACTATTTTCCTTTTCCCTTCTTCCATATATATAGTTCATAACGTCGTATACTTTACGAACGCATATAGGAACAGTCTCGTAAAAAAAAAAAGCAAGTGAGAGGATCAGATTCGGCTATGGCGCAATCCTGCCATCAAAATAACTAATAAAAAATAGAAAAATATATTGAGTGGGCCTTTTTTGAACATGATGTTGGGTATCACATAAAATATATTTAGAAATACCTGAACAGTATGTCACACTTCATAAAAGAATATATATATAAATTTAAGTTGTAAAGCGAACGTACTTTTTGAACCAATCACGTGGAAGAACTTCCAAACTTGAAGCCGATATTTTAATTGAGGGGAAAGTTTACCGCAGACATTACATTGGCAGACGGATGGACAGACGATCATGCTAAGGCCGATTCAGATTAGCGTAATGGTGGAGAATGCATATAATTTGTAGGGTAAAGTTTACTACTGCATGTTGCAAGCGCCATGATTAAATGAATGTATATCCATCCTTCAGTGTGGGTAGAAAACAAATGTAAAACTTCTACCAAACAATGCTTACAAAACGAAAACATATAACTTATAATCTGTTAGATTCGCATTTAAAGCTCCCCTTCAGAACTTTAACACGAGTGCGCATTAACTTTTCAACCAATAAATTATAAAAATCACATCGAGAAAACATGCTGAATCATCTTACACGTTATTTTCCCTACCATAAGACCTTAAGTCGGCTCGTTGATATGCATCTGCCCCGCCGTAAGTGCTGGGTATTCATGGTTTGCCTCAATCCATTTTCTTACATACAGGTTGTACCAAAAAAGGGTGTACACACATTGCGTGTTCCGTCCCTTTTAAAGTTATCCCTGAAGGCGTCGTAGGCGGATGTGATCCACTCCGAATCATTTTCAATAGCGTTCGCCTTCGGGAGTACCACATTTTATCCAAATGCCTCAAAAATTGTTACCTATGAGTTGAACGCAAGAGCACAAACGGACAGACAGATAGACGTGCTTAGATCAGAAGGTGCTTCTAAATCCATAGGTATAACAAAAGGTGGTGTATCTCAAGGCTTCCTAGATGTTGTATACATTCGCACGAACTTAACACATCAAACCTTAATGTACCACAAGTGGCGTAGAGTATAATTACTTCAATCTTTTAATGCGCATTTTGAACTTTTGAATATTAATGTTGTGCATCGACAAGAACTCTGTAATTTTTGCGCATAAATTAATTTTTTGTAGCAAAACAATATTCGCTTTCCAGGGATTCCCGCATGTGATAAAAATTGAAACTTCGAGTGCTGAAGTTTCTTTGTTATTAAACGCAAAACAACTTAAATTAATTGGCGCTCATGGATATTCATGAATAGTATTGAAAAAAAAAAAAAAACCACACACCACTACGCATGTAAATACATCATGGTAAATCTAACCGGTCTATACTCATACCTTCTCCTCAAAATTACTTAATGTTAATGTATATCCACAAAAGTTATACTCTTTTCGCCCGTAATGTGTACCGTTTCTTTCTAAGATTTTAATGGCATAGCACTCAAAACTTTCATAAAAATTTATTTTAATATTAAAATAAACGATGCTTACAACAGTAGCACTTTGCTAATATGGTTAAATACTCATTACCCATTATTAATTCTTAAAGCACTAGAAACGCTAAGGACAGGAGAGAAAAACGTTGGATAATAACATAAATTTTCTCTTTCTAAAAAAAACGAGGACCAACAACGACAACAACAAGCAAAATAGTTTAAAAATTGTAAAAGAAAAAGACATTAACAAAGCACAGAAGAATGCCATGGAAAAGATAATTATTCATGAATGCGACAGAGAACAGCAATGTTTTTCCCTTTATTGTACGCAGCACAGCGGGTATATTGCGTTTGTCAAATGGGAGCAACGCGCAGAACAACGCATCAAAGATCCTTTTAACTATAATTTTGTTGTTTTAACTGTAAATAGCGCGATCGAGTTTAATCTGCATACATATATACATATAATTCATTGCATTGTTTCACCAAAATTCAAATACATTTTCGCGTTATTCTTCTCCAATCTGGGAATTCTGGGCGAAAAACCGCATCAAGTGATTGCCGTGGGCTTATTTTAAAGTTTGTCTCGAAATATGACGAAAATAACAGTCGGATGTAATCTGATGTGTCGGGCCCTATTTATGTCGATCCAGTAAAGCTTTCTGCCATCTGCCATTACCGTAATGGAAGACAACACTTTTACTGTTGATAACCTCCGCGGTTTTGTGTTAGTTGCTGGCAGTAGAGAGTGGAACCAGTTAGAAATCAATTTTTCAAAAATTTTCATTTATTTTACTAACAATGACTCGACCAGAGAGCGATGCGGCCTTAACAATCAAACATCCAAGACCTCCTCATTTTCTCTTCATTGTGATAGAGTGACTTCAACGTAGTGACCACACTTTGTCGCCTTAATCAAAATAAACGGTTGTGAAATAAATGAATTTTTTGATAAGTTTGCGTCATTTTCAAAACGCATTGGCTTCCGACTAAATTAACAAACGACACGATTTTGTTTTCAGCTTACCTAAGGACGGACTTTCATTTTTCACATGCCGTAAGAATGGCTTGATAGGGTTAGTGTTACTAAAGTTATGCAATTTTACGACGCGAACTTTTTCCTTGACACACTCTTCCTTGTATACATCTATGCTAAGTTAGGGTGTTTCATGATGTTTCGTGACTAGAGAACCTCTCAGTTTCTCGCAAAATATGGAATAAATAGAATTTATTTCTTATAAATGTCCGACAAATTGCTTGAAAATAATATAATACTTGCTGTAGTTGCATGTCTCTGTGACCTACTCCAGGTATTGTACAAGGATATATTAACACAGTAAAGGACTTAAGATAGATCGTTTTATTATAGCGATTGATTCAGAATCACTTTCTGAAACGATCTAAGCCTGTCTGCCCGTCTGATGTGTGCCCATGTATTCTTGCGTATTTGTATATTGTACGGTTTGTATATTTGTACCTTGTACACCTTAATGAAATTTGGTACATCGATGTGCTTTGGCCCGGGAAGGAAGTCAATTGAAAACAGTTCGGATCGCAGCACTTTTTCGACCACTTATCATATAATGTCTTAGTTAAGCGAGGTGGTATAGGGTATTTAATAGTGGGCTGGGTCCTTTTACAATGTTTTCACTTGTTTTGTGTTTATGCAAAGCAAAATTACGGACAATCACCTGCATTATGATTTCTGAAAGTTTTTTGTTTATTTTTACCAAAATCCTTGTTAGATTTAGTTATATAGTCAAATTAGTTGAATCCTATTAGCAATAAATGAAAGAAAAGAATAATATCGAAGACCACAAGATATTTTCATAATTTTTTTTGCTTCAAGCTTAAATGCGATTTTCTTTTTTTTGAAATAATTTCAAAAGCGAAGCGACGGTTTTTTTGTAAAGAAAATTGTATGTTGATTTGAAAGTCAAAAGAAAAATGTCAAGTCTTTTGTTCTATGCGTATAAAGTTGAAAAATAAGACGTCAAATACAGATTTCAAAAGTAACAAGCCATTTATGATTTTCTCTCTCAAGTGATGATAGCTTTACTTAAGTATACCACAGCACGAAACATTTCATTTTATTCGAGACATTTATGGCCATTTTGTATCTTTCTTTATATCAATTTAGGCGGGTTTATTAAAAGGCAAACAATAAACCGCTGAATGTTTATATATATCATATTTGTTTATTTAACGTTGAGACGAAGAACGCAAAAACTTGAAAGTTTACTAAAAATTTCATTTATTCATCACAGACTAAGCATGAAAGCCAAGAGAAAGCACCACCTACTCTGCACACTGTCATTAAATTTTTGTTTATACTTGTTAATCGACAAGGAAGTAATGTGACCCATATCCATTCATTTATATATATATATACATATATATATATATGTATATAACCCTAACAAAACACAGAGACTTTACTAAATTGGCTTTTACGTGTTCTGCTTGGGTATATTTGTATATGTTTAGCAATTTTTATATGAAAAAAGAGTAATTTTCATCCTCACATAGGGAATAGAAAGTGTTTTTGTTAACCCATAAAAGCACAATGATAGAGTTAAACAAATATTATTTATAAAAAATCTTTCCCATGGTGTGTTTAAAAATAAGAAAAAGTTTAATTTGAGAATTTAGTTTAATGTTTTTCGTATGTGTTTTTATATCTAGTTATTGATATTTATTATCATTGCGCGCGAGAATTTATTAACACCCGTAAGCAATTTCTCGTAATTTATGACTTTAATATATTTTTTTGCTTTCCTTTTCCTTTTTTATTTTTACCATCAAATATCCACATACTCTCTGTTGTACTTGCGTTAAAACGAAATCAATCAATGATTGAATAAACCCAAGAACTTTGACTTTCTTTTTTCGCTTTCTTCCATGTCACCTTACAAAGCATTAGAGAGAAAGAATTTATCCATAGAGAGAAAAGGACTTTATTGTTATTGTACTACAATAAATATATAACTTGTATATATATATATATATATATATGTAACTTGTATACGTATTATGTTATTCGAGGTATCAAAACATATATCATTATTTGAAGCGTCATGAATAAGTAAATGAATAGAAGCGGAGTAAGACTTTCCATGAAGTAGATGTACATGCATACATAATACATAATGTTGTTAGAGTGATAATGTACACATATACGGATACAAGCAGGCACTACAAGATTACAAAGCGTAATGTTTTGTAGGTGTCGTATATTGTGGACGACTGAGTAGAAAAGTTGTTTAAAGTAGTAGTGTTGGCAACAACGTTCGTTTGTTTGGTGTTAAACTTACACTACCAGTTGAGTTTATTTATCTGCTTAAAGTGATTTAGTTAGTTGAGCGCAATGTTATAAAATTTTGTTTTGTTTTTATAATCATCACTAAACGGAGGAGGAAATATTAGTTTAATAAGCAGTCGAATAGTGAATGTCGTGTTCTTTTGCAACTGTGAACTGACTATATGAAGAATTCATTCTCCAGAATGAAAAGCATTGACTGAAATCTCTGCAACGAAATTTGCAAACCGATTTTGCTTTGTCCAAACATTTACAACTTCGCTTCCCAACGTACCATAGAACCCATGCGTTCCCCCTTTTGTGGAACTTTTACGAAGTGCAAGTGCACTTTAAATGCACTTTATGCACTGCGCTTTATTCACTCTGTCCTTCGCGACTAAGTGCAGAGTCAGCGAAATAGTAGCGAAATAGTTCACGGGGGGCCTTTTAAATAATAAGACTCCACATGACGCATTCTACCTGCTCACCTTGACCGGTCGTAAAATACGACAGAACTCTCCCTTTCCTTCCTCTTTGCTTCACAGTTTACTAACTTGAAATTATGGTAATGCGTTTCGTTGATTCCTTTCTTGCTAATAAACATAATACGATACAAATTAAATGACGTAAATGAATCCAATAACTGGAATTTTCATAAACGTTTGTTTCAATGGAAACGTTGTATATTATTTTTAAAATTAGTAAAAAAAACTTATAATCCTTTTATCCGGTCGTGTTTTTTTCAACTTATCATCGAATGTTTGCAATTCCTACAAAAAATTTTCAGAAACACTATAAAGAAAATCCTGACTCGATATAGATTAGAAGGTCTGGGACACCGGTTTGTATTGTATTGATGGATCATTCAGAACACACGACGACGGCAGCAATCCAATCATCGACCCATTTTCGCACTTCTCCAGCATTTCGAAACGGCGAGCCAGACAAGCCACAAGTGGTAATCAGAAGTCGCTACGTCTGATGAGTAGGCTGGTTGCGGCAGAACTTCCCATTCGAGCTGCAACAGTGTATCTTTGATAACTCTTGCAGCATGTGCCCAAAAAATGGCGTTTTCAGTCAATTCATGCGTTTGATGGTCTTCAGTAATACTAAATGGAAAACAGTTATTTTATGCAGAGAAATGTCAAAATAATCGAATTTAATCGTTACGTACAGTGATGTGATTTTTATCGATCATTTTTACTCGTAGAAATCGCTAGCCAAAATTAACTTAAGATCCTGCCATTGGCATAGACAGACATAATTTTCTTACTTGTTTGCTCTGCTATAAGAGTTATTAACAAAAGCAAAACCTCTACGTAATCAAAACAATGGCGGTAGAAGTGTGTGATATCGTAGACTATCTTCATTCAACGAAATGCAATTTGTTCACTCTGCTAGAGTCTGTTAGAGCCCGTCAAACATTACACTAATGTCATCGGCCTATTGCCGTATCGTCGGATATAATCCTTATAACTTTTTGCTTTTTCAAATTAGTTTCATCTGCGTTAGTCTTTGTGTCTCCCGCTGTAGTGTTACTTAATCGCAGACTTTATTATCTTCGGCTGTTCTCGATGGTGACTTAACTAAAACTTAGCGGTACAACTATTTGTGTCAGCTACCCTCGCAAGAAGAGAGAGCCAAAAGGGAAAACGGGAACTGACTTAGATAAGTTTGTTTCAAGGTTGGCGTTGCCAATCTTGCCAGTCAGTTGTTTCAGCTGCGATGCTCAAATCTCCTCTTCCATCATGTCCGCTTAACCATAGCTTAGTATTATTTATCGTTAACTTGAAAGTATCCTAACCCAACAATCTTCATCGACATGTGACGACGATATAAGGGACGATTTTGAGTGCTCACAGAGAAAAGTCAAGTGGACGCGGAAAGATGCATTTCGTTGTTATTTCTCAGACCAGAAACTGTTTTGAAAAAATATACTTTAAAGTAAATATTAAAAAGCAACTCTTCTTGTTATTTCTTAATAAAACAGCGTAAACATTCATAGTTTTTGTTTTATATTTCCCTCTAATTTTGCGAAACGATGCATTTTCGGAGAATAGGTTATCAATGTGGCGTTAAGATCGCTACCTAAACTTAGGTCTTTGACTATTACTTTCTTTTTTACTGAGTTGGTTTCGCTTTGCCGAATTCAATGGAAACAAATAATCGAAGAATTCAAGTGCTGCGATTATACTTTGTGCGGATGGAAAGGTATCTTGCTCAAGACACTAAAAATTGTTATTGCACTTCTCTTCAACCAATAAAGTAAATATGATTTAATGTTTTATCACCGAATGAGTAAGCGTGTGTGCTCTTATGGAATGTAAATGAATGAAAGCTTAACAAATATGAAAATAAATGTCAACGAAGCATGAAAACATGTGAATGCAAACAGAAAAACGTACAGTCTTTGCAAACCGGGGCATTTATTTAAAAGAATATGTTTACTCAACACTTTGTTTCCACCCAATAAATTTCATTCTCTCGAGTTTTTTTTTTTCCTTTTTTTTTATATATATGCAATTAATCCGGCTGCGCCCACTCATGCTTATTTTCCCTAGAGAAAAAAAAAAAAAAAACAAAAACAAAAACAAATGAATTTCTTTTAATCGCTTGTTTAAATGTTCCTTACTTTCTTTTCTAGATCTCAGCATAAGTGCACTAAAACGTAACGACAATGACAGCAAAAGCAGTTGCAATATTAAACGTTAGTCTACAATATGACTTACAAATGCTTAACGAAGAAAATCAACGATTATTTTTCCAAACGGAAACAAAAACAAAACAAGTTAGCGGGAAAATTCAAAGCACGATTCTTTTTACAACACAATAACGAAAATAATAATAAAAGAAATCGAAATAAAAGTAATAAAAAAGTCGTAAATGAAATCATCAGTAAATCAACAAGTGTTGTTGTATATCAACAAAGATCAACAGTCAACATTGCATCATCAACGAAGAAACTGTTGCGTGCATCCTTCTCATTGCCGACATCATCATCATCATCAGTATCGTTCGACTTATCGAAATCATTATTATTCGGGGCATCATTATTATTTAAATATGTTGCCGCATTTGATATTAGCAGCGATAATTACGCTGCTAGTTGAAAATGCAACAGCTTATTTGCCAACTGAAATTGCTTCATCTGCAACAACAGTAACAACGGCAACAGCGGGAAGCATCAGCAGCAGTTCCATTACCTCCCTTAATAGTATTGTAAAAATTGGCGATGGCAGTATGATAACCAGAGTAAGTGTTGTATTAAATTTTGAAGAAAAGGTGAGCTAAAAATTTATTGCAGGGCAAGAGCGACCATTGACTACCCTACATCGCTTTGCTTAATGCAAGTTTTCATTTAGTTTCGTCGTAAAATACGAAGGTTTAGAAATGTATTACCACATAAAAAATGATAGGAAATATGGGAGGAAACGCAACGAATACACTTATGTAGTTCAAAGGTGGTATAATAGGTATATATGTCATACCGATATTCTCAATGACTTTCCATTATAAAATACCGAAAATTGGGATTTCTTGCCATATATTGGAGGCAATCCAGAAAATGGAAACTAGATTTTCCAACTTTTTTTTAATACATCAAAATACTATTTCCCACCCATTTTCAGCCAAAGATAATGCAAAATGAATAGCCCGGAGCTCGTGACTAACGAGTCAATGGTCGCGGGTTCATACCTCAAAAGCGATAGAGTTTTCTATACAAGCGAGCATATGATCTAAGTTATCCAGGAACACAACACAAAAAATCAATGGATTTTTTCGTATAAAAACTTTTTCGAAACAAGGTGTTGCATGGGAAAAGTTATAAAATTGGTCAAATCCAAACCATTTCCTATCGTACACATCCTTTGATTAAACACAAGCAAGTGTAAAAAATTTCATCAAAATATCTCGAATTATTTTATTGCATTCAATATGAAAACAAAGCTATTATACATGGCTAAAGAGTCAGACGGACAGACATGCTTAATCCATCGATACAGAAAACGATTTAATTGATGTAATAAAAGTCAAATCCATCTGACCTCCTTCTGTATGGTGCATACGTCGTCACAAACTTAATGGATTCTTATTAGAAACGACGAAGGGTATAAAAAACAGAAAATATGGCAATTTCCGGCACCCGTTCGCACAATAAAAGTTATGCCTATAACAAAAAGTACTAAAAGAATAAAATGAAAAAGTTAGTTATAATAAAAAAAAAATTCTTTGCCACAGATGATGACAAGCGCAATATTAAGGAAAATATTTGTAGATTATAAACAAAACCTTGATGGTTGTAAGACATTCATAGAAATTGTGATATTTTTTATTTTATGCCAACTATTAAGGAAAGAATTTAATTTTGCTATAAAAGCTTATCGTAATAAGGAGATGATCAAGGACAAATTGCGTTTTTAAAAAATTACCCACGTAAGATGTTCACAGATTAAGCTGTAAGGAGGCTTTACAAATAGAATAAGAAAAAAAGAAAAAAAAAGAAAATATTAAAGCAACCTGCAAGTACAACTTCATAGATTAACTTTAGGAACTAATGTAGAGAAATGATTAAAGGAACATGATTTACTTGACAATTTCTGCACTGATTACAATGTGCTATTATAACTGATTCGTGCTTCAGATGAAAATTTATAATTCCACATCTTTAGGTGCCGAGCATATGAATATCTCAATGCATACTCGCTTTATAATGAATTCAGAATTTCCACAGTCCCAAGCCCATATTTCAAAGAAAAAGTTTAGAAATTTTCTGATTGTTTTATATTGATTTTTGGGAATTCGAGTAACAATTTGAAGGACACGAGTTAGCACACAGATACATACACTGATGTGATGATAGCCCGATCGACAGCATTTTTTGAGGTTTATATTTTCGATCACAACTTTGCGTTTGTTATTAAAATGCCTCAGATGCTAAATAAATAATAATAAGAATAATAATAATAAATATTAACAAGCACACACTTAGAATATAAACCAGGTGTCACGTTAACAAATTGTACATTACTTAAATCAAGTCTTATCAAAATCCATGGTTTGTTTTGCGGCCAACGATAGAATATTATAGCGATCCATTTTTATACCCTACACCGTTTGTGGACGTGTAAGTGACACCCGGAAGGACTTCAGACATTCCCACCTTTTATTATACCATTCAACCTGGACCTGGATTTTCTGAATCGATTTAAACATGTCTATCCGTCTGTCCCTCTGCCCATGTAAATTTGTGTTCAAACCACAGGTCCCAATTTTGTGGCATATTGACGAAATTTGGCACAATAACGTAAGTTGGTCCAGGGGCGAACTCTATTGAAAATGGCTTAAGTCGGATTAGTTTTACGACCGCTCCCCGTATAACGCTTTCTTGACAAAAATGGGTAGCAAGGAATATCTTAATAGATTAAATAAACGTGGAAAATTTGGATCCTACGGATCAATATTCGGAACTCCGTCTTATAATGCATAACAGTGCCTAAGTTATATAAGTCTCTATACTGCAAAACCGTTTAAATTTCGATATTTTATGCTGACGACTGTTACATAATTTAGCATAAAAATTGTTTGCACCCTAGACCCTCTAACACAATTTTTTCAAATCCTTCTAATACTTTTCGAAAAGTGAGCCTTTATAAGGAAAAAGGACGTAATTTTTAATATTTCATGGTTTAAATTGGTCCAAGAGAGCAGTTTGACATAAAAACTAATTCCACAAAATTTTAACCACGTAGGTTTAATTTGTGGACTTGATAAGAGCTCTCATAAAAAGTAAGTCCTTATAACAAAGAGTAATTTTTAACACTTTATGTTGAAAAGAGATGAAGAACTAAAGATCTGACAAGCAAATTAAATTTGCTAAATTTAAATCACGGCCCCCTCCAGTATGACTTCATGATTCCATGACTACTTATTTTGAAAATTTTCACCAATTACCTAACCAACTTTCCTTAGTGATTGGTAGTCAACGTGGAAATTGTTCCTCATGTTACATAAAAGCAGCAGACAAACCGAAGAGAGGTTTCTAATACAATTCTAGTTTTCTCTTTTGATTAAGAAATGCTTGCGATAACTTTTACAATCGCTTTCGAAGGCTATACAATCAGTTCACACATATGTCAGGTCGAACTGTTTGTTGGACGCATACACAAGGACTTAATAGAATTTCGTATCGCATGCGATGTAGTGGATGTCTGAATATGTAAGCAAGTGTATGTCGAAATGCAATAGTAACGCTCTAAACGGGGATATGTTAAGAAAGCTTTTAAAAAAAAACTGTATATATATATGCACCGTTTTTTAACGCCATCAAAACAAATTTATGCTTATTAACAGGAAGCTATTGAGCAATCCTTGGTTACCATACATGATATTGCTACAGAAAATTTGGGCACTCTTTGTATATCAACTTTATACCGACCATTGCAAGTGCCCATCAACTCTGAGCGTTATGAAAGTTCAAGACAGAAAGCAGATTTAGCGGCTTCCATTCTACAAGAGGTGGGCATAGTACGTCACGGAGGTATGAAAACAAAACGCAAAGCAATTTATAATAAATTTTTTTGGCAAATTTTTTTTTTTATATTTATCTCAGGTTTGTCAGATGCTTTAGCTAAAGGTCTCCTTAGCGATGAGTATACTACAGGGGCAAGGATTTTAGCTTTAAATTTAACGAATGGCTCCGTGCAGTCGTACGTGTGGTGGATTAAAAAAAATCATGAGAAAATGGGTGAAATGTTACGTTTTGAAGAAGATGGTTTACAAATTGGCAAAAAACCTTCACCCACGTATCCTTGGTAAGTAGCAAGAAAAAAAAAAAAAAAAAAAAAAAAGAAAAGAAAAAGTAGAGAAGAAAATCTTGAAAACTATTGCACATGATTACCGCAGTTAAATGAGTTTGTGTGAAAGTTATAAACGTTTTATCTAAGTTATTTAAATCTGCATACTTTGTTGTTGTCATTATTATGTATTAGCAAATCATTAGCAATTTTTCTATCTGTGTTTGACAGATGCATTAAACAATATAATGGGAAGGTTTACTCTATAGAAATGCAATTTGATAACTAAATTTATTGTAAGTTTCTTTATGCTCTAATGCAAACGCAGTCACTGCCAGACTGTTACACATCCTCGTACACATGCAATGTGTTTCAGTTCCTTTCAAGAAAAATAAAAAGACTAATGATTTTTTGTTCTATGTTCTTACTACTTGTTTTTCTTTTTTTTTTTTGCTCTTTTCTGTAATATATTGTTGTACTGAAAGTTTGCCGTCTGCTGACGTTACAGACGTTTAAGTTGTTATAAACTGCAAAAAATAAACATATATATTATTTGGGAAAAGTTGTTTATTTAAGAAACTTAAAGTAAAAAAAATAAACAGAAACAATATAGTGGGTTGTGGCCGAACGTACAACATCCTCCAGTTATTCATACAACGACTTTTCAAAGTGAGTTGAAAAAGTCCTAAATATAGTGAGTAGCAGCCGTTCTTGGGCCAAAACACGTTAGTGTACAAAATTTCATCAAAAAGTCTTAAAAAGATGATGAAGAAGTCTGTCAAGCTGTCCCAGGTACAATTTCGAATGCTCACAATAGTATTCTTAAGATAATTCTTCCTTATGTAAATTCGTCTCAGAGTATTCCTCTCCGACTTTTGAAAATTCGCTGTGGTTGTTTCTGTCAGAAAACTGGCTCCGCCTTGTTCCCCCGAAAGTTTTCGAACTATAAGTATTTTATTGACTCTATGTAAAGTCGTTCAGAGTAGCTGATCAAATTATGGTACACTGAGAGAACAAAACTTTGTTTAATCCAAATCAATGAAAATATAAATGTGGACATAGCCGTAACATTGCAACGCTTCAAGTTTTGGAAGGCATCCGCCCTGCGTGTGGAAAAGGCAACTTGTTGATTTCTCAAAAGCCTTTAACATAGTAAATTATGGTTTACTGCTGGAAAAGTTCCAGTTTTTATTCAGTTTCAATCCCAAGGCCGTAAGGCTGATAATGTTGCGCTTAGGTAATTGTTGTCAGCTTATATTTGGGCATATTTGAGGCGACTTTGGCGATGATAAATCCTGGGCATAGTAACTAGTTTTGCATTGTCCTTTAAGACATATCACAAATCTGCAGATGCATTATGTCTCTGAAAATTGTTATAACATAATATATATATATATATATTGCATTCTTCCAGTATATACGGTGATTACGCATAACAATTAATATCAATTACTTGTCTCTCGTGTTTTTGCTTTTGCGATCGTAATTCCAGGCTTAGTATTGTTTCTTTTTTAATTTTCATACCGTAACTTGTTTCTAGCAAAGATACGAAACCTAGAGAATGTAGGCTATCTTCGCTTCGGTATAGAACTTGAGTAGAGAATAAACAATGCAATATTCGTACAGAATTTGTAACTTTATTTTCGTAAAACATATGAACAAAAAGGATTTTTTGCTTACGATTGACATGATTGCTCCTCTTGTCGGCAAAGCAAAAACATTGCATCAGTTACACAACTATATAAATTTGGAAAAATTGTACACAGAACAGAAGCAATAATCATTCTTACTGCGAATTGTATATAGGGTGCAACCAAAACATGGCTAACACTACCTTAATTTCATTGAAAATTTGCATTTTTCATACAATTTCGTGACAATCAAAGGTTTGCCGATGAATCTACTTCGCCTACATTACGTTCACCAAAATTCGCACCCAGCCCACCGAACATTTACTATAAAGGCTGGTGGACATTTCCGTATTTTTCGTGCTCACTAAGTAAATGGATATTATCGTACAGCATTGCCATACCACCAAACGGACGTCATCACGGTTTACGTGGTTTCATCAGTATTGATATCGATGTCACTGGTTTACGTGTTAATCAATGCGAAGCACCAGTTTACCGATTCAATTATCAGCAAATGCAATCGAGACGTTTACATTTGGCAGATGCCCAAGCAATAGATGCCATCAACGATATACAAGCATTTCATAAATCTCATAAATGTCATCGACAAACAATGATGGTAAGTGATGAAGTGCAATGTATTCTTGATTAATTATAACGAACATGTGGAGTTAAAAAAAAACAAAAAAAAACAAATCTTTTTCAGTGCGATTATCGTCTCCCCACGGCTGAATCACCGACAATAACCACTAGTAAAATTTTAACTACACCTTACACTTGGTCCCGTGGTGCCTATCAGTGTTTGTGCAAGCGTGGCTATTACTCGGTACGTCATCCGGATGGTTTTAATGGAACTATAATGGAAATAGCCTGGAAGGAACATCAGGATAACATTAGCAATTATTACGCAGATGTGTTTACGTGCTTAAAATGCGCTCCAGGTTGTGATGCTTGTAGCGGCCCGGAACCCTGTCTAGCCGATTACAACTGGCCATTTAGGTAAATTTTCAAAAAAAAATTCTACAATTACTTTACTCACTGATGCGTTTACAATTCTAGAATATCGCTGCTAACCATATCGATAGGCTGTGCAATTGGTACGATTTTATTAGCCGGCTATCTTTTTCATCATCGCAAGGTCAAAGTATTCAAAGTAGCCAGTCCTATATTTTTATTAATCACTCTGATTGGTTGCGCGATCATGTACTTGGAGGTAAGCGCAAATTTTTTCTTCTAGTTATACTAGGCAGCCTAGTGTTCGATACTAACCGGTTTTGAAATGAGAAAAAATTTTTTCTTTTTTTATGTGCATATCGCCAGACTATCGGTATACAATTTTATAATCAAAACCATTGAAATCTGCGTAGTGCTACGTTGCTTTTGATAACAAAAGTTACAAATCCTTATATTAATTCTCTTGCCTATACATGGCATGGGGGTTTATTTGACAACTCTTGGACATTTTCAGCTGACTATGGAATACGGTCGTCTTTTTGTTAAGCAGACACCCATGTTCGTTTGGTTCAACCATTAATGCTAATTAAAACGTACATATATTTTTTACGATATATTCTTTACACTGATGTCGTGTATGATTGATGAAGTCTTCGAAACTTGTATTTATATCTTGAAAAACTGTTTTCATTAGTATTTTGTATATACTTTACGACAACTATGATGTGTGTACGGTGTGTGCGAAAAGAAGATGACTTTTCAAATTTCGTGGGCTACGTGCATTCGATTTTTGTTTTTTTTTTTTTTTATGTCCCCAAAATATGTTGACGTTATCAGCCATTTTGTATTTTTAATTTCCTTCTCATAGATATAAAGGTTAGAGTTGTTTTGGTGCACTTGGAGACTTTTGCTGTCGAAAAAAATGAAACTGTGAAGAATTTGTATTAAATTTTGTGTGGAAAATAAAAGTAAGTGCCCCAACTCAGCTAAGGTGTTCACTCTAGTATTTGGCGCGTCTACCTTGAGCAAAAAAAAAAAAAAAAAAAAATTATAAGTGGCACAAGCCTCTCACAGAGGGCGGAAAGGAGGTTAACGACGATGCCCATCTTGGACGCATCAGCACGTCGACAGGCGATGAGAATGTTGGAGCAGTGAAGAAAATTCTTATAGAGAATCGCCGTTGCGAAGAATGTCGACACATCGGTTGGCTCACTCCGCGCAATTTTTTCGATGCTTTTGGACGTGAAACATATAGCAGCGAAGTTTTCTTCGAACTTGCTAAACACATTTCATTGCTTATTGGCAATTTTTTGTCCAAAAACAACATCGTAACCATGCCTTAGTCATCGCATTCACCACACTTGGCTCGCTGCGACCTTTTCCTGTTCCCAAAAATTGGCAGACCTATGAAAGGACAGAGTTACGATACGATTAAGGAGATAAAAGCCGCATCGCTGGAGGAGCTCAAGACCAAACCATGAAGCGCATACAAGAAGTACTTTGAGAATTGAAAAATGGCCGGGGGTTGCCTTGAAGGGGACGACACAAATATTGATAAATAAATAAATATTTTTCAAGAAAAATTCATCTTTTTTTACTTCGTCCATATGCTCCTTACTCATATTTGCAAAATGACTTAAGTCTTTAAATATGCTTTCCATGTTCAACATCTTTTTAATATCTTTCAATATTCCTTTTATAGAAAATTTATTGTGAATCTTTTAACAAGTTTTTTAATTATCTTCTTATGCAGAAGGTTACTTATATGTAAGCGAAACTAATTAATTAAATTCTTGTTAATTTTCATTTTCTCATTTTGTAACATAAAATAGCTTTAATAAGAAAGTCTCTGAAAAGAAACACATTTTATTACGATCTTCCATTTGAAATGAAAAAATGACAGCTTAAGTCAGTACAATGTTTCAATATCTCGGTGCTCATTAATTTCGATATATTTAGCTCATGTGAAAGTTCGCGATTATCAGAACATTGTCTATAATGTTAAGTTAATCCCTTAATATTGCTTCTGTTGTTCATTTTCTTGTTAGACATTCACTTCACTGCTTCTTTTGTTGTCAACGTGAAAATATTTCTTTGTTTCTTAGAGAAACAATGCAACGAAATTTTATTCGCTATAAACAGAGGAATGATAACTTGTGGTTTTAAACTCGTATATAAGATTATTATAGTAAGTTTTTGCCTGTATATATAACACCTACAAGAACTTAGGATACATCAATTTTTTAGTATAGTAATCTTATTTTGTCTGTCTCTGTGTCCATACGATGCCTTTCGATGTATTTGTGCCTTTCACCTATAAGTTGCAATATTAGGCCTATTTTGACAAAAAAGGGCTCACTGATGTGCGTTTCCCGAAGTTTTAACTCTATTGAAAATGGATTTGATTGGACCGTTTGTGAGACTATTTCCCATATATCAACTTATCTTGAAAAAGTCATTATACGAAAAAAATTTGTAATTTTCAAACTTTCGTTGGGTAATACCATTTTTTGTATATTAAGTTGATAAAAAAAGCCATAGGCACTCTTCCATATAACCGTACCTACGAGAGGCAAACCTTTTGTACAGCAAGAAGACTTGATTTCTAATAGTTTACGATAAAAATGAGTCCTTAATAGTAATTTAGCATAAAAATTAACTGTAGCAAATGGCACAAGTGGGTGTATTTTTTAAGCCACACCGTCTGCAGGTGTAGTCATGAAAAGTAAACCTTTATGTAGTAATTAAGTCTGAATTTCGGCATTTCATGACAAAGATAGGTGAAAAGTAATAGCAAAATTTTTTGATAAGAAATTTAATTTTTGCTAAATTTGTTTATGCTTGGGACCTCTGCTTTTCCATGAAAAGTGCTTGCATACAAATTGCATGGGAAGTGACGCTTTTCCCATTTCTTCTAGACTATGTTCCAGAATTGAACAAAAATTGAGTTTGATCACATTCGTCAACCGACTAACTAAAACCCATAATTACCAAAGAGCCATATATGTACTTAAGCACTTTTTGGTGGTACTTTTACCTACAAGCTGCTGTCAAATCGTGATTTCATATATGTACGAGACAATTTGTGATCGATATATCTAGTCAACAGATCTTCGCTCTTTATTATAACACTATGGTGGTCGATTGGCAAACGTGAATTTGATATTCAAATAATAATTCGTTTGTGTTTGCGTGAAATGTTTACCACTTTTAATGCCCCCTAATAAATGCTTTTATTGCTATAAACGATGCACTTTCCACCTTCCTTGTCCTTGAAAGGCGAAGGGTTTTATCTCTCAAGAAAAATTTATAAGAGCCAACATGGCATGTTTACCCATTACCCTACCCAGTATATAGTTATTGTTGGTGGCATGCTCACAAAAGGGGTTGTAGTAAGCAAAAACATACAAAGTTAGAAAATTGGCGTGCTTTGACTGCAAACTTATCACCTACAAAATGGCGAAAACACGAAATTTTTCTTGTCAAGATTGAAATTTAAATATTTAGCGAAATACAGCATATGACGGAACTTTCAACTGCCGTCAGCGACTGACCAAGAGTCGACAATTCGGAAGCTGAATTTTCGATCTGTGGTAGATGTAAACTGCGCTAACAATTAGCAAATCCTCTGCCATCACCCCCTCATAAATTTTGCCATTTTCAGCGCCTTATTTATCCAAAACCGGTTTAACATCGTCAAGTCTTTCAGTCGTTAGGTTGCATAGGATTCGGCTTGACATAGGCGTTTACTTGCAAAATCTTCGACAAAAACGTTGATGAAATAAAAACAGTTGCTTGATATAAAACGCGTTTTCGTTCATTTGTCATTCAGTGCACATGGAAATACATGCTTTGGGAGTGAATATGAACACTGGGTACCACCTTAAAGCAACACACTTACCGCGAATGTGTGGAGTTCCGAGCTATCGAAATTACCTACTTATACCTTTCTGGCTCAAAGCGTTTCTAGCACTAATTCATTACCCGCAGTATATGAAGCAATGGGGAAATAGCACGGATGATGAGCTCAGACACACTTATCGGTTCAAAGATTTTAGAAGCGTCGATTGACTTCGGCAAGAGTTGCTTTCAAAAAGAACGAATTAATCTGGTATGTAATACGTGAAACTCTAAATTTGTCGTAAGTGGCCGTGTATTGCTAATAAGTCATTGACATGAACGAATGTCAGAAGTATAAATTTTTGCGAAAATTATCTTAACTTTTTCAATACGTGTTTTAAAGAAATATGCGTTTGATGTTCGTGAAGCATCTGCCATTACAAAAAAAAGTAGCACTTTGTTGGAGAGGGGAGTAAATTATAGACGGTTTAACACATCTTTCTGTTAGAGAATTCGCAGAAAGTGTTAGACAAGCTGCAGATACGTAGCGATTCCCACGAACATTTTGTTTTGTCTATCGGATAATAACTCTTGGCTTAGTAGTCTATCAAGCTAGCTTAAGTGTTTGACGGACGTAAGATTGTTGGGCATGGCCGTTTGCAGCAAATGGGTTTTTACGTATTAACTATAGGGGAAATACCATCGCAGTAGTGTATTACCTTCCGCGGATAGTGTGTCTCAATGGTAGAATTTCATTTTGGGGCACAAAAAGCAACGTTTCTAGGACTTAAAATCCATGTTCTTCTTTACTATACAATCACAAATGCGTATGAATTATTATAACTTGCGGCGGAAGATAAATAAGCGCTGCACAGTATTGATTACTTGACACTTGAATGCTAATTTTTCATTTTACTTTACACGTTTATTAGATGGTAGCGATTTTTCCATTTTTGGATACAAGCTGGTGTATAGTAACCAAGTGGACACGTCACATGGGCTTCTGCATAACTTACACGTCATTGCTAATGAAAACTTGGCGGTAAATTGTCAAAAAAATTGAATTTAATGGAAAATTTAACTGAGAGTTTTTTAGAGTGTCTTTAACGTATCGGGTTAAGTCAGCCCATAAAGTTAAGCTTACTGATCAGCAGTTGCTGCAATGGATGGTGCCCATATTATTGGTAATGCTTATCTACTTGGGTACATGGACAATATCGGACACCCCCTTTGCCGAATTTGTAAGTTTTCATAAAATTTTATTGCCAATCATTAATCTCTTACTCTCCTCCTATTAGATACACGATCAGAATGGTTTAAAATTTAGACAATGCTCTTACAATTGGTGGGATCATAGTTTGGCTATAGGCGAAGTATTTTTTCTGGCCTGGGGCATACGAGTCTGTTACAATGTCCGCAACGCTGAATCGTTATACAATGAAGCCCGCTTAATATCTTATGCTATATATAATATAGCCATTGTTAATATAACTATGGCAATCATACAGTGAGTGAATTTTTTGTATCTATGCTGTTATCTTGCGAAAATTAAATATTCTTAACTTTTCAGTCTTTTCATATTCCCGGAAGCTGGACCTGATATTAAATATACTTTAGGTTTTGTACGAACCCAATTGTCGACCACCACTACCATAGCTTTAGTATTTGGGCCAAAAATTTCACGAGTTTTTAAAGGTCAAGGAGACAAATGGGATCAAAAGGCTAAAGTGCGCAGTATAACGGCTTCATTTTCATTAAATGGCGTTGGCCTAGTGCCCGAAGAATCTCCCGATCTCTATCAAGAAAATGAAGAGTTAAAGGTGAGCTTAGAGATTTGTCATCGAGAAACGCCAACTTGGCGATATTTATAAGTAAAAAATTTTTAGGAGCAAATTCAAAAATTGGCTCATCAAATTGAATTCATGAAGACTGTGCATATGCAGATCAATAATAGACATTTAAAACCTAAGCCGGGTGGTTATTTTACAATAACCTCAACTTCTTTCCAAGCACCGTTTAGTAAAAGTAACATGTCTTCAACGCAAACACAAACTTCCAAAACTGAGGAAACCGTTAGCGGTTCCGCGTCTAAAGGGTAGGCGCTTAATTTAAATATGCTTCTTTCATCTCAATGAGTAACAATTCTTTTAAAGTTTTCCAACGAGTTTAACACCCACCAAATGTCGCTTGAATAAGGAAAAGGTTTGACGAGGCCAACGAAGTGCAGAAGATTGCTCCAAGTATAAAAATTATGTTTGGTCAACCACGGATCACGATAGTGATAACAACGTATTTGATGACAATGGCCAAGAGTTATTTAAGCAATTCAAAGAAATATTTATATCCGAAGATGATATCAATAGCTGGTATTACGCATTGAATGCAAGCAGTGATGATGACGATAGTGACGATCATTCAAGTATAGCTCATATACGACTCGAGCAACTCATGGCCGAATTGCACGATGTTCCTAATTCTTCGCAAAGTTCTACGAAAACCGTCACCACTGCTCTAACGGGCAGCGAAAATTCGGATATAATTACGATTTATGAAGATATAACAACAAATTCTCCCACCTCATCTTCATCGACGTATGCTATTCAAACACCTTCGCCATCTTTAGAATTCCTACTGAAAAGATCTTCCACTCAATTTCAATATCAAACACAAACGATTTCGGACGACGATGCTATGACGTTAACCGAAATTGTTGAAATTCATCGCGCCCCTTCGATAGCCTTAATACCATTCAATAATGATAATCTTCTGGCCATAGAAATGGATATGGAAAGTCAGCTAAATAATAATACTTCGTGTTCACTGTCATCCACTTTAACGGATAGTAAAACTTTGGATATACGTTCACCTATTGTGGTCTAAATGGTTACGAGAAAAAATTGCACATTTTTCGACTCGATTTATTTACATTATTATGCGACAACTGACTTATAAGTTGTTGTTATTTTTAAAGCTAAACCTTAGATCCAAGGAAAGGAATAACATACGAAATGCTGTTAAATGTTGTTAAATTAATTGTTACACACGTGAAAAAAACATTTGTATTATTTTTGTTTTTGTTTATACCGATTGTTTTTGTTACTCACAAGCGCGAACTTTATGTTGATTAACCTGATCCGCCACTTGAAACCACTTCCGCTTCGAAAAAGTTTTTATCGAAGAGATTTGAAGTTAACCTTAGATTGTTTGTGTGTCTTTTTTTTTTTGACAAATATTCCAGTGTGACAGGAACAAAGGCAAATATACGCAGGAAAAGTGGTCAGATCGTCACGCTACCATTGTTCATAGCAGAAATTAACAAATATCCACATTGTATATAAAGACATTAACGTGGGTATGTAGATAAATTCAAAGTCCTGTTCCCGAATCTCCAAAGTCAATATTTTACTAGGTAATCTAAACTAGTAAATCTTTGGATTTAACGGTATATCTGTTAACAGCCTCGATGCTTTTCAGACAGTGTAATATGTTTTGACTAAACGGATCATAGTTGAGCTTTCATTTATTATAAGTTAATGTCTGGTTTAATTTATAGCATACTTTATACCTTAGTTACGCGCTACAGCACTACCTATTCAGGGTATCTTCAGAATGGATATTATAAAGACAATGCTGTACGCCACATTTTTTATTTTTTGATTTATTTTTTTTTTATTATCCCCTTTATCTGTTCTTTGGAATCATATCATATAATATCTTCGTCCTTCATCGGCTACAAAAATCCCGCTTTTATATTCTTCAAGTGCTTCTTGTGCCTCGTTGAACGAACCGCTTTCCATATATTTTAGCCTTGAATTTTGGGGAAAAATAGAAAGTCACAAGACACCAAGATAGAAGCCCCAATAAAGCCTTTGGTTCATCTCGCAAAAACTCGCATAATCTTTACACAAAGTGTATTTTGAATTTCTTTGAAAAAGTAGACCTCGCATGTTACAATATTTGATCGAAGGCATATATGTATGGGCGCGATTTCATTTTCGCCACAAGTTGGTCGTGCCGACGTTTGTCCGTGTGTAGAGAACCCTCATCCAAATAACGAATTCGGACACAGCCGTAATGTTCTTTTCTTTTCTTCCACTGTTTCTTCTGTCGATAACATTATAAAGGATAGGAGTGACAAATAAAAAAAAAAAACAAATAAGAGCATTTGAATAAAAGTGCCCCATAACATATGGGATGGGCCGATAAAGGAAATTGTACCTTAGTGTAGAATATTAATTGATGTGATTCTTTTTTAATTTACTTTTGCCTGAATGCTAATGAATTCTTAGCCGGCTTGATATTCATTTGCACCAAAAGAAATCGTTTCTCTGAGCAATGTTTTACACTTCGTTGAGCTCTAAATAAAAGAAAAGAGATTTTTCTTTTTTTTAAAATGATTTCCATAAGAAACTAAGCTTATTAAATTTTTTGGAAATATTTTTTTTTGATAAAATTTTTATTTACAATTAGAACAATATAAAGGATATTGCATGTTTAAGATCGGATATAAATAAAATTTTAAAATGATTTAGTATTTTATGTTTAGAATAAAAAAACATTAAAGATATAGTGTGAGCTAAAAGAAAAAAACAATTATAATAAACACATAAATTTGGTGTAATTACGAAAAAAAAAACAAAACAAAAAAAAATAAATAACTCCGAAGGTTGTGTTCGCATCAATGGAAGTTTGGTTATCCGCCATTGCGAAGGTAAGAAAAGTATAGTCATCCTAAAGTAACAAGCGGCGCTTTCAAGTGAACGCATGCAAATTTGAAGGAATTTTGTTAATTTTTAAGGATTTGTTGATTAGATTGCCACTCGTAGGGATTTGAAATTAATTCTTTTTCGCTTTCTTATCTACCCTGATTGTGGGCAGGTTTTGCCGGTTTTTAAAACTGATGAGCGGTAGGTAAAGGCAAAAAATATACCACTCAACTGAATGAATGGCGGATGGGTGTAACAGAATTCAAAACTTTTAATCAGTTAGGGGATGTTCCCCCCACGGCGATGGTCAGAAACAAGTGCCGAAATTGAAAGATATAGGGGGGTTGTGGCTGAAGCCTGGTAGATGTTTACCCAATCGGTAAGTGCCAAGTCTTTACCAACTGAGAATTCACTATAGTTATGACCAAAATGAATTATACCGTATCGAACCAGCGGACCTTGACTTGGTAGTCGCCATTCTTACCTGCTCGTCTACTCTTGCGAATTGGAAATATTGAAGATTTGAAAAGGAGCGGTTAGAAAAATACGCGATTTGAAGACATTAATCTTGCATTTATCGGATATATTATTTAATACCTTCATAAAAAAGGACCTAGCTTTTGAAACGATTCGTATAATAAATATTTGGCCTGTCCCAAGTCCTTCGGGTTGTGGCATACATGCCCACGAACCCAAGATCGCCTTCTACTGCAAGTAGTGTAGTGCTTTATGAAAAACAGAAACCTTTAAAAGCAAAGCAACACAATTGGAAACGAAATTAAGTCCCCAGCAGGAATTGGTTTATGGTTCTCGTTATCGAGCAACGACAGCCTATGGATATTTGCTCGATATCGAAATGTAAAATTTCGTCTTTGTGCTCGAAAGCAAAATAAGTATCGAACTTTATGTTTACTGGCGATTTATATCGTTATATCGTTACAGATTTGATAAAATTTATGGAACAGAAAGACTATTCTAATCTCTAATATATATAAATAATCTCAAAAATTCCAAAATGTTCACTTTCACTTTTTGTTCCCATAATATCTGGAAAAAGGCGAATGAATATGGAATTAATGAAAAATATTTTTGGCATCGACAGAAAGTGGAAATACAAAATTACCAGAAGCTATTTAATAAGCATTTTGGATATATGCCATGAATCGGTAGAATTGAATTATTTATTTGTACTTTTCTTATATATATACAATGTATACTTTATATTTTGTACACTTATTCTTATATAGATATGTATATATCTGTGTATATATGTGTACTTTTACGCTTTAGGCTACTTTGCTTGATATTTTTCTTTAATAGATTTTACTTTTTCCATAAATTTTTTTTTTCAATTTTTATATTTCGATTATGTGTTTACTTACCGTTCTTCCTCTTTGCAATATTTTGTTATACATACAACCACGAAATCGCAAATATTTCGAACGAGAACTTTAACACGAAACGAGTTCATTCAACCAAAGAGCGTTCGTGCCATTTTTGTATTTCGTAATGTACGGCAGCCTGACTTGGAACTCTAGCCTTTTATATATAATTTTACTATACACAGAAACTAAGCCAAGACAAGGAAGGCATTGCACTTAAAAACAGGCAAGAAAGTTATATTCGGCGGTGGCCGAATCTCACATACCCATCACTATGTTTCTCGCATTGTATTCTCTAAGTTATTTTATTTGATACTCATATCGCTGGTGTTATTAAAGAAGAATTAATCGCGGCGTCTGCCATATTCATTTTAAAATGAATTTGAATTTTTGGGCAGATAATATATCTTTATTTGAGGAATGTACAAAATAATTTTAAACATTCAGGCTTTTTTTGCGTTATGACAAATTGCCATACAATTTCAAAAAAATTAGAAAAAATAAAATTTAATTATTTGTAATTTTGTGGGGGCATGGCCGATTTTTTCCGTTTTTCCACATAAAGAGTAGAGTCTTTTGCAAAGTAAATGTGAAAAATTTCAACCTTCTAACTTTTCTAATTACTGAGTCACGAGCAAAAACCCACAAATTTTTGATAAGAAAAACGGGGTTGCGTTCAGTTTATGGTCTATCGCTTGCTTCTCTTCTGACCGATTTGGCCCATTTTCAATACCAGCCTGCATGCAGAAACTTCCAATATTTCTATTAAATTTCACGTTGATATCCTAATTTTTGCGACCAGGAAAGTGCCAACGCGCACCACACAGACGGACAGGCATGGCTAAATCAACTCAAAATTTCATGCTGATCAAATATATATACACTTTATAGCGTCTCTGAAGCATTCCTTTGGGTGTTACATATATTATGAAAGGAAAACAAAATGAGTATACCCCCATCTTAGAGTGGTGAGTATAAAAAAGGTTGACAAAAATGGAAATGAAGGAAATTTTTTGATAAATCAATATCAATCAAATATATTCTCGTATTCATATTAATCATTGTAACCACCGTCACATCACGCACAGTCCTTTATGTTAGGAGGGATATGTCTTGTTCCCTTTGCTTCGATTTTTGTAATTTACGTCAAAAAGTAATCAATTAACAATCAAGATAATGTATCGAGTATACAAGCTTAACTGGATCTCTTAAAAAAAAAAAACATGCGCAATAAAAAAAATGAGTTAAGCGCGAAAGACGAATTTCTTATGGAGTCGACAGGTTCTTCTTTAAGGCTTTAAAGTCTGGACTTGATCAATTCGAAAAATATCGCTCATTGAGCAAAAATTTCCAACTAAAGAGAAATCTTGGACTGAAAAGTTGGATAGTTTGTAAAGATAATATGAGCTTCTGCTGTTGTATGATTACATGATGACTTTGACAGATAAAAACTTTGAAGCATTCTGAATGAATATCATAATATAATCTTTTCTTAGACAACTAATGAAACAGATTACAAAACATATATACATATATACATTTATTTATTTTATACATATATCAAGTGCGGTAGAATTGTTAATAAAGCCGATAGCCTTCGATAATAAATAATATATATTTTCATTAATAAATGTATCCATTTACATATTAAGCTGAGTTTGTTTCTTTTTTAGTAAAAAATTTCATACAGTAGGATGGAGCACCCGCCTTAGAAGCATAAACAAAATAAAAATGTTGCGGGGAGAATTCTTCTGAGCTTTTGTTTATTTTCATAAAAAAACTTGAAGATTTTGGGCTTAGAATTTATTTCGCGGGGTAAATTAATAATAATAATAACAATAATAATATATATGTACATATAAAATCTACAAAATAAAAAGGAATTTTTGATTATGGGTTAATAAACGATTTGTCAGTCTAGCAAGTTTTTAGAGTAAATTTCAGAAACCTTGCCTTAGATAAACATTTATTCAACATATACTACCGTTAAGGCAATCCTGTATCTACATGACAACTTAAAAATTTGAAATTCCATAATTTTCCGGTCTTTAAAATTTGTTTTCCAAGTTTTTTTTTTTCCTAAGCAAAACAATTTAAAAAAACCAATAAATAAAAAATATGGCAGACTCAGAAAACGTAAAAGGAGAGGGTGAAGCTGAAGATACCACTATTGTAGCAAAACCACCTGAGGAACCTAAGGTAGAAGAACCGCCAGTACCGGTTATTGAAATTGATGACGCCGATAGCCCTAAGCCACCTACGCCAGCAAAGGGTGATGAAATTGATGACGCCGTTAAATCTAAGGCCTCTAAGCCAGCGAAGGTTGATGAAGGCCCTAAAGTTGACAAAGCCATGTCTGAGGAGATCAGTTTTTTGAGTGAACAATTTGACAACTATTCGCGCTTTGCGAAGGTTCTTATGAAAACCTTGAAACGGCCTAAAGACATTGAATCATGCAACGAGCTACTCCGTAAGGTCGAACGACTTAATGATAGTCGTCATGTGGAGGTGAAACGTAATGTCAATCAGTTTATGCGTTATTGCTTAAAAATCATACATTGGACAAGTCAAAATCAACCGACAAAAATTTACGAAGCTTGGGTAAGTCTGACGTGTAATCAAAATCATTCCCTTACTGATTAAATTCTTGTCTTTAGTATTGCCGCGCAGCCGAAAAGGATAAGGTTGGAAAGTTAAGCGAAACAAGCACATGGATAGGGGATAGGAAATCTTATATCGCCGTTAAATCATTACCAGATGGCGCTACTCTTTTATATGCAGCGGTAACAAATAATCCTGAGTCTGGCTGGGAGGAAGGTGGTTTAAAAATTTTAGAACAACGTGGCGCATGTAAAAGAGTTTAATTTTTACAAAAATGCTTAGGACTTATCGGCCCAAAACAATTGGAGCGACTTTCACATTATTTAGGCAAGGACTTAGAAAATGAATCAAACTGAATTTCAGATTAATGTAAATCCGAATGTAACAGATGTAACTTTTTTAACCATTTCTTGAGATTTATACAAATTTTCATGTATATTTATTTCATTGCCTTTTTTATCGAAATTATTAAAAACATATAAAATAGCTTAATTAAAATTATTATTGTACATATATGAGGGAATGCTTTCTTAATAATGTGGCTTGTTTTTACACTTAAAAAATTAACATGAACTTTCACAAGCATTTGTAAAATGGACGGATTATTACATTACACTTCCCGCATTCGTCCCCTCTCTTACGTTCTTATTGAAAGAAATGGAGCTAGCAATAATAATAAAGCTGAACGCCAATATGTATTGGTATTTACACTTCTAGCACTATTACAACTATCGCCAGCACAATAACATTCTTCCCAGTACACACCGTTCTCATACACCCCCCAATTGCAAACTCCGGTTACCTAAATTTTAGAAAACATTTGTGTTAATGATAAATAAAGTAAATAAAATATAATGAGTTACCCCGGTGTCGGCAACAGATGCACAACGACGAATAACCTGGCGCCAACGCCCATCCCCTATTAGATGTTAAAAAATGTAAAACCACTGCCTGCTTTGTCCAAAATTTAACTTACATATGAAACCTCTTGGTCCTTGTTGCACTACCTTCATGCAAAATGATCCTGGCATAACCGATTCGTCTGTATTACATTCAATAGCTATATGTTCGGTTTTGTTAAAAGGTTTGTAAGCGCCGCAATTATCAACACCTTTAGGATCCTGATCGGATGAGCACTGGTAGCAACGTATAGCCAATGAGCCTGCAATTTTTCTTAGTTAATTACAATTTATCCTGAAACCACACCCTAAACAAATGGTAACAAATAAACAATTTTCTGCTTTACATACCACACACACTTATAACTAATATAAATACTAATCGATATATTTCTGTTTGCATTATAATTCGTTTTTATTTATTATATAAAAAAAGAAAATGAAAATGAGAACTAAACTTAATATTTATAATAAGTGCATTTTATTTTGCTCATTTAATTGTTGTTTAGTATTGACATAGGGATGGAAGTTGTAGTATAACTTAAAAATTTATCGATTTCTTCTTGTGTGTTAAATGCAGAGTCTGGCAACACTTTCGTGTCGATATTCGCTTCCATTTACATTATCAGTAAATGAATTATTTTCGATATTGTAAACATTAGAACAACGCATTGTTTAGGGCGGGTGCTGTTGTGTTTGTTATTTGTTTTTTTTTTTTATAAGAAAAATTTATATTGTTTTGATAACCAATTTGATTAACTTCGTCTTTTACTATGCAGAAATTGGAAAATAATTTATTACTTGCTTTGCTGGCGCTATTTCTTTTCAAGACAGGTAAGTAAAAGAACATACTTGGTTGGCTATATTTCGTTTCATTCACTGGATATTTCTGTTTGAAGTGACAACTTTGCGATTATCTTAAAACTTGAACGATATTTTAAAGACAACTAAAGGTTTAAATAATTAAGGGTAATTTGCGTAAGAGCCTGACCAAGTAAATTAAAGTTATTAATCATCCAGTCGACGCCGCAGGAAGTAACAATTTCGCGACTGCGATTGTCTTCAGATTTGAAAGATACTTTAATGGGTTTAAATGACCAAGGAAAACTAGCGCTTGGAAGTTCCACTAAAATTATTCATGCAATTGATGTTGAAATAAGAATTTTGAAACTGCGATTGTCAATAGGTTTAAATATTTGAGGGAAGCGTAAGAGGCCTGGAAGAGTAATTAAAATTATTATTCATCCTATTCATGCTGAAGGAAGTAAAGTTCGCAAATAAGAACTGAAATGTGTGTTCAGAAAATCCTGCTTTTCATAGTCTTGCTTGCTTTCATTGAGCGATTTTTCCAATAAGTTCCCTTCGAAAATTCTAATTTAAACGAATTGTTTCATAATTCGATTGAGGCCATCTTTATGTAAGGAACTCATTGATTGGAGCAGTCCTTGTCCACTTTCAGTCAGAAACCTATGAATTCCTTGAATCTTTTGGTCGTCTTTCAAAAAAGAAAATAATGTTTTTCTTTCTATTATTCCTGCTTAGCTGAAAGCATTAAATGCTGGGAATGTCGTTCAGACAGTGATCCTAAATGTGCTGATCCATTCGACAATAGCACTTTAGTGATAACGGACTGCAGTCTCGAACCGGAATTGAAACATTTGCCTGGAGTTAAAGCGACCATGTGCCGCAAAATAAGGCAAAAGGCTCATGGTGAATGGCGTTATTTTCGTAGTTGCGCCTACATGGGTGAGCCGGGAATTGAAGGAGATGAACGCTTCTGTTTAATGCGTACTGGCAGTTATAATATATTCATGGAATACTGTACATGTAACAGCAAGGATGGATGTAATGGTGCTGGTATTTTTACCAATTATCATCTGACAATAGTAACATCAATTGGAGGTGCGTTGGTGGCTTGGTTTTTGAGACTTTGAAAGCAGAAGCCGAAAATTAGTGCCTTTAATTTATTTCCATAGTTTTAGAATACAATTGCATTTAATTTAAAATTTTTATACGCATATACATACATATTTTTATAAAGTGCTTAAGTGAAAAGTCTTTTTGCCGTCCATCGTATGTATTTAATTTTGTAGGATAAGTGAGCAAATTATTTTATAATTTTGTTTTTCTTTTCTTTGCATTCCTTTTAATGAAATGACATATGACTCGAAATTTTTATTATTATATTTTTAATAATAACCAAATATTTTTAATAAAGTAAAAACAAGAAAGAAAATTATATTCCTTATACGCCCAATGTTGGAGAATTACGTCAATTGTTTTAATTGTGATCGTATCATCACTTGTCCAATTACACACAATTTTGTACTGAGTACGTGCAGTCTACGGAACCTTTGTTGATGACTATTACAAATGAGTTGAGGACCAAACCAGTTTAAAAAATAGTGAAATACGTATGTATGTATGTTCGTCCTTCAAATCGGACATCATTTTGGTACAAGACTTGTTTTTTTTTCTTTTTAATCCACGGCCAATGACTTAGTGGCAACCAGTATCGAACGGAAGCTCTTGCATGCCTCCTGTTTTTTAGTTCTTTGCTTCGGAATTGCTGCAGTGTTTTTCACGCTTCAACTTTTGCTCATAGAATAGTTATTTCCAATAATATTAGCTCCAATAATCTTTATAAAGTGTTTAAATTTTTATTTCAAAATCATTTCTGCGAATGGTGGGGAAGAATGGATTTTATTATTCTTTAAAAGAATTAAGCGGGCCGCTATAAAATTGCATAACTCCAAATCTTCCCTTTTCAATAAAGATTAGAAATGCTATAATTTGTTGGAAATATGTTGCAAATGAATAGCAAGTCTCTGTCATATATTTTGAAAAAATTGGAAGATTTCAAGACATGGTGTCAATAAGACAATGGCATATAGCTGATAAAAGACTGGAGTTGTTGAATGACTGGGGCTAGTCCTAAAAGTAAAGAGATGTAAAGGAATAAATTTTTAAATCAAACTAATTTCATTGATTTTTTTTGTTCAAAACAAAATTATATTTACGTTTTAACATCATGGACTGTATTCCATTTTCCCCCCACTTTAAATCTTTTATTTTCATTCTATTATACTGGATTGTTGATTGTTGGTTTCGGTTCTATTAATCAAGAGGTCCTCTGTAGCACTAGATTGTTAGCCTCTCATTGTCGATTACGGTAGTTGGTCTATTTGGTCTCAGTGGGATTGCATCTCTTACCTCGTTTGTTCATCAATAGCATCGTCTTGTATTACAACGATTCGGTAAAAACATTGGCTTTGGAAGATAAGATTATTTTGGCGAAATCGTTATGTATAATTGATATTCACGTCGTATATAAAGGGATTATTTGATTTCTGTCCATTCCAGCCCAATCAAAAGCAGGGTTACGTAGCAGCAGTGTTAATTATGTGTAACTTAGCAAAATAACAAAAGGGAAGTCGACTAATATTTATCAAAGCAAGTCTAACGAATAAGATATTAGTTAGTAATTGTGTTGCAATACACAATTTTAATAAAATAATTAAAAAAAAAATAAAATCATTGAACTCTATATAATCGCTTTTTGAAATTTATTTCTCTTTAACAATAACAATACCATGTAGAAATATAGAAAAACTTATAGAAAAAAAAAAAAAAACATAAATAAATCAAATTTAAAATGCAATATTTATCGCTACCAAACTGAAAATGGCTAATATTCCATAAGCCATTAAACGGCCAGCCGATGAAGCATTACATAAATCTCCAGTACATGTGTAACAACTTTGCACGTCGCGGCTATGGGACACGGAGCATATATCGTCCCTTTGGCCTACGATTTGAAAATGGCAATCACGAGAAATAATGATTCCCGCTTTATCTGCAATGGGTTGAAAAGACGCAAAATATTATACGTTACTCTAAATATATAAAAACTGGTTTAACGTAAATTTAAATGCATTTATAAGGAACTTTCGAAAGCTTATTAGCAGAAACTTTGGAAAGCTTTGTGTTCCCGTTATTACATGCAATTGTTGATGTTACGTGTTGTCCGCATTAATATTCAAATAAGTAATAAAAAAAAGTTTAATGAGTTTTTTTTTTGTTTTTTTTAATATTTAATACTTAATCTAAAAATTCACCATTTTTGTTGAATTCGTTCAATGCCATTTATTCACCATAGTTGGTATACGAATGACATCATTTGAGTTATTTTAAGTGTTGGTGTGGTTGGGAATTTTTAATTAAATAATATTTTTTTTTTTCTTTTTTTTCTATGATTACTTTTTGGTATATGTACTAACTACACTTACCGCTGGTAACAACTTTATTGCATTTAGTTACTGGCATAAATTGTTCCATTGAATTCGGTTTTGCAGCATAATCACAATCCACTTGTCTTATATTGGAATTGACATCAATCACGTTTTTACCACAATTGGGGTCCGTTAGCGATTTGCACTGATAACATTTGATGGCATTTGCTAATATTTTTAAAAATTAAAAAGCACAAAGCAAAACTGAATAGTTGATTAATGAAATTATACAAGAATTTTATAACATAACGGACGCATTTTCTTACAGTTCCGACATTTTTTACAATCTAGAGAATGCAGATAAAAATTATGTTTTATTTCATGTTATAATGCTATGCTTTCCGTCCACAAATATCTGCGTTGTCAAATGGGCGTGATTTGTTATGGTTTGTTCCAACAAAAAAAAAAAAAACAGAAAACAATTACAAAAAAAAAAAACTGACACAAATGGGGCCAAAAGCGGACGCAATGTGCCGAAAGCTTGACATCGTGAGCTTTGTATAGTCATTTAGGACGTGAGTCCTATAGGTGCAGGCGCATTATTGGTAAAAAAGGGATTTTATATAGAGAGGGATGCAAGCAGGAAATAGTGTTTGTGGACGTTTGAGTTAAAGGTGGAAACGTCAGGAACGTAGGGAAAGACTCCAAACGGTGGCAGTGTGCCTAAAGAATGACAAGTAACGGTGTCGTGCGATGTGCAGGCTACTCCAAGACGAGTGGGTGGAACCAATGAGAAAGCCTTCCTCCGCTCCTTTTGAAGGATCCTGTTGGAGCCATTTGGTGGACAAATCTCATTATGACGTTCGGTCTCATAGGACAACACTCGCTCAGGAAACGTTAGTACCACTAGGCATTACTACTTCTAATTGATGGTAGTTACGATTGGCGACTTATTGTCTGTTCGAGTAAGGCTTCCATTCTTGTGACGATCGCCATAAAATACATCACTTTGCGCACAGTTGCAAACGTCAGTTGGTCTTTGTCGCACGAAATTCATATTTTGTCTAAAAGATGGGAGAAGTACGGGTTAATGATGGAAAATACTTTGAATGAAGCAACTTTGGTACTTTTCTTAAAATTTTCAAGTTTTCGTTGATCAAAAAAGCCCGGAAAATTAGCGGTGCAGCTAGTGTATATTCGAACTTATGGCTAAATAATGCGTGTGAGTACAGATACATCGCCTACGATAGTAAAATAACGCGAAGATCTGCTAGTACCAAAAAAAAGCAGCAAAATTATATTACTACACGATGTTTGAAATAATATATATAACCATTATTTTATACTAACTTTTATTTTTGTATTTTTCTTCTTTTTGTTACTAACAATCTCTGAAGTAATGATGAAGTAATGCTGATGACAACATCGTTACGATAATCGCCAGACAATAGGCCGTAGGCTTGTTTATCTATTACTCTTTACCAATTGTCTGTAGCAATTGAAAACTAATGCTCTAAAGAAAAAATATTTGATTTCAAAATTCGAAATGGCTGCTGTTTGATTCGCCTGTGGATTTGTTGATTAACCCGACTTTGGCTTTTCCAATTACGCTCGGAAAGTATTCTAAAATTAAAGGCTCTTCAAAATAAGTTTTGTTTGACAATTGGCTTTAGCCGATATTCGACTCTACTATCCATGGTGGTCATAAGTTTGTGTACACGCGATGCGACCTTAAAGAATATTCTTAGGTGTTATAGGCAAGTAGTAGTTTTAACATGTTGGTCTAAAGAAATTTCGATAGAGGAAATGCCATATTCGGCGAAAGGTAAGGAAACAAATGTTTCATCTCTTAACAGTTTTCTTAGAAAACCATTAAACAGTAAATAGATGGTTGTTTATATATGTGAAAGATTTATAGGTTAGTAAGGCAGCAAAGTAAAAAAAAAAATTTGCAATAATTTGCAGTTTGTAAAATGCTTGATTTTTTTTTTTCTCTGCTACTATGCCACTATGTTTTTAATACCCAATCTGGAGAATTTAACACATGATGTGTGACGTAAGTCCACCAAATGTCTCTATTTTGTATAAATGTGAGAGAATACTTTGGTTTAGTTTGAGTTGAATTTTTAACACCCATCGTTTGCTGTATTTAGTCATGATAAACATATTTTGAAGAAAAGTTTTGAAATTATAAGAAAATTTTTTTTGGCACCCTACATCACTTGTTATTTAATAGTATATTAAATTCGTGCAGATATATACAACATCTGAAGGGACTGGGTTTTTATTCAAATTGACTTTTCGAATTGATTTAAGCTAGTCTGTCCATCTGTCCGTCTTGTCGCATTTTTTGAGGTATTTTAATGAAATTTGGGACACTGATGTGTTTTGGATCAAGGACGATTGAAAAAGCATATGACCTACTGCCAGAAGTCTTTATATCAATAGCTCTATGGTGGTGGACAATGGCCCCCTATAGTGTTATTACTTGTTTCTTGCTAGACTGAAGTGGAGTTTCTGGCAAATTTACTGCAAGTCAGTAGAACTTTGCTTTTAAACCTCAGCTTCAAGCTGCTTGCTTCAATGAACATTTTTAAAAGAAGAGTTGACAAGAAATAGCAGTGAAGTAGTTGTTTTCAAGATTTTTCCAAATTTTTTGTTCATTTTGGATAAAATATGTTTAACTAATTCTGCTAATATGCCTAATCGCCATACAAAAGAAGTACAAATTAATTTTAAGGTAAGGAGTTCATGTCGCACACTTAGTTTAAATTGGCAGACATTCAAGGTAGTTGAATACAACAATTACATGAAATCCAGTTTGAAATGTACTCCGATTAAGAATATGCAAATTTCATTAATACACTCTCTGGGCAATGGGTATGAGAAAAAGTTTTTGCGTTTCAGTGAAATGTGTGAAATTTTTTATTGTCCATATTTATATACACATGTATGTGCCTATGTAGGAATATTTTAAAAATAAAGTATTATTAACGCTAAATATACACAAGGTTAGAAAAGAAAGAAAAGAAATGAATATATCGGCATGTTTTTTATTTATTATTTGCTTTTTTTTTTTTAATTTCCATTACATTTATTTGCTTTTAATACAGAAGTAAAAGTCCCAGCATTTCTTTACCTCGTCAGGACATTTGTTGATTTGTTAATTGATCGTTTATTAAATTTATCAATTTTTATATAAACATTATCTAATGATCAGAAATTGTTGAAATAATTCAACCATATCTATCTCCCTCTCTGTTGTAGTTTCGATTACGGCTGTCTGTTTGTCTGTCTGCCAAAAAATACTGGGAAAAAGCCAAAAGTAATTAAATCAAATTAAGTTAATAGTAGTCTTGCAAGCCAGTTCCACGCATCGCCTATGAATGAGTTTGCTTACCACATCGGTCTATATTAATTACGTTCAAGGCCGTTTTACAATTTCTCCTTTAGTAAAACATGCAAAGCATGCCGTATGTCTAACATTTTAGTGGTCCAAAGGAACTTGTAATTGATGTTGAAATTCTTGTAAAAGGTTTAGATTACCCGAATTTACTCTAAAAAGGAGAGCTATACGAACAAACATTAAAGAAGAGCTGTAAGATGGATGAAAAGCTATTAATCAATTCACGGTTCACCAATGAGGAAAGCCTTTTGAAAATCAAAGCAATTTCATCAAATGCAGATCGCTTTGTTTTGACACAACTCAGTTTCCTTCAAGTCGATAATCGTCCGAAAGCAGATTAATATTATAGACTAATCTCAACAAGTAATAATTTAGTTTACATGGACATGGTTCTTAGTGCTCCAGGTGAGCATAAGCTTTTAGGGACAGGTGCTGTCTTTCTTTGCGCAGATTTCACGAAAATAATTAAAGTCAGTTGTAATTAAAAGAGAAATAAAATATTTGCACAGATGTTTTAAGAAAATCCCCATAGAGACATGGACGAGGTTTTAGCAATGTTTTGCACATACAAAAAGGCGTATATTTACTTAAATGCGTTTCAATTTTTTTCTTCTAAAGTTGTAACAAAATTGCAAAAGCTTATGTGCCATCTGCGAGAAGTACGGTTCACATCTGCTTACAGTTTGTAATCGGAAGTGGTTGGGGGCATTGTTCGTTGAGGATTTCTTCTCACTTTTGAATGGATTTCAAATCATTTCATTCTATCGCGGCCCCAACAGGCTCTGCAGACGTCAGACAAATTGTTATATGCGCGAATTTATTGCTTTAGCACATCAGCAGAACCGTATAGAATTTTCTTAAATTTCCCTACAAACTCAATTTTTGTTCAAGTAGGAAGGAATATAAGGATTTCGTATGACTAAGATGTTTAATAGTACGTTACGTTCGAATATTTAATTGCGAAAGGTAAACATTCGATGTCGTCGCGAAATCACTAAAGCTTTCGCTTATATTTTCCTGGAAAATGATTTTTTTTTTTTCAATTTTACATACATATATAGTTTACTTTTTTGAATAATTCAACCGTTTTGGTTGATGATCATTAAATCAAGGCTTCAAATGACTCTTGAAAAATAAGTCAAGGGTTAAACTTTGCCTTTTGATTGCATACAACATTGCATTGACGATTAACTGCAAAATGTTTTAAATTGTTTTCACAGTTGTAACGGGAAGGAATTAATAAAATATTTCTACTTTGTATAGGTGTATGTACAATGCGGTCATCTCGTTGTTTCAGAAAGAGTTTAGATTTAGATAATTTGATAACTAATAGCACAACGCATTTTGGTTTATTCTATAATCGGATTTATCAGAAGTACTGCTAATAATGTAACAATCAATTGGAAATCTTTCCTTTTTTTAACTTTAGCTAGTAAATGATCTAAAAGAATTTACTTCAAACCGAATAAATAACAAATTGTCTCTGGTTTTTAAGTCACATATCTATACAGTATTCGGTCTATATAGTATTCTTGTGGAACACAGCCTTTCAACCGTAAAAATACCTTTATTGTTTATTGCATGTGTGTAAATGATTGATTTGAAAAAAAAATTATTGAAATATTTTTGTTAAAATTCACTCACCACCATGCATAAGGCATAAAATCACGAGAGAGAAGCAAGCGACAATACTTTTATTCATGTTTTTTTTTTTTTGTTTTTTATTTTTTACTTTTTACTTCTTTTAAACACTTCGGTTAAATATCGCACTCTTAACTGTTACAATGTTCACGATCGACTAACTTTATGAACAGAGCAAAATATTAGAAAACGTAAACACACCTAATAAGCGGCAAAGTAAAGCACAAACAAAATTTGTTTCGTGAACGAAATGAAAACATTTAAAAATTGCATTGTTTGGAGAACATATCTATATATATATATATGTATATATCTTTCATATATGTGTGTGCAAAAAGTTTAAGAAAAAAGCTTTTTTTCTTCATACTTTTCGCATTATACTCACACCGAAATAAATGCTGTGATGCGAGGTGATATATGGTTAAGTGAGATCACGGTATGTTCTTAAAATAATGCATAATTGGAAAATTCTTAGTTATTTATTACAAATACAAAATTACATTTTCATATTTTGGGGCATTTATTATTGTTTACTCTACTTTTTCTTGAGTGCATGCAAAGAGTTCTTCCTCTCAGTTCAGTAGGTGAGGTTAATTATCTCAGTGACCTTCTTACTTAATATTCCTTTTTTACAAACACTTTCTTTTTTGTTTTTTACCTAACATTATTGGCGTTTGTTTTGATTATCATTTTCGTAGTCGCTTGGAAAAGAAATAAAATAAAACCTGTTTGACCACAATTTCAAATTCATTTCATTACTCTTTGGCGCTAATTGTTGTCTGACACACATTTTATTTGCTTTTCAATATTTGCAAGTTTTTCTTTTTATTTGTACCTAATTGGTTTTGTACTCTGGCTATTGCCGAACAGATTTCTGATATGTTTTCGCAATTTTGATATGTAATAGGTATTTATCGTTCCACTTGTAACATCCAACAAAAATTCTGGAACATCATACTTATCTACGCAGATTTGTTCGGTGTTAACTGTTTATAATCCTTAGGTCATTGTTTCGATTGTAACTGAATTGTTTTTTTTCTATATCATCGTTGTCATGGTACGATCTGTACATTTATCACGGGCTATAAGATTTTATGGTACGTCAATGAGTAGCGAAGAACTGTAACTGTTATCTTCCGTCTTAAAAAAATCTTCACTATTCACTACTTATCTGATAATTTTCCATTGCGGTTAACAGAATTCTTTGGATTGTTTGTTGTGGTTGGATTATTTCCGCTCTTAAACCGAAATACCCCCAACTTCCCCACTAATATAATGTTAGTAGTTGTTGAATGGTAATTTACTTATCTACGACCGTAGTCACGATCGGCAAACACTCTCTCAGTGAATTGCTAAACTTGAAACAATTGCTTATCTTTACGTTATATAATACTTCCATTTGAAAAACCTCAGTCCAACAAAAATTAAGATCAAACCCAATCTAAGGAACCAATGTAAGGAACTCTACGGCTCCTTTACAAGAATAATATATAAGGCAACAGAGTTTAAATGAATGTATTATGAATCACATGGGGAGTATTTAATGTTCGGTTTACAAGGGAAGTTTTACAATGTTCCCTACTACAATTAGCAAGGTCCTAACAGCGAGTACTAATTCCGCTATAGCTTTCTTCGTTTTTTGAAGTCTTTTGCCGTGATATTGGATAAGGCTGTAGAGAAGTAGCATTGCTTTCCATAGTGTTGTGACATTAGGTGCACTTTTTGCCTATCTAGACTCTAAACAGACTGAGTAGACATTCTGGAAGAAAATATTGTGACCTTTTATTTTACTCATATATTTGATATTAGAAGTATTTAATACCGTAAATTTAAATTAGGTACACACACCCATATCAACAAAAATAAGGTCATATTTTTAAATCCCATAGCACTTAATCACGGTTCACGGTTACGCACGCTTACATTACATGTATGATGCTAATCTGTCCATTACATAACGTTACATAACGTTTACAAAACCTTTGAATTTTTTAGAGAATAACAAAAACAAACAAGTGGAGGATATTGAAAGATTCGGTGTGAGCTGAATGTATGGTTATGTGTTATGTTATTGTTGCATCTAACTACACAAGTATTAGTTGGCGTGCATACAGAGCGTTTTAGTGAGAATTTAAGAAGCCCTTTATTTGTAGCCGTAGAACTGTTCTTGTGCGTTTAGTTAACCGCAAGCTGAAAGACTTATTAAATTTTACAAATTATTATTAATTGGTTGATTGGATAATTGATACAAAAATACAAAAGTCTTTGTGGCGGGTCATACCTACACTACTTTCACTTTCAGTCATGACATATTAAGTTTACGCGAATGTACATAACATTCAGAAAGATTTGCATTACACCAATCGATTCAAAACTATTTTTCGAATCGATTTAAATACTTATCCGCGGAGGTACGACTTACATTTTGGAATTTTCAAAATACATATGTGAAGTTCAGCGTAGTGGTCCGTTTTGGTCGAAGGACACGCCCTATAGAAAACGCGCTGAATCTAAACATCTTTCCGATTATTCCCTGTTTTCAAAAAGTGGTTATTTGAAAAAAAAAATTCCGATTTGTAATATTTCTCGATAAGTAGTATTTTGAAAGATCAAATGAATGCGAAAAGTTTAGAATGAATGATACAATTTCTTCAAACTCCTCCCATATAAGCGTTCTAAAATAATTTAATCTTTTATTTGGCAAAAAGTTTTCGTTCTTAAGTATTGTTATATAAAAACTGGTCTACAATCCCGATTTAACGTATAAACTTACTCTGCTAAGGTTGGGCTATTTATTGGATCTCATATCACATAACGGCTCTCGTGAAAAATATGTCTTATTTGGTAATAGATTGGAGAATAGATAAGGAAGGATCACCTTAGTTGAAATATTGGGTCTCGTATCAAAATGCGGCTCTCGTGAAAGGTATGCCTTGATATGGAAGCAAGGCATTTTTTTCTATGTTATTACAAGAATAAACCGGGATTATCTAACAGGTAAATACGTGTAGAGTACGTAAGGGTCGGCCTTGCCGTAATATAATGTGTCTTTCTTGTTTCTTAGTAACAAAGTCACTTTTATTTATGGTGTTAAAGATACACCAAAGTTCTAACAGAGAGTGATTTAAAGTCGCAGTACAGCACATCGATCAATAATTCCTGGGATTGAGACATAGATGTTAATCTCAGCTTGTCTGTTCGTCTTTTTCGACTTTTTGAGATCTCTTGATGAAATTTGGTACACCGGCCTAAGCACCTCTTCGGCCTGTCCCCTTGTAAAGTTTGATTCCGAAAAACTGTTATATGATTATATTAAGTGTGGGATCACTCAATATGTTTCCGGTTTAGAATATGTACGGCAATACTGTTGACAGATCCATACGATTTCAGCAGAGTACCAGCCTTCAATCGCCAAGTATCAAAATTTCATAGAATTCTGACGATTAGTTTACCGATTGTTTTGATGAGGCTTTTATTTTGATTTATTAATTCATGTTGTTGCATGACAACATGTTAACATGTAAAAATACCAAATTCTTAGATCATGCGATGATTCAACATACTCTCTCTGCTCTTTTCAATGATTATCGAATGCCATCTCGCACTACGGATTATATTCTAATTTCGAGTTATGTCATAGTTTATGTAAATTAAAAAAAAAATTTATACTGATTTTACATAAGTAGTTGAGTTTAATTTTAAAACGGGCTTCAAAACAAACAGAAAAGAGCTTAATAAAAGCTGCATTTATGTCCGTATGATTGAACATCGATAATTAAAGTTTTTCAATACTTTGCGTTCGTTTGGCAAAAAAGAAAAGCTATCGAACAATTTCAGTTAATAATTTGCAACAAAAGACCACAAATTGATTGTTCCACATATATGTCTCATGTATGCGTACAAACACCACAATTGGACATACAAATTACAAATTACGAATATTTGTATGTATGTGTGCAATATGTGCAGAATGTCTCTATAGTGTGTAATATGTAGTTTTGGGGTTTCATTTCACAAATGGTCGCATGCACATGATCACGCACACACATTAAAGCATACATATTGCATAATAATGTAATCACAATAATAAACGTAATCGCTTGCAGAGAATTTTATATGCGTATGAATATAGTCATGCACATATAAACGCCCATAAATAGGATGCGTTTGAAACCATCTACACATAATTAATTTGTAGGTATAGTCGTCCAAACAAAAATATAAACATGTATATAAGGATATCTGTGCATAAGCTATGCGTTCATTTATATACATATGTATGCATGCGTGTATGTATGTATCACATATGTGTATATATATATATGTATATATGCATAAGTCTACATATGCTATGAAGAGGTATAATGAATATGAAACCTACATTCATACAAGTTATGGGTGCGCTAATAAGATTCCGTAACCAAGTAAAGGGGAAAAAAAAATCAAAAAAAAAAAATTAAAAAATAGAAATTTTTGTTATATTTTTGATTATTATACGAGCTGGAGCATACTCTTGCAAACGTATACGCAAAATGGAAAAATATTCTTGCTTCAGTGGAGTTTTTAATTTGCGAAGAACTGTTTACATTGCATAAAATTTGCAATATCTAAGTATGTGTGTGCATATGATTGTGCATGTGAGCACAAATCCACAATTCTGTGTATATGTTCAAATTGTTCGCAAATTAAATTTGTTGCTTTTTTTTACTTAGCTTGAGTTGGTTTCATTTTTCTTACGATTCTGTAGAAAATTTTGATTGAAATTTTTCTTTTTCCTTTTAATAATGAAAGCAAAGAAAAAAAAGAGAAAAAAAATGAAAATGAAATCAAAGAAATATTGAAATTTTTTCATAAATGTTTGAAAAAATCTACTGTTTTGCTTTGGGTTGAATCATTAGACGATCAATATTACTCTATATTGTGGTGCATTTTTCTCGTCCATGATCCGCTTATTGTAACAAATATTACACAATGTTGGGGCTTATAATTCAATTACAATTCTTGCTTTCTTTTTTTTTTTGCCGTTTACAACAAATACTCCTTCGTATGCTCATACCCCTAAGTTATAATTTTATTTCCGTTTCCGTTTCATGGACAGGTAAACTATCTTTATATAGACCATATACAGCTAAGAAATATTATCATTTTCATCTTTTTCTTCTTCTCTCTACTTTTCTCTCTTATTATGGGTTTTATTATCAGTTTTATATGACTGCATTTTTGTTGTTATTGTCATTATAATACATTACAAAGCAAAAAGAAAAATAATAATAAAAATAAAAAAAAAATAAAACACTAACTGGCAACAATACCAGATTGCATTTCAAATGAACGAACATATTTCAATCAGTCATTCATGTCATATTTATAAGAATTAAATTGATTTTTTTTCTCCTCCTCTGCACTTACAATGTCTAGGGAAATGTTTCGAGTGTGTGAATTTCATGGAAAACTCATAAGATAAGTAGGATGGGCAAACAAAGGCACGTTCTTCCAAGACAAAAAAAAAAAAATACCCAAAACCGCTATTAAATACTTTTACTGATTTTAAGAAGTATTATCCAAATGATTTGCTTGGAATTCAATTTTGGAATCGTCTTCTACCAGGTTTTCGCTGGCAAACAAAGAAAAGAAAGGAAAACCGCTTTGCTAATTAATTAATGTTTTATGCCTTACCTTAGTCGATACATTCCAACTGTTTCTGGGTGTTGATTTGGCCCTGATGGGCTGGTCAAATTTTATAGAGTAAAACTTGAAACTTTTGTTCTGTCTTTAATTCTTTTTCATCACGCAGTGTGCGAAATCCGCTCCTAGAGTAGCTTCAATAATGACTTTATCATGAAACTTTTGCCGAATCTGGTAAATAGATTTATTTTATATCTATTATATATATATTTTATGTAAGCGGTGTATATAATATCTTGCATATATTTTTTCATAAAGATATTAAGCAAATTAATTTTTATGTAAAAATTGTCCGCAAATTCGTCTTTTTCAAATAATAGGTCGGCGGCAAGTTCTGTCTTTCAGGTTATCTTACTTGATAAGTCAAGGCAAGAAGCCTAAGCGTATCTCACTCAACACTCTCCATCACTTAGTTGGAAAGTGCAAAGTGAATAAAGAGGAGTGGATAAAGAGCATTTAAAACATTGCAGTTGGCATGAGTTCTAGAAAAGAAGCAAAGCATTGGTTGCTTGCAAAATCTTATTTGCCGCATTGGGAAGGGAAGTTGAAGATTTCCGCACCCGCCAACTGTTTGCCACATTTCGTTCTAAAAATTTCAGTCTCAGAGAAGATTGTCGAGTTGGGCGGCAAGGAGATTTTGCTGTCCATCTTGGAGAGTAACTCACGCCCAATCATTTGCCATAACCATTGCTGACAAACTTACCAAATGTCTTCACATATAAATATTTATTTTAAAGTAAGATAGACCTTCGCGCCAACTTTCTAGTTTGCACACACGATAAAATTGAAAATTGCTAAATCGCTTGAATTCAGAGTCTTTTTTACTCAACTCATTAAATCATTTGTTGTTGATTTGCTGACTCGCAAAAGGAGAGGATATCCGCTGATGATCAGAAGCTAATCGGCCGCGTGACTAATATCCGGCATTAAAAAATATTCAATGCGTTTAGCTCAGCTAAGCTTGTCGACCTCTTTCTGATGCAACGATTTGGGCGTATTTTCGAAAACTTTCTCGAACTTTTTACATTAGATATGTTTCTCGATTTGTAATATGTAGAACATTACTTCAGTGACCGCATGACACATATGTATATTGCCCGTGAACTGAGCCCCCTTTTCTTGTCCGTCTGTTAGTGTATTCATTTATCGGTTGATGTGTTAGCGGAACGCTCAACTTAGCAAAAATTAAGGTAGAAAGTTGAACTGTTGTGCGATTGAATATGCACTCACTATGCAATTCATCCACACAAGCCTGTACTTTTACTACAATACAATTTAAAAAATTATGAATTTAATAAAATTGAATACGTAAAGAAATGAAATATTTATGGCCTCACGGCTGCTATGAAAATAGATCTTTCCTTCCATTACTTCTTTCCAGCTTCTCAACAAGCCTGGATATTGCAAGTGCGCTATTGTCACGTATTTCTAGTCAAACGCCAAAGACCATTTTGGAAATTGAGGTTACAAATGAGCCTCGTAGTAGAACTTAATCTGAAATCATCTAAAAGTATTTTGGAAGTTAAAAATACGTTCGCACAATTTGAATGAAGCAACCGTTTTCCCGGATAGCTTTGTTTAATGTATTTGTGCGGTAGCTTGCAGTTCACCGCTTGCATCTAATCGAAAGGTGACAAGGAAAATGTGCTGACGATGGTCAAACATGACGCCGAACGATATGATTTATATGAAAAATTTGTTAACTTACTGCAAACCATCATCACAGCGCCAGATGCGAAAGTTAGCTTTTGAATTGCGGTTTCCTCGCCAAACATAATCGAAGTTCAAGCGTACTAAAATGACATTCAAAAAACTTAACGCTCCTTTGTTCTGAAATAAAAATGGCATAGCATGGTATTGGCATTTTGAAAACCCAATTGACTTATGTAATTCTAAACAAAGGCAGCTAATATTAATTTTTGCATCAAAGAATTTTGAAAAAATAAAATTGATTAGATTTGTCACAAAATCTACGTTGCAATGTCATCCAACCGGTATAAAAGTTTTGGTGCATACTTTGGGTGCAGCTATGCTTGTAGACTGCAGTTTTTCAGTGATGGCCATAAAACGAAAATTTGTAACATTGGGATTGAGAAGCAGAACAACATTGTAATTACAATCTCTGCGATTTCCGTTTTTTTTTTTTTTCTAAACAGAATCGATTGACTTGATTGCCAGGGCTCCTAGTCCAAAAAGTTATTTATTTCGGAAAATAAATAAATAAATAAATGAATAATAACAATAAACAATAGTAATAATGACAATAATAGTAAAAATAATAAAAATGACACAAATCTATAAATCTATAATAATCAGTTAAGAATTTTGAGAATTAGCAAACGAGGAGAGAAAGGGAGTTAAATGAATCCCTTACTTTTACTAAGAGGGTCTTATAAAATAAGGAATCTACAACGATGTATGCATCTTCTAGCTATTCGAAAGCATTCATACAATTTTACCATAACTTAACAATGAGTGCTTTTCAAAGGTACTTTAGATATAATAGCATTCAGTTCTAAATAAGAATCCTTCTGAGATCTCTTTCTCTTCTTTGATTCATTCATCCAGAAGAATAATTAGATTATTATCTATTAAATGCTTATTCTCTTCTCATTTTCCAATTATTGTTAATTTAAAAAATTTTTGTTGTAATTCTTGGAAAATTTCATAATAAAGTAATTTTCAAGCGATGGTCACGCAGGTTGACCATTTCAGACTATTTCCTTTATTATAACTTTGATAATATTTCTATTCTGTTTTGCGATTTTTGGAAAAATTAAATTGCTAGCATTCGCTTCGGTGCAGTAGACAAAACATTACTGAAGAGAATACGTCTTCTTTTTTCTACCCTTCTATGGGAAATGATATGAAATGGGCATGAGCGATGAAAATACTTTCTAAATAATGTATAAAACAACAAGTTTTTGTGTATGTATATATATATATATATATATATATCACTCTCGTATAGTAATAACACCATAAAAATCAAATGTTATGATAATATGAAATGAATGAAGTGTGAATGGCATAAATATTTCACTGAGTACCGGTGCTGCGGATAGATTTTTAATATTGTTTTACTTCTATTTCTCTATGCCATAGAATGCCCTTTAGGCTTTTATTAAAAATGTATATTAAATTTTCAAACAATCACCAAATTATATTACTTTGTCTACAAAGTAATGAGCCTAATAATGAAAATGACATTGACTGCCTAGAAATTATTCTCTATAAGATGGGAGAATGTAAATTCAATGAATAAATAAAATTTTTATCTCTTGTATGTCGGTATTTTTTAGATTAATAAGGTGAATAAGGAGGAAACTGGAATGAAGACAGAGGGACAGACAGAGGGAAAATTAAACAAGAAAAGACATATTTAAGCGATAAGCAAAATATTGTTTAAATAATCCAAGCATTCATTCAAACCCTTGTATGAAGACATATCTGTATATGTTTGTATAAAATCTCTAAGCAATTCGATATTAAATTTTAGTTATTGGATTATGGTTTATATATATATATATACAACAGAGAAACAAGAACACAAAATGAAATTATTATAGCAAATTTTGACAACACAAATTTTCACAGGGATTTCAGACAAATTTCAAGCTGCTTGTACACATATACACACATACATGCACACACGCACTCGCATACCCACTTTGAGTAGTTAGTTAGTGTAAAAAGTTTAAATGCATAAAAGTGAGTGTCTGCGCCTAAGTATGCCAGAGTGTGGGTGTTATGGTAGTAATGTATCCAACTTCTGTAAATATAAATTTTCAAGTTTTCATACGAAACCCAATCAACCACAATCGAATTTAAGTCTATGAAGACTAGTGTCTTATGTTTAAGCACATGAGTGTAAGTGAAGGTAGACTCGTTTCTCTCTCCTGATGTATATATTTTTGTGCGTGTGTATGCGTAAAAAGTTTCAGCTTTCATCAAATCCTTATATAAACATGCCTGCATTATTCGCCTTAGTATTGCAGCTGCGACAGAGGTTTTTCAGTTTGATTGTGGATTTTAAACAAGACAAACAACGCTCACCGACTCATGTATAATCTTAAGGGAAAACATGAGCATAAATTTTAATTTTCTTTTTTATTTTCTTCTACATACACTTTTTTTTTCATTGGAACGAATAAACTTACTTACTCAGCACACATTTACTCCGTCTACACTCAGACAAAGGTATGTAATCGCAACTTACACACCTGCAATTATTGTATGCTTTGGTTATGCTGGGTGATGATGACGATGATGCCTTTCCAGGAGAATTAAGATCAACATCCAAGTACCTCCTTAGCTACGCTAACCGTGTAGGGCCACAACTGCAAATTACCGATAAACATAATTATCGACGTTCTTATGTTTTCTTTTTTTCTTGCATTTTTTGCTTTCCTTCTAAAAATCTTTATTGGCAGGGCGAGATTTTCTAAGTAATTGTGTACGTTTAGATGTATGTAATATGTGATTTATAATAGCTATGGAATGGTGTTCGTCCTTTAGTGCATCTACTCTTAAAGAAAATATGAAAATTGCCTTTCGCTATGTAACATTCGTTAATAACGTCATAGATAGGGGAACTGGATATCGTTCTTTTCGATATATCTTTGAAACGATTTGCAAATGCGCTAATTGTAAAGAAAGCTATAATTACCTTCACAAAAGTAAAGAGAATGCGTTCGCTTTAGAGCGAATTAAAGGTTTTAAGTATACTGTTTCAATATTTGTTATGCGAACGATTAATTGCGGGCCTGTCAGCTACTCTAATCCGACATTTCCCACATTGTATTTTGAAATATTTTAGAGCAACATCTAGGTTGTTAGCTATCGGCAGCAAAGTTTCGAGTTTTTCGTTTTCCAGAAGTTTCTTTCTTTTTATCTATTGTAGGTGGACCGCGGCCGTTCTCATATCTGAGATGAGGTCTTAAGCTTAAAATGCTTTCTATCTTCATTTTCGCGAGAAGTGTCTACAATATTGAATGTACAGGCAGACGGGGCTAAATTGATTAAACTATGGTCTTCACCATTTATTATTCCATTCATTTTCCAAATACATTACGAGCAGTCTGTATATGTAAGTATGTTAATGTATGCTGCAGTACAACACAGTAATGCGAATCTCTTTCGAATTTCGAATCAGCTGAGTTAGAATACTATTACAAAAGTTTGAAAACTCTAGCCTTCCAATAGAAGGTGAGAAGGAGAATGATTGGCAGCCGGTTATCATCTTTTTCTTGGTCGTATCTTCAGAGGATGAGGAACGGCCAACGTGCCCGACGAATTTAATATCTTTCAGTTTGCTGTACAATAACTACTCAAAATACACAAGATATATAAATAAGTAGGGCCAAGATTACCCACCAACCGAGCGGACTTAATATAGTCAAGGACTTTAGAAGTCCATAACTTTCCAGAGATGGATAATAATCGAATTAGTCGAAAAGCAAAATTTGAAATGAATTGTGATTCTAAATTCGTCAGGTAAGAGAAGTTAATAAGATATATAAGTTCAGTTTAACTGTAGTTCGTTCGGGGTCACTTTTATATATTCACAAATTTATAAGGTAATCAGAAGTAGCTCAAGTTTAAGTTTGTATGAGATAACTGGCAGCCGTCTCCATACAATATTGTGCGGATTAGTGGTTCCTGCTCAGAAGCAATTCTATTATACTAGCCTTTCCAGACATCAAGAAGTGCGAATTAGTAATAATTTTCGAGTAAATAATACTTTAATTATTTATATATAAAAGATAATACCTGTCAGAAGATTCGGCTTAAGCCTTACACAAGTCTTTACTTATTTCGCACCAAGAGTTATTATTAGAAGATGTCCTTCGCTTTGCTCAATTAGTTATTATTTTCATTTCTATAGGTTTTCCAATTAAATGCAGGTGTTTGGTTCAACGACATTATATACGTGGATGTGCTTGGGTGTACATATAGTTTCACGTATAATAATTTACGCTTGAGGAATGCAGTAAATTGCAGAAACCGTGTGAGATTATTGAAGAAAATATTATATATATTTCTCTAATTGACAGGATTTATTTTTTCTATGTTTGTAAATGTCGTTCGTATACTGGGACGGATTACTGTTTTTACTTTTATATGGCTTTACTAACTTTTGCTTGATTAAATATTTTTAATATACGTACTTGCCAATTAACTGGCTATCAGACAACTAAATTTCACCAATGATAAATGACAGAATTATTTGTGAATCCAGCTGTTGTTGTCTATCCTACTTCATTAAATGTACGCTTGAAGAACGAAGATGGCTTTTCCTTTTATGAGCCGTCAGTCAGGTGACGTTTTTTATACTTGTACAAATGCGGTGATGGTTAGGCAGAAAAAAAAGTTGGGGAAAAAGAATAGGATGCGACAGTAGCCTGGCTGGTGCATGCCTGTTCGATGAGTGTTACGATGAATAATCAAATATAAGTGAACCTTTAGTTGAGTAAAGGCTTCATATTAACAATGTCTTGAGTCAGAAAAGCAAAACGGCCTGCATGGACAATGAAATAATCGAAAATATCGAGTATGCTTCCCCTCACTACCGATGAGGGGAAGCATACTATTCTGCTTCAACACTCTGTCATTATTATTGTTATTAACGAAATTCCGCTTCCGATCAATTATATATTTTGTAACAAATAAAGAAAAAACTTAGGCTATTTATAAAATGAAGAAACAGTATAACGTCTATGTAAATCCCACAATACGTAAGTTTATAAATTATTTGACAGTACTAGGAGAAGAAATGAATAACACGGAATTATAGGTCCAATCATATAAACATACATTTGAGACATAAATAATGTGGGCAAGCTGTCATAATCGGATTTATCGGTGTTTGAGCAGAGTACGAGAAATTGGTCCGTTAGTTGTATAAGATGGTGCCGTTAGTCTTATCAGAGGAAGGGACCAAGGAATCGAGGAAGTAGCAATGCTCGCTGAGCATTTTGCATAACACCTGGAATGGGTTGAACAACTCATACTGAGTTCGGCATTGTTGTAGGTTCCAAAGACCATATCAGGAGTTCTAATAAAGCAAGCGAGCAAACAGAATGCTTTATTAGTTTCAGTAAGAACGTTTCATTCATCATTTCACGGCTTTTCTCTAGAGTTTCAATCTATTTTCATACGATGGAAAAAATATTATATGATCTCCTTTCAAACCAAAACAAAGCAAATAATATGAAGTTGCGCTGAATTGACTCATACGGTCAAGTCAGATGGCAGGTGAATATTCTAGCGTTGGCCTGATTGAAGATCTCTGTAAGCTGCTGGTAACATAGGAGCCATTACATTTTTTACAAACTAAAGAAGAGATTTAGTTTTATTAACCATAACGTAAGTATCGAAGCGGAGTTTTGAGTCGAAAACAACTTTTAAATCTTTATAATTGGACACATTTTCCAAGATGTGATTGTCGATACGCTGTGTTACATGTGTATGCAAGAAAAAGGACATAGCTTTCCGTTCCTAAAGCCGCGAAATATGTATTGGAAATGCAAGTAAATACATTAGACAACACTTTACAACAACATAGATTAACAATATATTTTAAATATGAAAGCAATGAAAACGTTTAAGTTCTAAAAATATTTTGTAACAATTACGAGTCAGAAGAAGTATTTCTATTGCTATTTTATTTTATTGGAACAATCAACGTCCCATTTATTTTTACAGACTTTATAAGTCCGTAAGATTCACATCTAAAGAAAGCTCTGTGTTATCTGGAATTAAAAAATCTTCAAATCAACTGTGGATATAAACGTTTCTAGTTGATTAGGTTGATTGAGGACTGGGGCTAATTTAACAAATGTCTTCATCGATTGCTGTAAAATCTTTAGCTGCTTTATTAATAGCTTCGGACTCAAGTTTTTCCATCTCAGCAGTATTTCTGCTTACATTCATCTATTTGAATAAGAAGCGAGAAAATTAGATAATTATTTGCAGTCATCGTACACCGTTATTATATATTTGATTCATTTTTCTTTGATAGGAGAAATTCGCCCAATGCACCAATCATGGGCTAACCGTTATATCTGTGAAAAAAGGGCTGCTAATCTCAACATGACATAAAAAAATTCGCAAATCGAATAAACGTAGCCCACGAAATTTGAAAATTTACCTCGTTTTTTTGAACACACATCGTGCCATGAATAGATACGGCTTCCATCTCAACAATGCATTTACGCGGATTTTTTCTAAGGTTTTTACTTTTTCCCTTAAACAGAATGATCGACGTAACGGTGTCTTAGATTTAGAATAAATGTTCAATTTTTATTGAAAAATATTTTCGTTGGATATGTAACCAATTTTTCCTTCAACTGGTATGGAATCACTGTAGATATTTCAATAGAATGCCAAAAAAAATCCTAATTTAATATTGGACAGAAGAACAAAAAAAAAAAAAAAAAAATTCAATTTCATTTCGTTTGTCTTATTTTTCATGCGTTATACACATAAATATTTTTTGTTCTGCACTTAATTGAATTTATCTTTACTTTCTCTACCATCGCCCAACGATTTAGTACATTTTTACTGTCTTCGACATAAAAAATTTTTTCCTCAAAAAAAAAAAAAAAACGAAATCGAAAAAAATTTAAACTGACAAACTTTAATATACTATGCTATCAGTTATAAATGCACTCAAGCTTTACGAAATGTATATATACATACACGCACACACACACACACACACACACACAAGGTATACACACAAACGCAAGCACATGCTTAAAGTAAAGCTTAAGTTCTAATAACAATGCGTTAGATTTGCTACATATGTGTTTCTAGGTGTACATGTATATGCCTCAGAGTTTGAAAAAAATGGATATGTGTTTGTTTCCTGGTAACACAACAAATAAGTATCAATAAAATGAACATACGCACACAGGTATACAAACAGCTACTGTAGCAAATTAAAGGAGATAAATGCATTTTATTTATTTTTTTGTTCAATGTTCGGTTTTATACGATACTATACTGTAGACAGAGTGTACGCAGTTACTTACACCACCCACACTCGCACTCCCGAACAACAAGTACACATAACGAAAAGAACAAATCGTGTGTGGATGGTAGATTGTTATATATAAATACACACTTGCAATTGATTTCGTAGAATATTTATACATATTTACTATTTCATCCATACTATGGGATATCGAAGGAACGAATGAAACCAACAAGCAATGCTTTTTTCCTTCTTGGAAAATTGTTTTAAACATAATGCGTAAACTTAGTGTTGTGAGAAATGGCAGAAGTTCGAAAGAAAAAATGAATGAAGAGAAAGGGGAAAGGGGTTGAGGACGAGAGAGGGCCGGCGAGTCGTAAAAGGTAATAAAGCACATATTCATCTATAAACACATAACTTAAACGTACGTATAAACAGGTAGACAGACATATGTGCATACACACCTTGAGCTACCATGTAAAATTTATGATGTTGTTTTTAGCCAAAAGGTATAAACTATACGCACACGTTTGTATTTAAGTTGTCTATACGGACACATGCTCACATATATTGTCTTTAAAGGAAACCTGCTGATGTTCATTGTTTGTGAAATTTGTGTTGTATACATTATTCTTCTTTACTGGTTGTTTTTTTCTTCTTCTTCTTTTTTTTTTTTTTAGTATTTATTCTTAGACTCTAGATTATTTCCAATGAACGAAAAGCCATCAATGGACTTGTTGTAATAAATGTGGATTTACGTTTAAGCAGTTTTTTTTTCTCTCTTTATATTGATTACTATAAGTAAATAACTGCATACTAAATTTTTTATGCAATTTGCAACATTGAAAAGTGTACTCATTGTTAGTATTCTCGTAATGACATCAGCATTTTTAGTCTCGTAAGTATTCTGCAAAGTATCAAAGTCGAATGCATTTTCAGCATTTAGGACTTGTATTTAGGAATCATTATCTTTGAGAAATTATATCGATTTGAAATTGAAGAAATTAGAATATTTGTAGCGTTGGACGAAAACTAGAAAATTATGTTCGGTTTAAGCTGAATTTTTAGCCTATCAACGAAAGATGGTATGATACTAGATCAGAGATCCTGCAAAGTATAACTTAAGTTACCCCATAACCGAGTAGATAGGAATCGCGACCAAGTCGGCGTTCGTGGGTTCAAATATGAGTGCGGTGTGACCATATCTGGCTGTTGGTGCAGCGAGTGTCTAGTCGGTAAAGTCGGCCCCGATTGAGCACGCATTGACTAGTATGCAGCCACTCTAAACCTCGTTTTCCTTCCCCACTTATTTCCAACCATCCCGTTGTTACGTGCAAGGGACATTTCCCGAGTAACGTTTCATATTAAAAAAAGAAAAAAAATTATTACTTAAATTTTTTACCCCTGTGTTCGTTTTACAATTTTTATATATTCTTTCCAGGTAAGCATATGCCCACGATCCACGATTATAACTTTGTTACAAATTTCATATTTGGGGATTTTTTATTTGCATTCAAGGCAAAGCGCAGATTAATGTACTTCATATGCGTAGTATACTATATTATATCTCCGACTGTACATCGTAAATAAATTTTAGAATTTGCACTTCAAGAAAATTAAAGCCCATGTTCAATGCAGTCTGTCTAATTCCTACATAATTTCTCGGGAGTCGTCAATTCAATCATGGTCTGATTCGGTTAAGAAAAATATAAGAGCAAACATTAAACTAAAAGCCTTAGGGTTGCGAGATTTTAACTTACAAAGGACAAGTAAATGTGAACTTTTGTGCAAATGGGGGACTTATAGAATCGAACTAATGGAAGAGATAAGGGACTTTTGCAACCAGGTTTGCGCCTTGTTCCCACGGCGGTTAGGCAGACAGATGCGGTTAAATAGTTTCCGCGATAATCGAGAGTACCACATACATAAGCGATTACATACTAGCGCGAAGCGTTTGTAAGTAAACATGCAAAAGCCAAAAACGATTCTAGGAAATTAATAGTAAGTTATACAAGTACCTGAGAAAAAGCAGAAATATTGCCGAGAATTTATTTGTTTTCCCGGAGAGTGCGAATCCTTCTTTAGTGAATAGAAGTTAAACTTTACTTGTTAGCTTCGTTATGCAACGATTTGAAAAAGTAATTTTTTAAATCAATCGCGGCAGAGTCAGTGAAGTAAAATTTACATAACGAACTTGCGAAGATTAAGATTTTGATTTTTTCTAAAGAACTTAAGGTACAGTAAAAGACTTTAAGGCTTTGAAAATAATGTGTAATGCTACCCAAAAGAACCGGTCTTATTACTTTGGGCCGGCTTACGCTTCACATCGAGCTAGCCCGCATGATGAAATACAAAAATGCTACGATCGTTTTTTTCCGTTCGCGGTGCAAATATGAAATTTTACATTCGACAGCAAGCAGGATTCATATGCTACCGAGTACCGTTGAGTTTGCTGTATAAAGAGAACCACGAACTCAAAAATGAACAAGTACGTTCGAGCTTGCTCGATACCGAGAACACTAAACCGGGCCCTGACCCGTGTAAGTCAAGTAATAATAACAAGTAAATAGTTGAATGTAAGCAATGCCGACCTTTTGCGCAATTGCAAATCTATTGTTCCTGATAAGAAAGGTTTAACAGAGTATTTGATGATAACCTAGTGTTAAGGTCTTCCAATTGTATTTCTAAAATAATCTTTGACTATCTCCCATAGATTTAAAACAAATTTTAGAAATTTTTTTGAAACATTTTGTTTGAGCTAACATGGAGGAATGCTTGCTGTGCATTTTACATTTGAATAGTTTTACGTGGTTCTTATGTTACTTGATAGAAATTTTTTTTTGCTTCAAGTGACTTCTTACCGGAGCATTAAAATTTAGAAAATATAAGACGTAATATGTGAAATATTATATTTTTCATTGCAAAGGATTTTTGAGTTATACTAGAGAGGTAGGAAAAATTAAGATGTTAAACAAAATATTCAAAGTATTTTTGAAATAGTGAAAGAACAGGCTTGGCTTTCTTTAAACCCATTAATGTTATTAGTATTACTATTATAAATACTGTGCCAGGGGAAAATATGTTAAGGTCTTCCTACTTGACTTTATTTAACTTAGAGTTCATTCCTTGAAAATCAAAAATATATTCAGCATCAGTTTGTGTTTATCCCGGCGGAAAAATACTAACAAGTCGTCATTCGTCTCTACTTAGCTAACAGTTCATTTTTTGAAAGCCTACAAAATATTGACCCTTTGCCTGTCCAGTACGGGGAAAAACTATTGAGACCCTCTTATTCAAACTTACATAACCTACACTTCTTCACTTCGTGAAAGTCAAAAAAATATTTACTTTTCGCCCGATTAACACGAGGAAAAAATATTGACAGGTCCTTACGCGATATTATTTAGCTTACGGTTCATTTTTGGAAAATGTAAGGAATATTGAGTCTTTGTTCATGTTGTTTAGAGAAAAAGTATTAACAGTCCCACAAATCAACTTACTTAAGTTTAGTTAACCTGCACTTCATTCCATCCAGACAGTTTCATGTGCCCTATGCTCCCGCTAACCGCATTTCATGTTTTGCTCCCCACTTTTCCTTCACTAAAGATACATTACTTCTTGCTGGTTTTCCTTCACTTCACGGTTTTCTGAGAACAAGTTAGCCAAAACAAAGCGTTGTAATTATTTAAGTGGATAATGTCACGATACGATTCTAAGGTAAAGGATTAATGCGATTACCAAAGTCAAAAATTGAATATCTGAAGGCATTAAAAAAGCAGGAAAACACAGATGTCCACGGACTGTAGAAAGTACTGATACAAGTGTGTTATATCTGAGGGGATAAAATAGATATTGATGAATAAGTACATAGTTTTCGACAAAAATAAAAAGTCGCTTCTTTTTTTTTTAAAAACACACGTCGTATTTGCATAAAAGGTTCAAAGTGTATGACGAGTGTCTAGGATTCGTTTTAAACCAAATGCAGTTGTACTTTTGAAAGAGAAATATATATATATATATATATATATATATATATATATACATGTATATATATATAGATGCAATCAAATGTATGCTAACTTGTGATTTTGCTTGCATTGAGTAGATTAATAATTCTTTTACCTCACGATTCTAGTGAAAAGTAAGTTCGTATCTATATCCAATTTAAAGGAATTGAATTGAAACTAACGTGCGTGTGGTTTATACGAATAAAAACAAAAGCTAAATAGAAGAAGACACACACATTAAAGCATACATAGAAATACTGAATTTATTTATGTATTTTGCGGTTAACAGTTTATGCGTATTACACACGCATTAAGGACAACGAAAACCATAAAAGATAATATTTTACTATTTAAGCTTGTAATGAAAAATCATGGTTTTCATGACTTCAGAAAAACTGTGCAATCAGTTGAACATTAAATCAAAAGATTTAGATCAACAATTTATGTAACTTTTCAATAAGTGAAATAATTGAATAAAAGTTTTCAAAAAAAAAAATCCTTTAAAAAATTGCATTAGCAAATTGAGTGTGAGCGGCAGTGTGACAATATTTAAGGCTTTCGGGGGATTTACACTTTCCTATTAACGATTCTATTAGGTTTATTAAAAATATTTATTAAAAATACGAGAGAAGCAAAAAAAAAAAAAATTAAAACAAATGTACGTGCGCAGCCAATCGAGTGTTCTCTCTCTTTGGTAAACCTTTCTCCCCTCTCTCCACCTACATCCAATCTCGTCAGTCGCCAAGACAGCAATTGAAGAGACGTATGTATGTGAAACACTTTTAACCAATCTGGCGCAAAAATACTCTAAGGAATTGGCACTGCCGTGATTATTATTTTCCATTTGTTTCCTTCTGCCTACGTATGTACGTAAGTAATGCTAAATTTTTCAATTTTTTTCCACTTTTTTGTTTTTTTTTTTGTTTTCTTGATCGCTATCGAAACTCAGTTTATGGTATACGCAATACTTGTACGGTTTTGAAATGCCAATCTTTGGGGTATTGCCAAAGCAATCACATTTAAAATGTAACTAACAAACAGAGAATAGCAGTACACGTAATCAATACGGCAAAGAGTGAATGCAACAACACAAGTCATTGTGTGCATATATACATTGATTTTCACATGAATTTAATAACGTTAAGTGTATTTCCTACGTAATCTGAAAACTGAAACTGATCTGAGCTGGATAGTTGTAAATTATTTCGATAAGCTTTTCTTAATTACTTCATTATTATTGGCTTTAATTTAAAAACAAGTACGACAGTAATATTCAGCTGGAGTCGAATCTCTCATACCCACCATCATTGAAATCGTTAGTGCGCCATATTTTTACTTACGATTATGAGATACCATTTTTCCTTCACTAAAAGGTATTGTTAAGGGGAAATTAATCCACCACGTCGTGACGTCCGCATCCTTAGTTAATTTAGAATTAACATACTTACCTGGCTACATTCTGCTTTCCAAGCCGTTTTATTTAATACCCATATGCATGGTATTGTCATGAAAAAATTAGTCCACTACATCGTGACATTCCCGGTCTTTAGTTTGGGACTAACATACTTAGCTTATCGCATTTTTTTCTTCAAGTGCTTTGATTTGATAGTCATATTGACGGTGTTGTTAAGAAAAAATTAATCCGCCAGGTCATGGTGTCCCCCAAATTTATTTAAGGATTAACATATTTTTAGGCAGATGATATGTCTTTATGTGAGGAATGTAGAAAATAATTTTAACTATTCGGTCTTGTTCACCCTATGATTAATAAGCATTAAGCCTCAAAAAGTGGCCGATTGTTTCCATTTTTGCACATAAAAAAGCAGAGCAGCGTTCAGTTTACGCTTTACTGCGGACGTCTGCTCTGGCCAATTTTGTCCATTTTCAAAATCAATCTTCTTGCAAACCCTTCCAATATTTCTACCAAATTTGAAGTCGATATCTTCATTTTTGCGACCAACAACATACACCATGCAGGCATACAGACGGATAGACATAGTGCAATCGATTCAGAGTTTCACGCAGACTACGTATATATCTATTTTATACGATTTCTGAGGCTTCTTCTTTGACGTTGCAGACTATATGATAAAATTGGCATGCCCCCATCCTTGGGTGGTATGTATAAAAATAAAATAAAAGAAAAACATTTGAAATTTTATATAACTTTTACATAAATCATTTCAATTTGTATTTATTTCATTGATTTTAGATGTAAAATAAAAAAGCATTACGTCTTCATTAAATTCATAGTTTTATGTCGTTCGTGCGATTTTTACGCATTTATAGCATTATTAAGGCAATTCGCTCTATTAGAATTAATATTTTTTAGATCTCCCCCTATTTACGTATATATTTGTGTATGAACATATGTAGGAAAGTTCAGATAGATTCTTCAGTGGTATAAAAATTATCATAAATATTGACAATACTCTTAAAAGTATGCATGGTGCGCACTTCAGTTTGTATATCTATGCATGTATATCTATGCAATCGATGGTGTCTGGCTATGCTCTTTCTTCGCTAGTGTAGCAAGTCTGCAAACGATGTGTTCGTCTGCATATCAGTATTTATGCGGAATTCATATGTGCATCTATTCGGTTTAATAAACTACTTGAAGTAACAAATGCGCTTGATTCTGTGCATGCATTTATATGGGTTCTCGAAATCTCTCTAGGAGAGATAGTGTTTTGCTCTGTTGTTTAGTGATGTTGACTTTTTAATGATATTTCCACTTCAATACATCAAGTGGATTTATTTGTTATTGCTCTTCTTGTTGCCGAGCATATTCCTCTTATTTTATTTACATTTTTTTTTTGTGTAGTTTTTAATTGTTTAACTTTAACTGCATGCAGTCTTTTCTTTTAACTAAGGCCTACATGCCTGCTAGCAGACATATTGCGTTTTTAAAGGTAATCAGTCTTTGTGGCTATGACAATCATTTAAATTAAATACAATACATGTTCGCATGAAATAACAATGTCCGGCCGTCATTTGCAATTCTTACGCTCACGGCTCCTAAAGCTGACATAGCAACTTGAGATTAGAAACACATGTTTTTCGTATAGACTCATATATGAGATATGAAAAGGTCCTTGAGAAACCGTATAGTTGCAATATTGAGGATTCCTTTTTCCTCTAAGTGTCCCAGTTCCGATTTTATTAAGTCTGCGAATAGGACTACGATTATTGAAATGATGGTTGCGTATAAATCTTCGATGGTTTTCCGAATTCGTTAGCATGGATTCTTTGAAAAAACTTGTGTATAATTTTGTTATAAAATGATGAATTTGGTGGAAGCTAACACCTCTAGCTTATTTTGGGCGATAATTCGAATGTTAAGTAGTTTTGAACGTTTTTTTGCGCGTAAATATAATATCGGCCACTGGGCCGAAGAGATATTATATAATACAGCGAACTTTTTCCGAACTTTGGCCTCCTTTACTAAATGCCATTTTTTTTTTGATTTCGTACAGTCACATTTCATATACATGTAACACAGATTTATATAAGAATGGTATGCGGGTTAAACATTTTCAAATTTGGGAAAGACCTTACGAACTTTCTCTCTTCTACCTCAGATGTGACTGAATAAATTTTAGCAATTTTTAATGCATTAAAAATGTAGACATAATACCCATAGATGTATATTTATAAACTACAGCCAGTACCTGCAATATTGAAATACTACAAAAATGTGCATTTAAGACTCTTTGCCTTGTTAGTAATGCTCCGTAGTTCGTTAGGAACAAAATTATTCAACAAACAAACAGAATCGAATTAAACACCTTTCTTCAAAACATCTTATCGCACTAACTAAGCACGTAAATCTTTTGGCAATTGTTTTCATAGATGAAATCAATGAGTTAAGAAGATTGAAAACGCATCATATGCTGGATCTTTCATTTAGGAATTGATTTATTTTTCTTTTTTAATATATTTTAATAAATGTTCCAAGTCTGTGTAGTTTTGTTTTGATTTATTTAAAAATCATATCTGTATTGTTATATAGCTTCCATTGAGAAGACAGAAATCTCCGTTCTTTTCATCACTTTTCCACAACACTTACTTACAGACTGAACACAAGAAACCAAGACGGACAAATAGGCTTAAAACGAGACAGAAAGTGATTCTGAATTTAACGGTACAATAAAAGATGGGTCTCTCTGAAGGCCTTCTGGGTGTTGCATACATCCGAATGAAGTTAGTATACCCTTGTACAAGTGGTGTAGAGCATAACAGCAAAAATTAGTGAAGATAGCCGTATCCTTGTTCTTGTTGTTGTTGTTTTATAAGTTTTTTATAAGCCTTTGACGTATACATCAATATTAAACATGATCTTCTACTCGTTTGGCTTTTTTTTTACACTCAGGCCGCATTAAGTTACTACAATTATTTTAAACACTTGAATCAAATTTGAGTATTTACTTCTATTTGCAGACTCTCTTTGAAGAAGTGGGAAATGTATTTATAACATTTATTCCCCCTATTCATTTCCGATTACATAAAACTCTGTAGTTACCATTGCGGAGATCGTAACAAATTTTGTACAGGGGACGAATGAAGGTATGTTAAATTGCTAATTGGTTTGTACCGGCCACGTCATACATAGGTTAGCGCAATATTTTCGGCGCCCGCACGCCCATTACCCATTTTCCATATCTATTTATTCATTCCCCTGGCTGGCCTCATACGTGCGAATCAGTCGATCTCTTTGGCTGCCTATACTTTCATATCGACCATTGGCTGACCATATGTATGTCCTTTCCCATCTCTCCTGATTCCTCTGCTCCGTCTGTGCACACATCTACGTGTGTGCAAGTATACGCCCATCATCCTATTTCATGTGTTTCTTCTGGCTATCTCCCTGCTCGCCTAACCGTTACTTTAATTTTGAGATTTTCATATCTAAAAAAGCTGAGAGAGTGTAAACTAAATAGATGCAACTTTCAACCAATTCCATAGATTAAAGTATAAGTAGGCGTGGCGCGATAAGCATCCCAAGATAAATTAAGAATTAAGGTAACTTTGACAAAACTCGAAAATGTGTACAAATTTGCATAGACTTTTACAAAAGTTGATGGAAAATCCTACTCGAATATTTACTAAGGTGTTGTCTGATTTTAAATTGATTTGTAACTGAAGGAATGACACGCAAGTAGGAAAGAACTGTTTAAGGTGATATCTTTTTAAAATACAAAAACACCTTACGTAATGACACGTGTATTGATTTCTATAGATTTCACAAGGACGAATTCTTAAAAGCTAATCGTTTCATCAGGGATTGAGTATAGAAAAGTTGATTATTCCCTCCGTATATTCCTTCTATTGGACAATAAGGATGATTTCAATACACTACCTCAATTGTTTCTGATTTCTAACATTGCATCGAAAGAATTTCGGTTTAGTTTTTTTTTTTTTTTAGTTTATACCCAAACAGCAGAGGTATCAAAAAGCAAGTTTAAGACTAGGGCATAGTACAAGTAATACAAATGCAACAGAGTTTATGAATTATTTATGAAAGCTTATAATCGAGAGTTGAGCTGATAGGAGGAAGAACTCCAAGTAAAGGAAATCAGCTAACATAATATAAAATCGACTAAATCACTTTATGGTGATTTACTTCTTATGCAATTTTTATTACATTACAATATTTATCATTGAATTATTTTAAGGAAATACTTTTAAATTTTAAAGCTTAAGCTTAAGCAACACTTTGGTACCCATCCTGTAATGAACACGTGAAAATTGGATTTTTTTGCTGTCTGTACATATTGCATCCACATACAATTCATTGCATATTCGTTCTTGATAGGGTGCAAAGAACAAAGGATTTATTCCAAAGCAGATAAGCAAACTTAGCCTGAAGTCTTACCCCTTCATTCTGGTTGAAGAACAATATCAACTTGTGTGCCTTAGAAGTAGTGCCCTTTTTTCAAGTTTTGATAAAAGCAAGCAAAAACATTGTAGTCGGACCAGGCCGAAAAGTACAAAGACTGCATTGCTCCGCCTAACACAATTCTCTATGCATTTTCGCGATAAAGCATTCAAAATTAAACCACGCGGTATGCTTTTCTCGGGAGTCCGTATATGGAGAGAACTAAAATTGTCGAGAAATATGTTAATTTTCTTGTCATAGATAGTTATTCCTCAACTTATTTCGTAAAGAAATTCTTCAAAGAAGACTTAGCTGAAAGGCAAATATTTATTTTTCAAGGATGCGTTTGTATGAGTTGAAGTTAAAAAAATTGTCTCATCCGATCCCAATTTTGTACATCAATTTCTCAAAATATCACGAGTTTTTTACCGACAAATTTCGAATATTTGCGATTTTGTATTCATATATTCACTATTACGAAATTTGTAAAGATTGGTTGCAAAAACGATTCGATGCAATTCACGTTTGGCCTTGGTCCGAAGTATACCATTATACCACGATAAGTCAAAATACCTCAAAAAAAGCCGGTAGGTTGAATTGTACGGAAAGGCGGACAGGCACGCTTAAGTCGGTTTACCAAATAATCTGTGTCGATCAGTACAATAAAAGTTGGACTATTTTAAGTCCTTCTGGATGTTACATGCATTCGCACAAACTTAATATATTCTGTGCCACAAGTGGCGTGGGTTATAAAAATGAAAAGATTGACTAACATGTAGAGTTTCACATCAATGTATTGCTGTACGGTTACGCTTGTTTTCGTAAACATAGATAAGTTAGTCTTTCGATTTCGCTATGCCTGTGGATCCGTGATTTCTGAAAACCGCAGCGTTGCTACAAACCCATCGTTACGAGGTATGAGACTTGCATCTATGCATACGACTCGGAAACAAGTGGCCGATCGAGCGAGTAACGTGCAAAAGATGATAAAAGAACGTGAAATTCTAGGCCAAAGTGGGTCAAAAATCAAGTGCATGTCGATAGATCGCTTCAATTATAGCATTGTTGTGCGTTATGAGGTTCTTCTTCCAGGACAAACTGTTCACGGAGACAATCCTCTCAATGTGGTGAAGACGAAGAAGGCGATGAAACGGAAAGATTTGGAAAAATAAAGATTTTTATTATTAAAATGTGGTGGTTCAATGTAATCGCCAAGTCTCTCCAGCGTGCTATCTTTTTGATATTTGACAAACAGAATGATGTACATATTCTAACCATGAATAGGTGGTACACGCCAGAAAAATCCAATAAAATTATTTAAAGAAAATCAATGTTCTTTAAAATTAACATTTTGTAAAATTCGTGGTTGTTTTATATTACGAATCGTCAACAGTTCCAAGTTTGGCGAAAACAATTTGAAAGAGATTGATTCTGTTCGCGGCAGATCAAAATGTGCTCCTAGTGAAGAAAACATTGCTGCTGCAATCAGTGGTGTTGTGCTAATTTCTTTTTTACCGGAACGCGTATATATAATTATATATAGACGAGGCCGATCCTGGGTAGGCGGCCGCTCTGTGAGGTCTCATGTCACAAATCATTTTTAGTTCCGGAACGCGTTCCTGTCCAAAAAGGAAGTACCGGGACGACGTTCCAGAGCGTTCCGGCTCGACAACACCACTGGCTGCAATCCCGCAACATCTTGTAAACAAATGCTTGGGGAGTTTTCTTGACATAAACTTGAAAACATTGACATTAGTAAAGTTTACTCTTCCACCGCTCAGGTGGATTAAAAGGTCGCCTGGATCTTTCGATTAAATCTCGACCTTCAAAAAAATTCCATGAAATTGAAATGGAAGAATAAGCTTAGAATGATAATCAGATCTGTGAGAAGCTGTCGGAAACATCATCTTTTACAAGGGAACCGCTTTAATGAAAAGGACATAGTTAAAGGACAAATTAATATCGAATCCATGAAAACGGAATATGCGCAGGCAGAGTTAATAACTGGACTGCACTGAACTATACACGTCGCGACACTACATGTGTGTCCACCTAAGGTCTCTACATGGTGGCATACCGAACAGCAACACCATATATGCGAGCTTTAATAACAGTGAAAATATCAGCTCACAAGCTTTTACAAAGAGCTTAGTTTACGAAAGTTACTTTTATAACATATTCTAGATATTTGCTGAGATGATATATGTATATATATACATATTGATTTCTACCTCCCTTTCGTATACTTATTGCTGTTGACAGGGCAACAGATAAGAGTGCAATAAATAATCCTTCAATTGCATATATATTGCCATCGTAAACGTAATACTATTGTTGTCGTTTTTGTGTGTTGATGTTGCTTAAATGTGATTGAAACATCATTCTCGAAACCCTAAAGCACTTTTCGACTAGTGAACGTAATATGAGACTAGGTTTGTTTTTCGCTTTTATTGCGTGTATTTCCCTGTTATGTTAACATATGGATAATATTCTTCTTATTGTCTTTAAATGAAACTTTGGTGATTTTGTTATATGCAAAAGTCATGGAAACTAAGCAGCAACGTTACTATTAAACCTAATCTATACACAAACAAAAGAAATCTCTCTTTGTTTATTAAAAGGAAATTTTAACTCCCTTTAGCTCTATCTTGTAAAAAAAAGAAATTTTATTAAGTAAACATACGAAAAGAGGTAGATAACGTGAATGTAGCCGCCCGTATGGTGATAATCGCATTCGGTATTGTTAGTATAGTAACTGGATCTGTCTGCATACGAAAGGCAAATCCTTCGAAAAATAAATTATTTTACTTTATAAAGTAAATCCACAAACTTAACTGGAACATATGAGAGTCAGAGAGCTGTAAGTTCTCAGTGAATAAAGTGATCTCCTAGGATAAAGCACAAAAAAGTTTATAATAACCAATGTTTCAATGTGAAGGACGACAAATATGAAACACTTTTGCAAACTTTAAGAGAAATAAGAAAAAATAAAAAAATAAAGTAAAAAAACAAAAGGAAAATTAAGGAAATTATTAACAATCTATGATGACGATTATTGTTCTTTGTTCCTTAGCAGAAAAAAGAAAAGGAAAAGGGTATAATGAAAATGATAAGTTTTTATCCTTTTTATGCATTTATTTGATTGCTTATGTTTTTGTTTTTTTGTTTTTTTTTTTTTTTTACTTTTATATGTTAGTTTCTTTCATATTTTGCAATTTGTTTTTTGTATTTCTTTTCAATTACTTTTTCCATTCAACAGGCACTTTATTCTTGTCATCCTTTCATTCGTTTGGCTTTTTCTCCTTTTGTTTCCATTTTTGTGTCTGTTTCTAACAAGCAAAACTCTTTTATTTTTATTCGTATCTCAATGAAAGCTTAATGAACCATTCGATTATAATAAGAAAAAAAAAAAAAAAAAAAATTGAAAAAAAAGGAAAATGACTTTAGTGGCTATTTAAGTTGATAATCGTTGAAACGTTTATCCGGTCTCGTTTGTCTTCTATGTGACTGCTGTTAAATTGAACTTTTTTATAGGGGATTCGTACATGCATATATAATTTTAGAAAATTAAAATCTTTAATGACACGAACATGTGGTTAACGACATGCTCGAATAAACGAAATTACGCTATAAATATAGATACACTACGGAAAAGAAATTTTTATTCGTTTCTCACCCGTGACATGTTTTACTCAAAAAAGCCATTCGCTAAAAGGGTGTATTCAGTTGATTTTTAGAAGCCATGCTTACGTGTAAAGTGATTTTTTACCGTCAAGTAAAATGTCTTTCCGGTCCTTAAAACTGCCTCATATTGATAAAATTTATCATATTGGAAAAAACTAAAAGTTGTGCTCCCATTCAGCGTGTGTCGCTATCTATTATCTAACCACTCGCAATACTTTGTAGCTAATTAAGGGGAGAATCTGCAAACAGTTCATACAACTCATATACAAAAAATTTATTATCGATTTTCATAGATAGTGGAAACGTGTACTTTCGACAGTGGTGCTGATACTTTTATGATCAAACTAATACAACTTGTAAGAAAGGGACTAGTTTTTCAATGTTTGCTCATTTTACTCATGTTTTCAATACATATCGCCGGTAATTAAGTTTTACAACAATATATTTTTGTTATTTGCTTATCTTACAAAATTCGACATTTAAGAACTCAAGCCATAGGCTGTTAAGCTGCCAATCAAATTTGGTATTGTTTAAGTTGATTGACACTTTAAACTGAAACATAATCTGAATAGAAACAACGACTTGCTTTGGGATTGATTTTGAATGCTTGCAATACGTACAAATTGTAGAACTTTTTGTTAATTCAGGCGATATGAACCGCTAAGTTCGGCACCCTTTCCAATTTTCATAGGGATCTATATCAGTATTTACATTGAATCGGACAGTATGGTCCGATTGTCTTTTTTTTGTTAGGTATACTTAATTTTCCAGCAATTTTTACGAGTACCGCCCCCGTTCTTATACATGGATTAAGTTTTATTCTCTATAGTAGTCTTTGCAATTTTTTAAATTTCGGTTATAGGCAACAGGCAGATGGAGTGCTAAACCGGTTCCGGGAAATTGCAATAACTACAAGTGTATTTTTATATATTTTAAAGACATTTAATGCATAAAAAAGGCAATTGTATTTTTGCAAGAAAATTAATTTTCTCATCTCTTAAAAGGCTGATTATGTATTGCGTGATATTAAGGACTATAATTACTTTGAAGAGAACCATGGAACCGTGAAATTTTTCCAGATCAGATTATTCGAAATAACTGCATATTAAAGCCGAGAATTGCTTTTATAAATTCCTTCAATTTTGTTGGCCTTAAAAGGTTTTCACCACTCCGGTGGATGTAGAGAAACTTATACTGAAGCGAATATAATAAGTAGGTTATACGTTTAATTACTTTGGGCACACTTGCTTCTTTACAACGCTACACTACTTCACTTAAGGGCTAATATTACTTGAAATTTTTCAGAATATGTTTTTTTAATTGACTTCATAGATGCTTTGGAATATGTTCAATATATCGAAAAGAATTCATTGCCTTAAACAAATTTTTTCCTTAACATTTGGCGATTTTTTCTGAAGCTCTCCGAGAAAACTATCTATAATATTTCAAGTAAATAGTTGGTGACACGTTAGAGCTCAATGTCTTGCTTGACGACTGATAGCTAGCAGACTTCTTGAGAAATTAATTATACATGGTCATTTAAAAGCATCCCCAAGCGTAGGCCTATTGAGATGACGTTTGAGCAGATATAAGGCTGACAGCGACTCGAAGGCTTTCAATGCTTTTTTAATTCAAATTTGGATGAGATATACTGTGTGTGTCGAGGAGCTCTTTGAGCTGAAGATTTCTTCAAAATAATTTTTTTTCACTACTTAAATATGCGCCAAATTAAACTTCCCGAATGTCACTCCTCTTTTTTCTTTCCATCCAAAAAAAAAAAACTGTCAAAAAATCAATTTTTTTAAACTATTATAGGGCTGTTACCCTTTAATACAATTATTAGCTTATTGGTGTTATAAGATATCAAACACTATACCGCATCGTACGACAAGTAACATTCCAATGGCTAAGACAGTCGTTAAAGGAATGACAACTAGGGAACTTATACAACATCTCGGGAATTTAAAGCGCCTGTAAAGGAAGCGAAATGATTGAAATCAAATGATAATTCTATTATATCAACCTACTATGCTTTACCGAATTTAACCGAGAAATATTAAAAATGTCGAATTTTTTGTTTCACATAAAGGCTTCTCGGTCGTTAAGAGAATAGTGGTCGTAAAGATAGTCCTATCTAATTCATGTTCCATGCTGTTGATCTTCGGACAAAGCATGTCCATGTACCAAATCGTCCTAAAACACCTTGAAATCTGTGGTTTGTAGATTGAAAAATACGTAAGCAGATACGTAAGCACGATTAGTGTAATATCTCGAATGCTTCTAGGTGTTGCGCACATCCGCACAAACTTATGTACATCCTTAGTAAGGCATAACGGAAACAATTGAAAGGTTGTTAGTTTGCCATCTTGTCAAAGTGGCCCAAGTGCAATTATTATAAATTGTAAACATATATTTTATTGCATTTGTATAGCAATGAATTTTTAAAATTAGAAATGGAAAACCCTTTTTTTCTGTTAGTCCCATTATGGCGCATTACAATGGGGGGCCTGAGACTAATTCTTCTTTTCAAGTTTTGGGAAAATTCGTTGCATGAAGAGTTGATCTCGCATTAACAGAGTAAGACTGAACGATGTTCATACTTTGGTTTTGGTTTCAGTCGAAAGACAGCTTTATATGCATGATGCATGAGCTTTAAAATCCGCACTTGGATTGTAATTTGTAATATTCAATACCTTTGATCCTGAGTTTCGCACAAAGTTTTGTAACTTGAAGGTTTACAAATTTTTGCAAAAAGACTTAAAGCTATTTCCAAGACAATACCATTTGAAAATACGATTTATAATGATCTTCAACAGGTAAAAAGGAAGAAGAAGCTTAAATTAAAAATCAATAGGAATCGAAGATCACTTAACCAGTTAAATGTGTCGATATCTTAAGTATTATCCTAGTCTATTTGTCAAACGCAGAGTGTGTGTCGTATGAGATCAGGTTGTTGTGAAATCACTTCGCAGAATCACAAAAATATTTTCTAAAATACGTTAGTCTAATAACGCATTCTTAATAATGAAATTTTATAAGGATATCCGGCAAGGACGGATGAACAGATCATAACGTTAAATCAAAAATCGAAAAATCGGTAATGTCGTTTGAAGCTTGTATGCAATTGGACTCTTTCTTTTTTTCTCTTATTCGTGCATAATTTGTCACTGGGATCTTGGGCCCCTATAAAATGTGTTGTTCCGTAAATTCGTCGTTATTTAAGAATTTTTAGCGCCAAACAGAAACATTGTACAAATGAACGGGCAACCTATTACCTAAAATTAAATCCACTCGGTTTTTTTTTGTTTTATTATAGAGCAGGGAGTAAAAAAAAAATAACTCTGCCTTTATTACACCACGAAAGAGAGGCGTTTAAGCCTAAATTGATAATGGAATAGATGCTTACTTTGCGCATTAGAAAATCATTTTTCGATAAGTTAATTAAAAATTCCAGATAATTTTAACACAGATCGTATATTATTGTCTGTATATTGATTCCTTTTTCGTAAATAAATTATTCTCCAAAACAATACACAGTCTGGAAGAGAGCATTTGCAAATAGTTAGCCTGATTGTTTAAAAAACTCGACTTAATCTATTTTGCAAATAAGTCGCATAGCTGAAGTTAGAGACAGAGAGAAAAAAAAGAAAGAAAATTGAAAATCAAAAGTTTCCGTAACAAGAAATCAAATAATAGATCAAACACTGTATTCAATTTAACAAAACCAAGACATTTGAGAGAAAAACTTTTGAATTTACTTTAACTTTGGATAAAAGTGAGAGAAACGCATTAAACTCATTAACATTAAAAGTTTAGTTTTTTTTTGCCTGCGTAGTTAGTTTTATTTGCTAAATGTCATCTAAGGTAAAGTACGAAAATCTGACGTCTTCTGAAGAAAAGCATAAGAGAAAAGAAATGTCTTTTTGTACAAATTTTAATCGGATTTTTGCAAAATTAAATTTTAAACAAACTTTTTTAACCTAAGTTTTTGTTCGGGTTTGTTTGTTGACTGAAACAAAAGGCAAGGGTCGTGCAACAGTCTCTTACAGCTGTAACGCATAATTGTTATAAAATAAAACAAAAAAGGGACCGAGAGAATAAATCGCATAACATAAATGGTATTTGTGTTATTGCAACGCAAAGCAGAAGGTATCGACAACGTTTTAAAGATGAGATAAGAATTCCGTAAATGAAATGAAAGTTTATTATATTTTACAATAGTTTTAAGGTAAATTTTAAATAAATTTTTATTTACAAGATAAAATTTATTTTCCATTATTATCAATGACAAATTAACTAATCAAGCGTCAACAATATGGCGATGGAAGAAAAAAACAAAAAAAAAAAAAAAATAAAACGATGCTCAAAACAAAACTTTGCTGAATATACAAAATGACTTTTGTGTCACGTTGCAAGCGATGTCATCAACACACCAGCAGACCACATTCAACCGTACTCATGTATACAATAGCAGCCACTCACAATGAATGAATGAATGAATGAATACACTGTGAAATGTAAAGAGACTAAAAAAAAAAAAAAAGTCCAAATTGCGTACAAATACCGCAATGACTGACAATGCGGCCTGTTGCAGACGAAGTAATGTATAAAAAAAAATTAAAAAAAAAAATTTTATTCTGAATAAAATTGTTCAATGTTTGAAAAACAGTTTACTCAGCAATTTGAAATGGACGCACGCCTTCAATTGTAATATTCAAACTTAAACAAACTCACTGTATGACCAGTGAATCGGTCAATCAGTCAGTTATTCATTCATTCCGGCAGTTTGTCCGCCCTCGTGTAGGTCGCCCCCCTAACAGCCATTTGCTCAGCCAACGAGTCATTCAATCATTCAGTCATTGAATTTTTTGTTTTTTTTTTTTCTGCACTACTCGGTGTATTTAACCTAAACATCTTCTCCGCTGTGTCATTTTTCTCCCTTTCGTTCTGTTTTGTTCGCATTTTTATTTTTATTTTTTTTTTTTTGCTTAAACCATCTGAATGTAAGCCAGTAATGCTAGTAACATTTGCGGCATCAATGTGTTGGTTTTAACTTAAAATTAAACTAATTTTGTAAATTGTGTATTTAGTCATTCTCTCTATAGCGGTTTACGTAACAGTATTGAGTAAGTAGTGGAGTTTATCAGTTCTGTTGTTTTTATTATTGTTCAATACCATTACCAATCTCTTACATATCTCTATACTACGCTCTCTTTTGTTTTCGTATTTGTTAAACGAATAATTGCTCATTCAATGGCGATTGTTAAGCCTTGATGTGGTTGATTCAATGCATCATCATCATCATCATTATCGTCATTATCATCGTCATAGTCATAGTCATAGTCATCGTCATCGTCATCGTTCTCAGCATCCTCATCATTATCGTTGTCGATGTTGATCTAAATGGCTGGCGGAGATGTCTATTAATGCAGTTGGTGATGGATGTGAGTGCGTAAGAACTTTCTATGTCTATACTTGTGGGTAGTGTAATTTTTCCATCGAACAAAAGGCTCGCATTCGTGCAACGGATGCGGTTGCCTGTTCATTTGAGTTGCACACACAAAAACAAAAAAAACAAAAAAAAAAAAAAAATAAGGGAGAAAAAAAAATTTTTAAATCACATACACATTTTTTCTTGTCAATATTGATTTGTGGAATTTAGATTAAAAGTAATGCATACCATATCTGTGCAAAGCTTTGCTCTACTACTCGTGTACAAATCAAGGGATCGCAATTAACGGGAAAGTTACGTGAAAGTTGGTGAGAATAAATAATTGGCTACAAAGGGGAACTACATTGTTGTAGGTTATGAATATTGAAATGATTATGTTTTTAAAAGAAAAAGAAGAGTTTGGCAAATAAACTGTTCAGAAAGTAAAACTTAAACAGATAACATCCTTATAAGAGCTTTTTTCTAAGTGATCGTGTCAGTTAGCAACAGTTCTACCCTAAACTTTACGAAAATAAATATGTCAACAGTGTCAACAATATTTAAAAGGTATGTTTTTTCTCTCTTCACATTTAGCAACTAGCGCCTGCGTACTTGTAGCGACTTAACATCGCATAACGACTTTAAATTAAAATTAATAAATAAATAAATTTTTCCGGCCATTTTTTGTCGTTTTTAACTATGGGAATGACATTGTTCGTCTTGTCTCAAACTTGACACATAACTGGGTTTGTTGCCATTACGTCTTCTTGATGTTCATCAGTGACCTTTTTTTCACTCTATTCATTTTTTTCTTACGCTCTATTTCAATAACGCGCCCTGCAACACCGACCTAGGAAAATAACGTTGCATTATGAGTGATACTTGAAATGTCACTAATATATCTGAATAAGTTTGGGAGAATAGGATTAATTTTATCTATCTGTTAGCGCACAGAGGAAGTGATGAGCACCCGTTTACCTTTAATAATATCAATGTTGAAGAAAGGGTGTGAAGGTATCGGAGCTTCAAAGTCTTGTCTACAAACTCTTGATGTCGTGCAACGAAGGGCATAGATGTTCGTGGATCGCAAGAATGTGTCCAATACTCTCGACACCCTTGAATATCGACGCAACGAGATGTGCTTGGGCATGGGCTCTTCCGGGACAAATTTTCTACGTCAAATAAAGTCCTGGCAAAATAAAGTACCTGGCCTTCGCATCGTTCTCACTCGCCCGTCCCGTAGACCGCTCGGCCCATAGACCGTACGAAGATCTACCATGACTGTTTGCTCTTCAAACGTACTTTGGCTTTGCCACAACCTGCAGTTGTCTTTCGCTTCAGATGGTTCGACTTTCAAATTAAACTCGCACAAGTATTACTCGCTTTTTCTGTTCTACTCTACCAATAATCCGCACAGTGTACCAAATGTGTGAGTAATATCTACAGGTTGGCTGATAAAATAAAAGAAAAAAGGACTTTAAAGAACTGGACAAATACGGCATATGGCAGTAGCGAAGTTTGCTTATGTCAACTAATTGACAGCCTTTTTGTGCAATTATTTCAATTATTTGGGCTAGGACCTTGAAGTCTTTTTCCGGCGATAGTTGAATGTGGAGAAAACAGTGGATGACATATGGCATTCGACTTCTCTAAATACATTGCCGAGGGTTGTAAAACTAAGGCACTGATGAGATTTCCGATCTAGTCAAACAATCTGGTGTGTTTTGTGTTGGACCCAGACGATGTGCGAAAAAAATGTTTTGCTGGAATGAGCGATTTGACGTTAAACGTTTGAGTTATGTTGCGCGCCGTTTTCGAAAATAGTGCTTCAAGAAAAAGGCATATCGAGTTTTAAGTGCCCGTATATTGCCACCCACTTATATTCGAAAAATTAAATATCTTGAACATTTAACATTTTGTCACTCCCACAATTGTCCAGTCAATGAAAAGACAACATATTTTCTGAAAAACTTACAGAGATAAAAGGTCAGTTTGCGCATTGTATTGCTAAAAGACGAATTCTACGTTCCCATCTTACAAGGGCGCCCCGAGTTCGCTCAAAAATTAATCATTTTGCGCCACATAAAACCCTCCGACTACCTACCGACTTGAATATTTCGGCGATCAGTTAAGGCGATTGAAAAAAGTGGAAAACTTTACAAGAGACAATTATATTCTAATATTTAATTATTTGTTTGTTAGACTACAGGTGCGGTATAAATTGTTAAAAATTACTACGAAAACATTTCAGGAAGAATATGTTGTCCAAGGAAAAGTTTTGATTTTGGAATAGTGATTTCAAGAAAGACAGACATAGGTTGCAGGAGTCGTTGACAGGCATTTCTGAGCATTTGACAGAGGCTAAAGCGTGCTTTGATATCTCACAACATGGGTTCCACTTTTCGACAACGGACCAATGGCTGTCACTAGAATTTTAAAAGTTCCTAAGAGAAAATAGGTAGCACGTTTCTTGTTATGTGCACGGTGCATGGTGAAATGCTTTTGCACGCCAACCGCTTTTTTAGATCCTAACAATTATTAGTTCTTATCGTTTGTTTATGCGAGGTAATGACGTTTACAATACTTTTGGGAACGAATGACGGTACACACACAGGAAATACGAAAATAAGTATCGTAGATTGAGAAAGGCATATGTCGCGTAGAAATGGTATCTAACGCTAACCAGCATGGAAAAGGTGATATTAATTCTTTGAAGAAATAGAGTGGATAACAAAACTAGAAAAATACTTCTACTCAAGAAATTTCTTCGAAAAATACTAGGAAAATAATATTTTCTTCCTTTTTTTTTAATTTATAGATTGGTCGCTACATTTTAAAAAAGTGTCTTGAGTTATTTCCCGTAACGTATTTATATTTGAAAAAGTTTACCGATTTTTTCTTTCGACGATAAGCTCATTTCAGAAAATACCAAATTTTTTTATTAAGTGTTTCTTTTTTTTTTTGTAAGTTTTTTTGCAGCGTCTTCACCTCCCTTTTAGAAGATATTTTAATGCTGTAAGCTTTATATACTTATGTTTATAAATCCGAATGCGTTTGCATAATGGGAGCTTGGTATTAAATTTGTTAAGAAAAACGTTTCTTTTTTATTCTCTAGTACTCCCTGCAGAGATCTTAATTTCAACACACCACCATATGTATCCGCTTACAGCAAGCGTACTATGATACGAACGGAAGAGAACTCTTCACATGTAATCCATTCAAAGGCGACAAATGATGTTGACAATGGCGCCAGCAAGGACATCATCTTACATATAACAGCATAACAAATCCTTAACATAAGTTTAAGTATATGGCATGGATGTGTAAATGCGTGCGTATATATATATGTAAGTTTAAATGCAACCGGGTGTGAGGGAAATGGTTTTTGTGTTTTATAGAAAATTTGCGATGACATATGAAAATGCAAAATATGTAAAGTTACTGCATAGTGCAGTGTTCACATTACTGTATACTTGGGGCGAAAAACAAAAAGCAATTTACGTAAGCCAAATATATGTATATAACAATACATATGCATATATATACATATGTATATAATTTTCTCATGGTTTCTTCGAATCCTAAGCGAAACTTGACAAATATACATCTTTTTAGTAAGTGTATATGCGTAAGTATATATTGTAATTTCGCGGTGCATTATTAGAGAGTGCGGTTACAGTGCGTGCTCGATTACATATATATATATATATGTGCCTAGGTATATGTATACGTTTTACATAAAGTAAAAGAAAAAAAAAATTCTACTCTGGATGGTGTTTGGTTAACTTGGTAAACAGGAAAAGTTTTGTGGTTCGGAGACACAATCATAGAGTTAAAGCTGAATCTGCTTGCTAAACAAAACGAACGACAAAAGGAAACAAAAAGCAATGATGGGAAAGTATAGTTTGTTACTTCGTAGTTGTGAATTGGAGTAGATTTTGCATAAATGAGTTTCTTTACTGTTTCTTGAAATTTTAACGTGCATCCATACGTATGCTCGCAGTTTATTTTTTGACAGACATTTGCCGCATTGGTTCATGGTGACCCTGTTCTGTGCTTTACGTATCGTATGCTGCAAGTAGAGCCAAAAAAGTACAATGAAATGAGGGAAGAAAACTTTTCATTGTGTACGAATCACTTTAGACCGCATAGCATAAGTTTTATGTGTGTATATCAGTCGACCAACCGACATATTTGCTTTTGGGCTTAAGCATAACATGTTCGTGTATAGATTCTAGTTTATTTGTTATCCAATTCTGAGGAATAGCTTACACCGCGTACATGCATACGTCTCGTAAGAGTTGCTTTTGCAAACCTTAACCGCGAGAACTAAAGCTTCGCCAGGATTGCGGTACAGGCACAAGTCTAAGTTTACGCATTACGTTTTAAACTCATGCAACAATAAAATGTATTCATGTGTCAAATTAAGACGAGAAAACTGTATTGAAACTTTGTTGTTTGTCTTGTCTTTCCAAACATGGTATCATTTTCCACGCGAAATGTAAATTTCCAACATTATCTCTAAAAATGATCTTGTCATGGCTCTTTTCGTTGCGTGAAAAGCAACTTGTATTAAAAATGTAATATTTTTCTACTTAAAAAAAAAAAAAAAAAAAAAAATTAAGACAAACAGAAAAACAACAACAAGAATGACAAAAACTATCATTCTTATAGAACTTTACAGTTGAATGCAATTAAGACGTTGTTTTGTTGCTGTTGTTTTTCTACTGTAGTTGCAGAGTGAAATATGCCAGAGTGATTGTGCAGACATATACATCTTATAAAAGTACAGGAAAGTAATGAAGACCAATTTCATTAAATTACTTTGCCATTGCACTTGAGTACATCAGCATCAGCGATTTTTTTCTTTTTTTTTTTAACTATTATGGTTCATGCTTTTAACGCACTAATGCGATTAAATTGTTTTAAAAGGATTTCAGTGTTTTTATGATTTGATTTATAGTCCTATAAACAAAAGCTTTTGACAGAATTGTAATAATACCATGAAAATGCTTCATTAGCAGGAAAAATTGTCTCGTTGAACCTTGCGACATCATTACGCAAATTAAACGACGTTACACTTTTAGCTAAACTTATTTGGATTTGTTTAAATCTTTTTCCATAGCATAAACCGGTATTTTTAACCGTTCGCCTGTGATGCGCATGTACTTTTAAATTTGAAAGAGAAGAGAATTTCATAACGCGCTCTTATATTGAAAACAAAACACTTAAATAGTGTTTTTTTTTTTGAATTGTTTGGCTAAGTAAGTAATGGAAAAAAGTGATAACAAAACTAGGAAGCAATTTCTTTTTTTTTTGTGTACAGAAGGCCTTTTTTGATAAATCAGTTGAAAACGAATTTTATATGCTTCTCCTTCAATGTAATGTTTTGTTAATACGGAGCGCGAATTTTCTTCTTTTTTTTTTCTAATATGACCAATCACTCAGGTGATGGTCCCTATGCGTGTATTCGGGAGGTAGTGACCATAGCCTAGCGGATGTGAGCCTAATCAATATAAACACTATCGCACTGAGATTTGAAGCAGCGAACACTGACTTTGCAGTTGCAATTCTTACCTTGTCAGCTACTGAATGTGAAGCCGTGTGAAGTGATCGACCGATTAGGATTACCGTTTTCCTAACGTTTAAGGTAGTTTGGTCAATATTTGATTACAATTTTCGACCGATATCGGCTACAAATCGCGGGCTGTCAATGGGCTGCATGCTAAAATGTCTGGTTTTTTTAAAAATGCTTTCATCGGTCAATGCTTCCCTAGACCGGCACAATGGCAATTTGTTTTATATTATAACGCCGCGTCTTTTTGTTTACACTTCAGACTCTGTTTCAGCGCAAAACTGTTATTGGAGAGTTTTATCGTCACTTTTGCTGCGGAGTACCAAAATTGAAACACAATGACAAATATGCTGAAAAATAAATGCAATCACTATTTTTCTGACGGTTAACAGATGGTAATGCCAGAATTCAGTGGACAGTCTGGTTCAGTGGTTTAAAAATGTATATAAAGCGTGTTATAATTATATGCTAAACCACTTGTGTCGGTAGACGATATATTAAGTTCGTGCGGACGTAACGCCCAGAAGTACATAAGATAGACCCACCTTTTGTCTAAACTTGTCTGTCCCACTGAGATCTGTCCATGTATTTTTGTGTTCAGCCTACAGGCCCCAATTTTTAGAGATCTTTAATGAAATTTGCTACACCGATGTGTCTTGGGACAAGTTCAAACGGTTCTGATCGGACTACTTTTTCAATCATCTCCCACATAACGTCTTTTGAAGAGTCGTTATATGAGCAAAATTGTAATTTTCAAAATTTGAATCCGATAGGACAATCGTTTTGATCCCCCATATATATAACCGTTCGTAAGAAAACTGAACCTTTGTATGTTGAAAAGCTCTAATTTTCAGTATTTCATGGTGAAGATTGGTCCATAATAGTTAGCATAGAAAATAACTCTAATTTGGATCAAGTAGGTTTATCCCTTGTATCCCACCGCACGTAAGGATTTCCAGCAAATATAAACCCAAAATTTTATATGATGAACATTGGCCAATAGTAGCAATTTTGTAAAAAAATATATGGTAGGGAATTTGGATCAGATAGGTCTATTTTTTAGGCCTCAACATATGTCATAAGAAAGCAAGGTCTTATATGGGGAGAAAGTCTACTTTCTACCTTTTTATGATGATTTTTTAGGAAGAAAATTAAGTTTGCGAAATTTGGATCGCGTCATGTGATGTTTCGGGTATCCTCCAATATGCACACTTTTGTAGGAAGTATGGCTTTGCCTTAAATTAATGTGTATTTTTTTGTATTATTACCAGAACCAGTGGATACTTGTGTTAGGTGAACTGGTGTAGGATGTCTAAAGGCGGCCTTGTCCAACCATAATATGTTGTTTGTTTTATTTCAATTTTTGCCAAATTAAAACTTACTACATAGACATGTACTCAGACTGATCTACAAAAGGAGAAAAACCAAATTCTTTTTAGCCTTATCTCGCTATGCTGCGAATTGCATGAATAGTATGATAAAATTGGTACAATCCCATCCTTAGCGAATAGCAAGAAAATGGAGAAATCTGAAACCTTTTGCAGTGGAATGCTGACATTGAAAAGAACTTACAAAGCAATAGACACAAGTTTTTGCCATGTCTGACGTTTGTCTACATAAATAGATGTGTGCGTGCGGCCGTATCAGGTTGCACAAGCGTTCAGTTACGTATACATAGGCATACACATTTAAGCATTAGATGCTGAAGAGCACGATGCAATGGACCAGACATACAATACAATTTACACTTTTTAAAAATCATGCACGATAACAATTGCGCGAGTAGAAACGCAATCCTATTGTACAATACTTATACTAACGTTATTTCTACCATACCACCGGAATGCTTTATAAATAAGCGCGATACCACGAGGACTCTAAAAAAGGTTTCTAATTAATTTAATGTCAATTGCGCCTAAAAGGCAGAAGAACGAAAGGACAGAACATACCACTTATGGAGTTTTTCTTCCGTCCTTCTTGCTAATTCCTGGGAAATGTGTCAATTATTGTCCTTTCTTTTCTTTACTTTTTTTTTCTTTTTTGTTTTTTTCTCAATTATTGCGAAGCTTCGTAGTTTCATACTGAAAACGGCGAGTTTATTGGCTGAGAGGACGCCTCATAATAAAAGCAATGCTACCTGTTGTTTAAATGCGCATTCATTTTATACATTTTCCACTTTTATTGACGCACTAAATGTTTTTTGTTTTTTTCGATTGCGTTGAAGTACTGAAGTCTTCGATAAAGGAATGAATTTTTTTTTTTTTTTTTTTTTTTTGCATTCTCATTGTACAAATGACAAGAGGAACGCAAACATACAAAAAAGAGAAAAACTAAAAAAGTCCACACACTTTTTTTTCTGGAATCTATATTTAATTCAATTTATTTGTACATCAACGTTAATGAAAAAAGGAAGTTGGGAATTTTGTTTTATTTTATTTTGCTTTATGTACAGTTATGAATGAATTTCACAATTCATTACTGCACTGTCAACACGGATGATATTTTATAATAATTAAATGTTGTCGCTCTTGTCGGTTGCCTCTGAGAGTATGAATGAATAATTTATTAAATTGCTTTCAAAAACTTATTTAATTAATTCCTATGCATTAATATTTTTCATATAAACAAAAATTGGTCAATTTTGATGGCAAATATTTCTGTAAACAATGAATGCAAATAGTTTGGATGGGTAACAAAAAAGTGCCGAGCCTTATTAAGTACTCTATTTCAACGCTTAATGGAATTCTTCAGCTATTTTCATAATAAAATATTAAATATTATACATATAGGGCTCGCTTTCTATGAGATCTCTCATGTGTGACAGCAGTTCAAAGGTAGATTAGCCAGTGCACTCTTGGCACAATTTTGCATTACTTTGCATCGTAAAATAAAATCTTTATTATTGTAAGAAAAAATAATACAATTATTTTCATGTACTTTTGATGAAAACCTTCATGTTGAAGAGTGCCCGAAACGTTCGCTGACATGAACGTAGTTCACATCTTAAAGATCTTATCATTACACTCTACACCACTTGCAGTAAAAGAGTATATGGACCGATTCAAAATCACTTTCTAAGCCTATTTAAGTTTGTCTGTCCATCTGTCTATTATCTTTTTCTTGTGTTTAATAGACCGCCCACAATTTTTGAGCTATTTTGATGAAATTTCGCTTGCTGACATGCTTTGGATATGCGAAGGACGAATGCTATTGAAAATGGTTCGGATCGCGCCAATTATTTCGACTACTTTCCATATAATGCCCTGTTTTGAAAACACGGTGAGCGGAGATCAGTAGGATAGTGTAGAGCGGGCCGTGTCCCCGCTACAAATTAGACCCTGTCGTCATATAAGAGCTTACATCTCATGATAACCGCTGTATTTGGGGGAGCCTCAGAAAGAGATCTATGTGACCGGTCAATTTTTGCTTCAAGTTGTCACTATGGATCAATTTTCATCACAAAATATTACAAATTAACCCTTGGTGCCAAAGGGTTAAAGCAATAGATCCGATTGTCCAAATTCGATTAATTTCTGCATGAAATTACTACTACTAACGAAATTTCTCCCAACCATAACTCCAAAAAACATTTGAAGCAAACCAGTGGATTCAAGGATGTCACGAGTAGGCACGGCAAAGAAGCACGAGGCAACACGCTTTTCAGATAGTTTCGCTTATCTTATTTACGATATTTCATTGCGTGTCAAAAAATGGCCGAATATCTGCTTTATTATGGCCTGCTTGCAAGCGCAGCGCGAACCTACATTTTTTTTTCTGCCTTTACTGTTTACGTTAGGTGAATATGTGTCCTGCAATTCCAATTAATTTTTGTCTTTTTGATACATGGCTACTTTATCGTGTACTTTGCAACTTCATAAGTCGATATATCCTTTGCATAAGAACCCATCAGAAAAAACATGCACATTAAAAATAAAAAATTAAGAATAAATTTCTATCTTTCTGTACGAATATTGAGACATGAGCAAATTTATTATACCCTTGATGGTGTATAATATGAAAATACCAACTCTTCTACCAGTAATTATTCACATTTATTTAAATATATGCATATGTTTGTCTAGACATTCTTAACCTCTGTTTGTGTGTGTGTGTGTGTGTGTATTTTTCCCCTTAAATATTTATGATAACAACATAATGGAGAGCATAGTCTTACCTCAAATAAGCATGTACATGTGTTTTGGAGAAACCGAGACAATGCTGGTGTTTTTTTGAAAGTCAGTTATCATACACCACTTGTTAGATAAGTACAAGCAAATAAATTATTATATCAACAGTCAGAACAGAACAAGAAATAACAACAAATAAATGAATATAAAAAAGGCGATGGGTAAGATGCAATAATATCTCCCGAGGAATATAATGAAATGTTACCTGATGTTCATGGGGCTACCCGTATAAAGTTATCTACGGTGAAATATTGCCAAAATATGTGCTTTGAATACGATGAGTCAGGGAAGGAAGATATAATGGAAAATATTTAAAGCGCACTAGGCAAAGCTATATCGGTCGAAAAATGTGCCATTCAGATCGCAAACGATATCTTAAACTAAAGTGAAAGTGATTAAAATTATTTGCAAACAATTCTACAGCATCGGACACTGCAGTGTCCGGTTCTTAATGTCGGCTAACGCAATTATTTTCATTACTTTTGGTTTATGTTTAAAATTTTTTATATGGTTACTATTTCTGGGCATAAAGTATTACTATTTACACAGAAGTCACTCATAGAAAATACATTAGTAAATAACTAATCTAGAGTGAAACGATGAAAAAAGAAATAAATGCAATAGTCATTGATTTCACTTTAACGCACACATTGCAATAAAGCAACAACAAAGATGGTCACACATATATATATATATTTATTTTCTAAACCGAAAGTAAACATGTGGAGAAAATTGATTTCTAATTGATATTCTTTCCATTTTTTAGGCTCGGATTTCCTAGACATTCTTAAGCTTTAAAGTGAGTGCGTGTATAAAAAGATTAGTGTTATTGTAGAAAATAACATAATAAAGTAACCGTTCAATATTCACTGATAGGAAATGTCTTGGCAGGATGAAGATATATAACACAAGTCACATTTGATCGAAACGCATATAAGCGAGACTTATTACACCCTACACCACTACCGTGCAAGCCTATATTAAGTTTGCGTGTAAGTTTGCAGCACCCAGCAGGACTTGAGATAGATTCACCTTTTATTACGGCAATCGATTTAAAAACCCCTTTTTGAATCGTTCTAAGTTTGTCAGTGCATCTGTCCGTCTTGTTTCCTTGTGCTCAATCTACAGGCCGCAATTTTTAAGGCCTTGAGATGTAATTTGGTATTTTGACTTGGTTTGCCCGGCGGACCACTTTTACGAGCACTTCTCATATAACGCCTCATTTTGAGAAGTCGTTGTATGTATAACTCTGAGCGATGCAGAATGTTAAATGGTAGGCCGTGGTCCACTGTAGAGTTTTTATTTGTTTTTGAAGTTAAGTATCGCTTCCGGCTTTCTCAACACTGACACTATTTCCGTTTTTTCAGATTTTGTACCAAATTAATTACTCCCATCTGATATCAAGTTAAAAGTCTGGAAACTGGAAATCTTTTGCAGCGGAAATTATATTTAAAGAGGATAAAGAAAGAAAAAGACAATAGAGAGAGCGGAACTGAATCTTCCGTAGGGGCATCCTAAATCAAGTTCTAAATTGTCTGCTATGTAGAGACATTGAAGACAACTGTAAGCAATCGAGGTATTAACGTAAACGTTGCTCTTAATATCCTATCGAGTCAAGAACGCGCAAAACGAGAATTGCTTTCATTTAGATCTCAAAATCTCTTAAATTTTAAACACAACTGTAGAAAGTTAAAAGGACTACTTTGGCGATTCTTAGTAATAACTGCACTTTTTCATAGATCATTAAAATCTAGATATAAAAATTAGTCGTAGTATGATAAAATTGCTGTAAAAATGCCTTTGGTCTGTGATGAAATTGTGGGCGATTTAAAAATCTACTAAAAAAAACATCTATTCGATAAAAATATAAAAAATAAAATAACGTAAAATACGGTGACTAGCGCTTTATTTACCTGAACCGTTCTTTCCTTTTTTTATTATTATAACAGATAAAATCATCTTTAATGCAATGCCGACTTGGGCAATAGTCTTCTTCGCGGTATATATACGTGCTGCATAGTGAAATATAAACTTTTGTTCATATCCTGTTTAATGAACACTGCACCTGGGTACCGTTTTTGTACGGATAGTAAGAAAGCTACGGTCTTATGTTAACTATAAAGGTATATAAGAACGAATTAAAAAAAATATTACCAAAAAACGTAAGAAAAAATATTTTATAGCCAGACAACGTCTTATTACAGATGAAACTTAATACTTAAGTGTTGCCTCATGAGGCTGGTAGATCGTTACTTCCTTTCTTTTTTTGTTTTACTGACTTTTATAAATAGTTCCAACATAAAAGACGTAAAGAGTGCAAGCATTCATGTGTTATTCTATATGTAAATACATTTGTGTTGACTTTAAACAGAGTCATAAAATCGTAAATAAAAAAAAAAAAAAACATTTAATTTCTTTTCTCTTTCTTTTTCTCTTTTGTTTTTTTTTTCGTTTTTTCATTCAACGTCTGAAGTAGCAATTGTGTGTCGTATTAAATGAAAAACTCTGTAAGCCTTAAAATAATTACTGCATTTGGAGTATTTTGGTTGTTTTTATGTACACAAGCATAAACGCATGCATGCATGCATGGCGGCCTAAGAACACACATATACATGCAACAAAAACAGATAATTGCAACTTTAACTAAACAAAAAACCAGAATTCTCGTTTAAAACGTAACTCTCTCTCTTTTTATGTGTGTGTGTGTGTGTATGTACTTGAATGCGTTTGTATGTTGATATGAACGTACGAACATATAAAGTATTTAAATTTCATTTTCTAGTCATTTAAGTGTGCACATTACTACAAAGACAACAGCAACAAGGTCCACTTGCACGTTGCATTGTAAAGCAAAGTAAGAGAGTGTTATTGTTCTGTCTACATAGTGTAAGTAGGGAGTATAGTACGGTATGAGTGAGAACGTAGTTGTGCATGCATATATAATAATTTTGACTTGTGTAACACAAATTATTCCTTTGACTTGCAGGCATTATTCTGTAACTGGTTAAACTGATTCAGAATACTAACACAACTCTAGTTGTCTTTGTGAAAAGTGATTGTATGATTGTACGTTACATACATAATGCAACAATGTATGAGAGCCTGCATATATAGCGAAACGTACATTCATATTATTTTCAGGAACAAGACTAATAGTGGTAGTCGCTTCTCTAACTCCAGCAGAAGATACGTTAGTCATTTCAAAATCGTACGAATGTGCAAATATATATGTATATATATATATCTATATATGTATATATGCATGCATGCACGCATATATTTGTACATAGAATATATATAAAAATATATATATTTATATGTATGTATATTAATGCACGTTTGTATGTATGTCGTTTATGTATCTAAACCGTTTTTTCATTTTGTCGTAAACTTGTCAAATAATATTCATATATATATATATATATATATATATACGTACATGTATGTATGTATCTAACTATTGCTGACGCTGTCGCTACCTCTGTCTCAGCAATTGTAATTATAAAAAGTAATAGTTGAAAAGCAGAAGCAGCAGGAATTGTATGGAACTCGGAAATGGGCACAATTGTATACTTGACGTTGCACTTTCCCTAAATTGTTACTCTATTCGTTTAAATGTTCCTTTCCCCATTCCTGCATACCCATTATTGTCTAAGTCGAAGTAGTTTAGCTTTGTTACATATTTAGCATTTTATGTTTCAAACACGTTTATGCCATTTTCCCAACCATCAACATATATGCATACATATGATGTGTATTCGTTGACTGTTTGGAGTTTGATGACTGTTTTCCATTCATTTGTTCATACATTTCCTCATTCATTCATTCATTCATTCATTCATTCATTTCTTCATTCATTCATTCATCCATCCATCCATCCATTCGGTCGCTTAATCATTCGTTGAGTTTTATGTGGAATGTAATTATCATCACAATTGTATTATTACAACATGCATAAAAGTACAAATGTAGAATTTTATAATTATTAAGTAAAAAGTCAAAGCAATTCGTAGTAGTAGCAACAACGCAAACAACAGCAACAGAAACAAAACTAAAAGACTGGTTAAATGATTTTGATGTCGTTGTATGTGCTTAAGGTTTTAGTTGCTGTTACTGCTTTCGAGTATTCCTTTGTTTTTTCTTCTTTACCTAACGGTTTAGTTAGTTTTGCGAATTTTTGTAAAGGGATAAGGAATAAAATCAAATATAAGTGCCGTCAATAGTTAGCAAATGCCTACGGAAGATGAAAAAAAATAAAAAGAAAAAATCCTATAATTGTCAAGGAAGTTATTTGAAAAGGAAAGTAGTTTACTTCCTTCTCTCCTAACTCTGTTAAGGTTTTGCATTATTTTTCTTTTTGTCTAACACAATTTAACTAAAGAAAATTATGTACAGAAACGTAATACTAACCCTTGACTTGGTATTTGGACTAACATTGTTCTTCTGAAATTCCATCTACATCTTTGCATCCATCAGGGCGGTTGTAGGACAATAAGAGCCGATAATTTCATAAATAACGTAAGGCATTTGTACAAAATTTTCAAAAATTAATATCTTCAGAGACGAACCTACCTACTTACGGTACCGTACCATTAGTGGTGCGTCAAGCTATTTCTCTTGTTGAAAGAATAATTTAATATCAAATTTTTCTCTTTTTTATTCATGGAGGTTAACATATTTCTCGTAATGCGAGAAAGCCTTAACTTTAAAACAAGTAAAAAATTTCATTTGGTCCTGATTGAACCTTTTTTACTTATCAACGTTGCCTTAGAAGAGGCTAAAAATAAAGAAAAGAACGAAATTTTTACACTCTTTAATGTTGAATGGTCGCGGCTGATTTTTTATATTTCCAGAATGAGAGTGGAGTGGAAATTTATATGGTATATGTGTTGTATAAGTAACAAGCAAAAAACACCAAAAAGTGTTCACAGATTTTATTGCAAAGGCGTGTGGGCAATGTAGACGGGTTCCTTGACAGTTTTAGGTTATTTTCAAGTTCGCAAGCGATATCTTCCTTTCTGCGAACAGGAGAATGTTTATTACAGATACTACGCAATTGGGCAGACGAACAGATCGACAGACAAACAATTGGATATGCTTAGATGCATGCCCAATCCACTTTGAAACTGGTTAGGAGTTGATATACTTTATGGGGCTTTTAAAGTTTGCTTCTGCACTTTACAAAAAAAAATAAATTTATAACACACTGTAAAATTGAGTAGGCGTGACCGTCTTTTTCTATCTTTTTAGGTCCTACAGCATCATCCATAATATATATGGTAAACCTTTTTATGGTTTATGAGTAATCAACAACAAACCCATTTTTTATTGCCTTTGAAAAACCGAGGTGTTCTCAGTTCACGTGGTACTGTAACCGTGTCCTTCGACCTACTTGGCCAATTTTCAGCACCAACCAGGATACAGATACCTTGAAAGCCGATTGCTTCTTACACATATGAACGAAAATGCTTCTGGAAAAGATTTGCGTGCAAAATCTGAAAATTGGAAAAGAAAAATGAAAGGATGCCTCATAAATGCTATTCCAAATTTCTGCGTCTTCATTAGCTGTAAACCAAGGTGTTGGGTATAAATAACTTCCCTTGGGCTTGTAGGATATAAGGTTCGGTCATCTACAACCTGTCATTCAGTGCATATCGAAATGTAAAGACGTGGATTGGATAATGTAGCATTTAAACCTTTAGTTCTTTTTTGCTTTTTCCTTTCTATTTGAAAAAACTTAAACGATGCTTTCGGAAATGTCGTGTTTGGGTGGCACCGTCTATTGTTTTCTAGATATTCGCGAAATGAATTTGTCGATGAACGTTGTCATGCGAAAGACTTGTCACGCTCCTCATTATAAATGTAATGGTTCTAGAGATCTACAAGTTGGAAGAATGGTTTTTCCAACTTATGCCATTAAAGTCCTGCACGATGATGATTTTTGTAACAATAATTTAAAGCAGGTTTGAAGAGGGAGGACGGAGAAATATGCACACTAACTATGGACACCAACGGAAAAGCGGAAAATCTAAAGAAAAAATTCACAGGGTGTGTGAAATCTATATGTTTTTGCATGAAAAGTCCATTTGTTTCGTTAATCATATCAAACATTTGTCTTTGCTTTCAAAAAAATAATTCATATTTTTTCAACTCTTGAAATTATTAAGTAAATTTTAAAAATCAAGTTTCTTTTTACGAAGAAGGTTTTAAAAAACCCGAAATGTTGAGGGAGGAAAGAAGCTCAAGTTTTTTCTTCTGCATGTGCGTATATATGAAAATAATTAGGTATCTTGGAATGAAGACATACTAAAAAAAAATTTGACAGGTCAATGTTGTAACTGTCATTAGCAGACATTTTGTTTGTTTACTAACTACGTAGATCGAAAAACTCAAAATAGAGAAAAACATTCAGTAGGACAATTTATAATGTTGGTGTATCGTGTTAGCTGTTGCGAACGCACACACGCAGTTGGGGACCGACAAACAGACCGACTAAGAAACTTTAAAGACAAATGAAAACAAAACTTTGCGAGTGGGTGCATTAAGAGAAGAGACAATAATAAACAGGCAAATACACAAACGCATATACAGTACATATATATGGATAGAGTAAAAGAGCGAAAAAACTTTGAAAGAGTCAAGGCACAATAGGGAAATAACTTAAAAGATTAGACCAGACGCGCCAGCATGTTTATGTGTAACATTGAAAAAGAGTTTTTTGTGCGGAATCCGAATTAAAACTGTAAAAAATGTTAAACGAAAAACTTTTTCGAATTTTCACAGTTTTTTTCTCTTACCAGCTTAGCCGTATTTTCTTTTCAAAAAGAGAAGGAAAAGACAAATGAAGAAAAAAAATAAATAAATCCAAAAAACTTTAAATTGTGTATAGAGTATATTTAAGACGAAAAGGAAAAACTTACAAAAATATTTGTTTGAATTTCATGGAACTTCTTTAATAAAAAACAAAAAAAAAAAAATGTAAGAAAAACGAAAGAGGAAAATGTATGTTTAGAAAGTTTTCAACTAAAGTGTGCGGTAAGTTAGTCAGTTGTATAGAAAGTAACATAGAATGCAAAAAGAGAAAAAAAAAAAAAATAAATAAAAAAATGAAGAAATTATATATAAATAAATAATAGTAAAAAACTGCATAGATTTCAATTTCAGATTAGATCATAAATTATTCAAGTTGTTATTAAACAAATTTCTTCTTTTTTTTTTGAGTAAAGAAAAAGTATATAAAGTTTTTAATTTGTTAAAAGAAATGTGAAATGATGAATTAGCAAAAGTTGGCGAGGGTTAGCTTTTATAAACAATTTGAAGCATTCGTGTTAGTTGAACTTTGCTCTCTTCTTATTAAACTTAGTTCAGATTTTTCAACCAAATTAATACCACCTTAAGGGGGTTGTAAGTGAACACATTGCCAGCTGTCCATCTCTCGTTAGTTCTCTTTCGCTGTCAATACTTTTTTGTTTGTTCTTAGTATACGTGCAACCATGGAACACCAACACATTAATTTATTAATCCAATCATATGACTGTAATGAGTTTTTTCTCCACACCACCACATTCTCGAAATATGAGATTTGGGTTCATAAAAACATCTTATTGAGGTAAGAATTGGCGAAAGCGTTCAGCTCAGTTAAGTCAGTTATTTAGAGGCACTATGCAGAGCAGTTCGATCAGTTCCGACAAAAACAAAACTTGGCCACCGCTCAATAAAAAGTGTGTATCATAAAAAGTTTTGCAGTTTACCACGGGTTTCGTACATTGATTTTCATGTGAATGGGAATACAATCGAAATAGGCATAGAGGACTAGTTAATGGTCGCGGTTACCATGTCATTTTTCGCGAGTTCAAATCCAAATACGATACACCATCGGAAGGGAACGTAAAAAAATCAATATTCGAAAAGAATCGGGAAAACTTATGCAATGTAATATGTGGCGGTTAAGAAAAGCATCATAGGGATTTATACGGGAAAATTTAAATGTATTCAAAATATTCAGAAACTTCATAGTTTAACAAACAAACCAATATTGGGGCAAATCGAAATAATTTTATTTTCCAGCGTACTCTCCCTTATGTTTACTACGTATTTTGCATTCTTTAGTTCATTTCTTCGATGTGTACATATCTGAGATTTTATTTATTTTTTTTTTTTTTTTAATAGAATCGCTTCTAATATAAGAATTTCTTTAAGAAACGCAACTGGTCCAACTGGCCCAACTGGCTTGTTGGACCAAATCCATTCAGCAGCTTCTTGTTGCTACGTAAGATCGTAAGGCTACGTTTAAGATCTATCCATAGTTATAACCAACCAACGCCAATAAAGAAGAATTTGGGTCGGTGTCATCGACCAGAGAGCGTAGACTTAGCTTTGCGCCTCCAACATATTTTTGGAAACTTGTAGAATCGAATATGTTGTTTAGACCCAATAAAGGGTTGACGTATCACTGTTCACTAACTATAAAGCGTAAAGCTTTATAATAATTAAATAATGGTAAAAGCCATTCGAATAACAGAAGATCTTTGCATAAAACACTGCCTATCAGGTATCAAGGTTAATCTCAAGAAGTGTGTTCTACAATTTCGATTTTGAATATATGTTGAATGTTTCTCAAGCAGCTTATGTATAGTAAATTAGTGGCAAACGAAACCACGTTTCCCTGATACATAATGCGAGAGTCTTATTTGAGAGAGGAATTGAGAATGAATTCTAAATCTATTTTAAATTTATTTTTTTATCGGGGTTCAAATATTGCTTTTTAGCTTGAAATCCGAACTAAATTGAATAACTCACCGTTCATAATATTAATATTCTTCACAATCATAGGGCTCTTGGTCAATTTAACTATGTCACTCTGTCTATCCATAACAAAAATTTATTACATTAGATCCCACCTTTACAAAAAATTGAAATGCGGCGAAATTCGATATATAGAACTGTGTTAAAAATAAAGTGAAGCGAAGGGAGTTTTAAAAATATGCTAATCGATTATTTTAGTGACAAAAGTTAATTTGAGAGATTCCGAGAAGAAAAAGGAATCAATCGGTTTTGACAATTGATTGAATTCATGCAATTGATGTTGCGGTCACATCCACAAGGATGTGTGACAATAACTTCGTAGGCGATCTTTGATTTTGTTTGTTGTTGATGTTGTTAGCCCTTGAGTGGAAGTTAATATGCCTGCAAAAGCGGTTCATTCATTCGTTTTTCAAGAGATGTTACTGCAAATATACATGTCTTAGTGGCGGATATTCAAAATTGCATTCAAGACGATTATAATTTAATTTTATCTATTAAAGGAGAATTCCTCTTTTCTTGTGACAAATGCGCTTTAAGTGATAACTTTAAACACTCAAACCTAATACTTCTCGCTTTATGAAGTTTCAAGCACTCAAAGCTAACTACAGCACCTTCAGCCTCTCAAAAACTCACACTACAGCATAATAGTAAAAAAAGCAAAAACTGCTGAAGGAAAACCACATAAACCGCAACAGTAACAACAACAAAAATTATTAATCATCCGTTAAGTTTGTTGGTGTAACAGTTTAGTGCTTTTTGAACTTTGCAATCTCATAACGTTGACCCTTGAAAAAACAACTCCGATTTATAAAAAATAAAAAAACAACAAAGAGAAAACATTCCAGTAGAAAAGTTAACTAAAAAAAAAAGAAAACAACAACAACGAGACGAACACAAATTACACTGCTATACTGGTATACGCTAAGTCATTGCTTAGTCAGCGTGGAGAACTTTAAAAACGAAAAAAAAAAAATAAAACTTCACTATTATCCACAGAAAACATCTTTAGATTTGGTTGTTGCTTTGCAGCGAGAGTGTGTGAAAATTATTGACCGAAAACTTTTACAGCAAATTACATTGTAAATACGAGAAAATAATGCCATAAAATTACATCCATAATTCACAAACGTACAAACGCACATTTCATATATGGTTAGGCAGACAGACGATAATAATAATAAAAATAATAATGAAAGCAAAAGGATTCGAGCAAACAATTCGAAACAACTATTTAAAATTATTGATTTGAATGGAGAAACCCTGAAAAGAATATAAAAGAATTTCAATTTATTTAAGTTAAAGAGTTTCATAGTTTCAATCGAGAACTTCAAATTGTCTCTACTACTGTCTGCAAGAACTTTTTATTTTTGCTCGTTCAGGCTAATTTTTGTAGATAATCCGCGAATCCACTTATTTGTTGATATTTGCATAGGTTACAATTTACATATCCAGTTCTGACAAAACTATGTGTTGCTATGTATAATTTGAAGTTTTCATTTCCAAGTCCGACTTTCAAGTTTAACAGTTTTGAGCAAAACCTTCCTCAAAACACTTTCTCATTTAAACACAATTTGCGCCATTTACAGTGATTGGAAAACTGCACCTCCACGATCAGATGGAATTAATTCGTGAACGATTTTTCACCTGGGTTATCAAGACAAAGATGCATGTGCGTGTGTGGATCAACTCAATTCCACTTTAGGCAATAAAGCATCATTCCCTGCTATTGCGAAAAGCTGTTATAATTTTAATTAAATCGCGGTTGTCTTTGTTGCCCAACTTCGGTTACCATACCATGTTCATGTTATATTGATGATGTGCGAAAACTGATAATGAAAGTGTGATATGTGGATACATTGTGAGTTTAACGCAACTTTAGGCATCATTCTCACTAGCATATATAAAGGGGTTCGGTGATCATTTAGACGTGCGAAAGATTTTTCTCGTTCTATTGCCTAAAATTTGAAAAAAATCCTTGAAAGGTACTCGTAGCAAGCAAATGTGTAAGGAATGCAATGAGGATGTTTCAAAAGACTTATATAAAATCGGAATAGGTGACGAATCGTGGATTTATGTGCATGAGCCGAAAAGCAATGGGCCCTTCAACATGAACCAAAGCTAATAATGGTTGTCCACGCTCGAAGCACTTTGACACAATTGTCTCGTTCTTCGGAAGAATTGATCACCTAAAAACAAAGTCTTCAGAGGATCCTTCAATAATCAATAAGGCGTTATCTGAGTGGTGAACAACCATATGTTTGCCAGAAATCTATGGTGCAGTAAAATAAAGAAAACAAACTCCGTCGCCATGACAATACGAGTTCTTACACATCTCTTTTAATAATCGAATGTTCAAGCATTCCAAAAATAGAATTAGTTGGTCACCCGTCTTGCATTCCTCATTTGGTACCCAAAGACTTCGAAGTTCAGGTTCAGAGCTCAAAGTTGGTTTTATTGTGGAAAGAGTAGATTACACACCTTTTGAAAATATTACATATTCGGTTAATTCTGTATCATCATAAGTCCCAAAACAAAGACTATTAGAATTCTTACAATGTATATGATGGTATGATAAGCGTAGAAGGAAAAATCTACAAATAACACCCTCCGATTAGAGTTAAATCTTACAGTTTGGCTTGTAAAATAGATTACGTATTATGAAGGTACACAAAAGTTTACTTATAGGAATGTCGGCAGATAGCTGACAATTTAATATACACTTTTTTTTTTGTAACATATGCATATACAGTGTGCAACTTTTTGGTGAAAAAGCACCTACGTTTAGCATGATGATGTGATGTATTGTGATTGATTGATGCAGATGTATATACAAAGGAAAAAGTCATAGTCCATGTGCAAATAAACCGACGACAGTCCCTAGATGCACTGCTATCTATAAATAAAATATTTAAATATTTATACCCGAAACCACTTTCAAATAATAGTTTTAATTATAAAAGCTGTAATAGTTTTTGTGATTAAAGATCGAACTTTTTAGGACGATTTTGCGAAAATTCTTTTTTGATTTTTACGAAACCTTGATAGTCTTGATCTTATGTGTGGATTTGATATAAATTCTCATCAAGATTTAAGTACTAACTTGTTCTCACATTTTAGTGGAAAGTAATTTTCTTTAGTACATTCAATAATACAAATATTCCTTTCATTGACATACTTAGTACAAAAAATTAAGACTTAAGACATGTGTCTGAATTCGTACAAGCATTTCGAACTTAATTTATTAAACATATATTGAAATAGAATTTACACTGAATTCGAAATGCATACACACACGAGCGCATCGAATTTTGCAGTTGTAATATTTAATGATTGTCAATAATTTGCAAATGCATTCAAGCATCAGCATAAACGCATAGACATATACTTGCACAGTACGTATACATGATATGCTGAAAAACAAGTAAAAACATTGTAGCGTAGCAAGGTCGATCACTAAATACACTAGACAACTTCGTCTAGAATCATGAAATCATAACATAATAAAGTCATATCTTGCTTCCATGTAAAGCAACACTTTTCATAGGTGTACTTGCATGGAAAGAAGCAAAAAATTAGTTCAAAAAGTTAGTAAAAATTCATTCTCTTGGCGAGGATCTTATTCACTTATCGTCCAAGAATTCAATTTTGTCGGCACATAAATGCTCATTTTTCATGAAAACTCTTTCATTGGATAGGAACCAAAATAGAAAATTATTTAAAAAAATTTTTTTATTAAAAAAGTTATTTTATTATTAAAAAAAAGGAAAAATAGATCTACGTGGTTCAAATATGGTGCAATAAACTTTTCCATTAGATGCGTTTAATTAAGAAACCAAATAAAATTTTTAATTAATACGCGTTTTTTCATATAAAGTTTTACTTCTCACACGATCAGTTATAAGTGGGTTCAAAAATTGGACCATCCGATTCAAAAGTTATACATCAATTTTTGGTTTGCCGACATACCAACACCCAGCGATTCTTCTTGAAATATTTTTAGAACTTCAACAATTTTTCATATGACGAGTTCTTCAAAGTAAAGCGTTATATGAGTAAAATAGCTCGATCGAATCCATTTTCAATAAATCTCATACTTGGGTCAAAACTCGGCAGCGTACCAATCTTCATGATAACATCTTAAAAATTGTAACCTTTTCGTTGAACATGAAAAGTCACGGCCAAAAGTTAGAAACAAATAATAAATGGATACAGAAAATAATTCTGAACCGATCAGATTTGAATGGTACATACCTTCGCAAAGAACGTAATATACTCTGTATCGCAATTAGTATAGGAGATATAACAAAAGCATTCCAAGTCTCAACAGCAAAGTAGGAATGCATACATAACCAGGCGAATAAATAACATTCAATTTATATAACATTCAATTTATTGTTTGCTGAAGAATATAAATGCATACACATGTCTATGAATACATTCGTTTGTGCTTATAAAGGCAGGAAAATTGGGTTAATTATCAACATGCAAGGATTATATGAAGGAAGCCATTAATCCGTAAGCCACAAACACTTACAAAGTTAGGAACAGAAACTAATAACGTATTGAGTTCAAGTCTAAGTGAATGAATGAATGTATGAATGAATGAATGAATCAATGCCATTCAAATAAGACATATGTACCTCTATATATCGTACTCAGCCGAATATCTTAATATGTCTGCTCGCAGCTATACGCATTTAGTCTCAGTTAACATTTTCGTAAACAGCTTACAAATAAATACGGATATGAAATTTCAATTTTCTTACTCATCTTTGCAAATGGTCTTGCGGTCATTCTGAATCTTGGCAAACTTCTTGTCTTGTCTTATTTGCGTTAGCAGCAATCTTATTTGAATTACACTCACAATACCTTTCAATTTAGATCATTAATATCTCTCGAATAACAATGGATTTAATTTACGAAATATTTAGCATCATTATGAAAATATTTAAACATATTTTTTCGTACAGTCATATATCAAAATAATTACTATTATTAATAATATTTTAAGGATAATTAGCTTACAAAGATATAAAGATAATAAATCTAACTTTATTTGCTTGCAGATTTTCAGTGTGTTTTACAAAAATATTATGGAAAATGCTTTTTTTCAATTAAATACCGGAAAGCTTGATAATAGTTCGAATTTCATTTGTGAATCCCGTGCATCACGTCTGATGTCTGATGACATCTGACATCTGTTCGCTGTTGACAAATTATACGCCGCATATACTGAATAACTCATTAATACTAAATGAAAAACTGTTATTTTATGTAGAGGAAAGTCAAAGTCACTTTCACCAATAGACGTTGCTGATAAAAATGTATGCAACTCACTAATGTTTTTGTATTTAATTTGAAGACGCTATACGATTTACGATTTTGGGTTTATAAACTTTATACGCATGTAGATGTAAACCGCAATCAAAACGAATAAAGAGGTAGATTCCTTTCTTTTTCTAGCCATCGAATTCACAAATGATTTCACCTCGTCTGTCCCCTTGCTCCTCTGTCCATCTGGAGTAATTTGTATTCAACGTAGATGGCGCAAATTGCGAAATATTTTAATAACACGTAGAGCACTGGTTTATTTAGCCCAAAAGTCAATTGATTAGATCGGGTCAATTTTAAGAGCGCCTTCTATATAACATCCACTTTTGAGAGGGTCATTATTATGAATACAGTTTACCATTATTAATATTTCCCGACAAAAATGATTAAAGAAGAACTGATAAATGGACTTGGCTGATGAATGAATGCGGAAAATATGGGCGGGGAGGAATCATTTTATTATTCATTCATTTTTTAAATCACTTCATATATAAATGAATGTTTATATAAAGAGTAGGTATTTTAGGCAAAAATTGGTACAGAATAGTTATTTGATATCTAAATTTTCTATCATAAATTACTCATGCCGGTCTTCCTAGATATTTGTATCATAAGCATCACTTCCTAAAATCCAAAAGTATTGCTATACAGCACATATCTTATAGCGTTGTCAAGACCGCTTTTATTAGCATTGTATCAAAATTTGCAATTGAAGTTAAGCCCTCGTACCTATGCAATATTGTAACACCTAAGCCTTGTCGCTGTACCGAAAAGTGGAACTTATTTGTAGTTATATAGAAGGAATCCATTTAGCCTGCCGAATATTAGTTAGTTAAAAGAAATCTCTCTCCTTATTGCGATTAGTGTAAGACCGGTTCTTGGTTCTAAATATCGAGTAAAGTCAATAACTGGATTATGGATTTGTGTAAAGTGTTTACAGCTGTCAACAAGGTAGGCGTTTGTCTTGTTCTTTACTTTCCCTGTGTTAAAATTCTTTGTGTAGAAGGTAAGAGAAACTAGATTAGGAGCCCTTGAGCTTAAGTGCGAGCTAGATCCAACCGTTAGCTTACACAACATCCTTAGATCATTACGTGCAACTAACATAACATAAGATTTTGACTGTTAAAGTGTTTAATATTTCATCTTTGCGCCATATATTACACTGGAAGAAGAATTTTATCTTCTTAGTTCAGTAACAACGAGTTTTATAGCTTATTAATAATTAGTAATAAACTAATTATTTGAAACTAAAATCCTTAAAGTAGGTAAAATTAAAATAGGTGAAGAAATGCATTAGGTAAAATGCTGCAGCATGCGCAGTGCTTGTCTTCGATCTACTCTCAAATTTCAACTTGCCTTTAAACAATAGATTGCTAAGCAACTAACAAACAATAGCGGCTTTAGTAGTTCAGCATTAACCAAAATTATCCAATTAAAGCCAGAGAGAGATTGAAAATTGAAGGGAAAACTTTAATTCATTGCAGCCGTCTTTAACAGGTCTTCATGTTTTACCAAAAATAAGACAAAAAGAAAATTAAAAATTTAAAATTAAACCATATTTTTATTAGAAGAGAAAATATTATTATATCAGTGTAGAGTATGGCGGAGGGATGTATTTGTAATTAGTCGTAAGTTTCTTTTAATTTCCACTATTTCAACAGCGAAATGTTAATAACAATGATGACGATGATCACAACAGAAGCAATTAAGGAGATTAGAGATTTTATATTAAGTAGTAGACACAGATGTTGTGTGTGTTGCAGTTATGTATTTCAAAATTTCGCTACTTTGAAAACATGTATAATAGCCTTAATCAGCATATGTAGGTGATTCGCAATGAGAGCGTCCCATTAACAATGTCACCAGGTGGCCAGCGTTTAGCAATGAGCTTCCATGCATAAATTATCAAACGTAACTTGGTCACAGTCATACTGACACACTGACACAACTGCAACGAAATGAGCAGATAATAGTATAGCATGAAAATGAGTATTTTCATGGGTAGATTTCATTATGCAAAAATCTACTATTTGGAAAGCAGAAAGTTGAACTTTCTAATGAAATAGCAACGAGTAAAACAATCACAGCGACAAGCAATACAATCGTACTCAGCTAGCTAGGTGGGTGCGGAAAATTAAACTGAACTTACCAAATAAAAATACCAACCCCGACATGTATAAGCAAACAAATAGCTAGATATGCAGTTATGTATATGCAAATATATTTCATTTCTCCGCTACACTCTGTCGGCTATTGCTAAGTGAGAAAATAAGATGCAACAATAACACAAAAACCGAATGCTTTAGCATTAGTTATGGTCGTAAACGGAAGTGAAAAACTATAACGAATACACATAAATTCGCATATAGTCAGCTAGTGTAAGATTGAAAAGTATAGAAAATTGTTACGTATACGTAACGGGAGACTGCATTGTATTAAGTTGCTATTAAAGCAGAGCTTTCCAATCAACGGCGAAACGTGGGGTATTTTCAAAAATTGCGATGAAATTTGTACTTGTGTAAAACTAGCTACCATGCTTGGCCCATATTTTTGTCTTCACTAGAAGGTGGACTATCTTTAGTCGGTATTGAACAAATAACAAAATGCTTATATAAAAGCTAAAAGAGGAAAAAAAAAAAGAAATTGTGTTTAATGTTATAAAAAATGCAAAAAATGGTGATAGTTTGCTATGAAGTGTATGCATAAACTTGGAGAAAAATCATAATTTTATAAGTTATGTTCACATACAATAGAAGTTTTTTGAAATCTCTTAGGGAACGCTTAAGAGGAAAGAAAAAAAGAAGAGAGTAATTTCATTACTGTGCTCTGCAGTAGGGTTACTTCTTTAAATTTTCTTATTTTATAGACCTCATACCTTACCTATACCGGGAGCTCACATGGAGTGGGTGATAAAATCCGAGCACAGTAATGAAACTACCTTTTTTTGATGCTCTTACCAGTGTTATATCTCCAAAAGTTGCTATAACACGATTTATACGTCGCCTTCTGCACTGCATGCTTTGCACTATGGATGATAGTTAGCAGTAATAACTTCGTTTTTTCGGTTTCACAATCGTCATTAAAGGTCTAGTTCACCTTTTTTTAATTTTAACATTTATTTTATAACTTGTTTTTTACCGCAAAACGTGCGGACTATGTTGCTGGCCTATGTTCACATCGCCAAATTTGTGCTTTTTCTCTTATTGAAATTAGTACGAAGTAAGCATTGAAGGTATGAGATTCCAAAAAGTCATATTTCATTCGTTTCATTAAATCGTAGTAAGATAAAGGTTAGAAAACTCTGCATTACAGTGGGAAATGATAGAGACAAACATATGTGAAATGTGTATCCAAATGTATGTTAGGAGATATTTTTGTATTTATGCATATGTAATAGTAAGTTGTCTGAAAAGTATTGAGCCAATCGCTGTAGTTACATTTTATCTCAGATCTTCCTTTTTGATTAAGGGAATACGAGTTTCAAAAGGCTCCGTACTTTTTTTAACACATATTATGTAAATGATGGTTGACTGTTAATGTGGACACTATTCATATGATGATTTATGTTCGTTAAGTAAGACTGTTTTTGGTTTTTTTTATTAGTGCTTCCGACTGAAAAGATGCTACAGAGAAAATTCATTTGCATTTTTTGTGTTTGCATATATATATATATATATATATATATATATATATATACATAAGGTATATGTTTGCGCAACATATGAATCTTTGTTTATATTTGCGTATGAATAATAGAAAATGAAATGTTCAAATATTTAAATACATCTATGTACATATATACATAAAGGTATATATGCTCATCAACATGATAAACATCAACATCAGCAACAACTACGGCTAATAGCAACAGCATCATAGTTATCACTATTATTATTATTATTATTATTATTATTATTATTATTACCTAGATATTTTTACGTTTATTTTCTTACATATGCACATATACATATATGAATATGTTCGGATTTGACTCAAGAAGGACATGTTTTCCGTGTCAAGTATGTACATAGCGTTTCACGAGAGTAACATACGAAACTACTTTTACAATTATTCTGTTTGTAAGTAAATATACGTACATAAAGGTATATGTTTACGATTGCATTGCCACGTATATGTGTTGGTGTGAATGCATAGCGGTGGTGGCTTATATGTATCTCCTGCTTACTGTGTGACACAACAACACTTAACATAATGAAATACACCCACTCATCTAGTTAAACTTATGCATGCTAACGCATACATACACTCACGCACGAGCATCAACTCATTCATTTATTTTTATTTTTTTATTTTCCTTTTTTACTTACTCTATACACATGTGCATTATTATTATTTCCCTTATGTTTATTGTTTTGACTTCCCTTCACTTTTTCGCTCATGTTTTTTTACATGCAAACATGTAACTGTTTGCGTGCGCTATAAATTCTTGCGTGTGTGTTGTTGCTTACGTTAATTTCTCGCTGTTGTGATTAAATAACATGATGGTTGTTTTTTTAATTAGCATTAATACGCATTTTATTAAAAGTACTTTATTTTTTGTTTTGTTCATAAATAATGGAGAACATAAAATATCAAGAATCAATAAACGAATGCCATAAGATAAATTAAATAAGTTGCACGCATACTAATGGGATTATTTAAACATTAATTAATGTAAAAATGCAAGAGAGCGCCATATATTAAAATAATTGAAAATAACTTTCTAATTACATATTATAATAAGTTACCTTGAAATAAATCCCATAAACTTATCTTAAGAATGAGGACAAAATGAATACACGTTCGTTACTAATTTGATATTTTTGTGCAATCATTGTACGATATGTTGCCATTTGAAAATCTCAGAAATTAATTGTAATTGTTTAAGTCCACATGACAGATTATAAAAGAACGAAAGAAAATGTGAAAACAACGGTAAATACCGTGCAGTAATGCGTCGTTGGGCTGTAAAAGGACTTATTCTTTGGCGCGCATTCGGAACGCGTTTTCTTTTCTTTTTCTTGCCATAACAACGCTATTTGCCTTAGTTTCATTGAGCTGAATTTGCGTGTCAAGCAAAAATTAATTATGCGTTTTCGCTTCAAGGCCGATTAATCATTTCCGTACGCATTTTCCGTGTGCATTTTTTTTCCAGTTTAAAGTGGACTAAAGTGCAATCATCCATCTTTTTACGCTTTGATATATCCTGAATAAAACGAATACGGCGCATCTTATAAAGCAGCCAATTTCAACACAGATATCTTATTTGTAAATCTAATGTGTACCCTAATTGAAAAGAAAACATTTCAAAAATATTCAATTTATTAGTGGATCCATTCAGTCGCGATCATTCATATTGCCCTTCGAATCGTCGAACGATCGTTGGAGTTTACCCGTAGCTGTTGATAGAAGGTCTTTAGATTTTAAATTTTGTAGTTGTGCTCGTACAATAACTCATTTTTATATGATCTATCCACTTGAGTGGCCACAAGCAAAGAAACTTACCTAGCAATTCAATGGTCGTGGGTTCGAATCTCAAGTGCGGTAGAGTTTTTAATCAAGCAGATAGCCTCAGGTGCTTGTGCTTTAAGATTTTAGTTTTAGAATTTATTTCTCTGGCTAAATTAATAATAACAATAATATATGACCTGGTGAAGTGACGTTAGTTATCGATATGGTGACGCGGTTTTAGTATTCTTAAGAACAGTTAACTATTAGGTTAGATGAAATTGGCATAATCTAATAATCAAAAGTTTCCGAAGTTGTAGCAAAGTGCTACAAAAATCCTTGATGTATTACTATAAATGTGGGTCCTTCAGGTCGTAACAGGAATCTTTTTTTGGGAAAGCACTAAAGATATGTTTCAAGAATCGCGAATAGATAGTGACTTCCAATCGGCATGCAACCAGAACTCTTCGAAGAATTTTTAAAAGATATTCTTTATAAGACAATTAGAGCAAACTATTAACTTCTTTAAATAATCTAAAGGCCATCGAAACTACAATTCCAATTTAGGGCAAGAAAATTTCTTTTAATGCCGTGCTGGTAATAATCTGCACAATGTTGGAATTCAGAAGTTCTGATTTTCTATTACACCTTAGAAGGTATATTTTGACAGCATGTTTAAAAGCAACTTTTTTGCTATTTTTCGATACATCATCCTAAACATTACCTTTGATGATTTCAATAAATTTAAATCAAATTTAAATTATGTAATAATCATTTAAAAATTCCCTTTTTCAACCAGGTACTAAGCTTAATTAATAATTCCGATATGTATTTAGATGGCCTCATGTAATTTGCAAATGAATTATTGAAATAAAATCCAAATAATTATACACTAAATTTAATATTCTATGATTACAATACGTTGAAATGTAAATGAAAAAGAAAAAAACAAAGGTGCAGGGAAATCAAATATATACGCGTACACGTTTGAAATTACATACGCGAAAAAGAGTTTCTATCATTAATGCACAGATAAAATGTACGGCTGTACCGACCATACAGACATACATGCAAGCGTGCATGTCATAATTAAAGGCCCTAAGGTATTAATAAGCAGACATAATGAAAATAGATAGATTTTTACCATAAATTGTTTCAAACATTTTATACTAAACTTTAGCTCAATGCCGGGCAGCAGATTGAAAAAAAGAAAAGAATAAAAAAAAGCAAAACAGAACAGAGGAAAATTTTATTATTTTTCGGTCGGCAAATTGCATAATTGCATGAGCTATACTTATCGCAAAATGGTATACACGTAAATATACCTATGTATGAAACTTGAATAGTTGCACGTAGTTATATATGATTTGTAAAGGACAGCAAACACAAGCATCTATTTATTGTTAGTGTAACGTAATGGTGGAATATGCAGTACATTCGTGTTGTGATAGACAGTCAGGCATGTCTGTTTGTTTGTATGTTGTATTTATGTACTAATTGTAAGCCGTATTGTTAGGGTTGTGTTACACTGGTAATAATATCACCGTCAGACATGTATATACAGTGCTTATGCATAATTTGTTTGACATGAAATTTGCATACAGTAAGTAGGCGTGCATGCACGTGCCATTTATGTGGCAACACAACACGCCTTCTGTCAAAATCCAATAAAATATTACCAGTGATTTCAAAAAAAAAAAAAAAAAAAAAAGATTATCTGAAATCAGAAAAGTCATCTGCACTCATTAAGCAGGATGGAAAGTACGATAATGTTAATAGTATAGTGTTACTTTTTTTTTTTGAGATTTTCTCTTTACTTTATTAAATTTCACAGTTTTTGGTGTTTGGCTTTGTGATGAAGTTTTAATAAGAATTATATATAAAAATTATAAGCTTTCTCTACCAAAAAATGACCGGACCAGTAAACCATCTTTCCTTGTATATACTTAACAATGTTAGCTTAATAAATTAAAGCCGCCTGAGACCAGAGAAACCTACAAACAGCGGTTACAATTTATAAACATGCACACAAACACGTACGGAAGCAGAGCAAAACGGAGGACATAAAGCGAATGACAAAATATTCTCCTGTGTATTATTTTCGTAATACTTACACATGTGCACATACGCGCTCACTTTTCTGGCCAGACAATATCCCGCAAAAAAGGATTCGAAAAAACAAAAAAATTTGAACGAAAATGAACACCTTTGTTTATGTTAAAGAAGAAGGCAAACAGTAAAGCGCTTGTACACACAGATAGACGGCCAACTAACAATTGTAGTCGCCTGTTGTAGTTGTAGTTATTGCTTGGGTAGCATATGCTGCGTGTATGCCTCAAAATATAAGCAACGCAAGAACATAATTAAGTGGCATTAAATATAAAAATGTCCAAAGAGATTTGTGGTGGTGGCAGTGCTGTCGACCTTTTTCCTCTGCCGTCAACGTTTCATTTATGGTATGGTGTTAATTTGTTATATGCTGTAAACAACTATATATGTGCGCTTGTAAGTGCACCTAGGCGAGGACACTCATGGTGTCTGCAATATGAAAGTGAAGTTTACTTAAATGATGTCATATGCTATTGCAGATAGTGTGGATTTATATAGGAATCAACATCATTCTCCTCTCTCTCTCTCTCTCTCTCTCTCTCTCTCTCTCTTTCTCTCTCTCTCTTTCCGTCTTTCCTTTTGAAGTGAACTAACTAAGCGGCAGAGGGTATGTAAAGAGATTACGTAGAGTAGGGATATAGTGCTTTCATTACGCTACTTCGACGATATATTAAAAATAAAGTTAAAAAAAATTGATAAATCTACTCGATTAGAAAAGTGTAGCTTAGGCTTTAGAACGGAGATACGATCTATAAATTAAATATATCATTCTAAGCAAGTAAGAACACGAGAGTGGGTCACTGTCCACTATTAAATATCCTGCACCACCCAAAGGTGGTATCATAAACAATCGGTGTATCCTTGTACAACAAGTGGTGTAGGGTACAACGGGGGACGCCTACTATTGCCAGGTGATTTGTTAAAAGACGTTTGAGCCATCCCCAAATGACAAGGGCGTGCGCAGCATCATAACACATAATAAAGACTGAATTTTAAAAACAGCTGTCTTTGTCTCTTATGTATACTTGCGCATGAGCTTGTGTGTATAAAGGTGAAATATGAAAAAAGTGAAAGAAGTGAAAGACTGGAGTGCAGTCTTATGAGTCAAGAAAAACGATACGCAAGCGTAATAATAAATTAACAAAGAAATCAATCTACCAAATTTGGACCACGTAGGTCTATTTATTGGATGCCGCCGCACATAGGGACTCTCGGAATATTTAAACACTTAGTCGTAACTGCTAATGTTTTATGACGAACATTGCTTGGAGATAATAATTTCCCATAATAATTAAGTGGACCAAATTTGAATCACATGGATCTATTTCTTTGACCATACTCCATATAAGATTTCTTATTAATAGTAAGAAAAGGTTTAATTGTTAATATTTTATGATGAAAATTACCGGTATAGAATTTGGATCACATAGGTCTATTGTTTAGTCCCCAACATATATAGCGATTAGCCCTTACCCCTTAGCCCTTAGGTAGGGAGTAGGTCTAGTTCTAATTTTTTATGACGGAAACCGAAAAATAATAAAATCTTCGGAAAGTAAATTAAATTTGCAAAATTTTGATCAGGTCACATGTTCTTTTGGGCATCCTCCAATGTGCGGGTTTTCGTGAAAAATATGCTTTTGCTTGAAAATAATGTATAATTTTATTACCAAATCGAGTGAATAATTGTAGTGATGTGGGGTACCTGAAGGTTGGTCTTGCCCAACTGAAATGAGCTTATTTGTTTACTATTTTGTGGAATGAATTTTATCTTGCATATCGAAAACGAAATCGTTTGATCCATCCATTTGGTTCCTTGGAATGAGTCCATTAGTTGGTTTTTTCACTTTTCAAAACCAACAAGAAGAATATAAAATTGTGTTTTGATGGTTGATGCTTTTACAGTTGGAAAATGTATTAAATAAAAATATACTTAAAGAACTACAATAAAAAACTAAAGATTTCGAAAGAGTTATTTTATCAAAAAATAATTCTACAAATTTTATGGAGCAATTTTTTTTATTTTATATAAAAATATGTGGAAGAGCGCAACATTGTAACTGGGAAAGACATGTGCGTGCTGTTTGTTACATGTAGGAACTATGAACAATTTTAAGCATCTCTTATATAGCTAAAGTTGCTAAAATTTCAGCTAACATTGTATTGGCTGCAAATTTTTACTGCGTGCTTATTCTCGAATGTAACTCTTTTTTTTTATTTTTTTTTTACGTTTTCATCCTCTCACCAATAAGTGATAATCTTAAAATATTGCTATTGCTTAAGTGTCAAACACTTTGATCGCTTTGAAACATACATTGAAGTTCGTTGTCAAAATTAGAATCCTCGTCGCTATCTAAATTCAACTTCAAACAAAAGTTCATTTGTTAATTTCTAATATGACCAGAAATAGGCAAGGAAGAATCCATTCTTATCTGGTATTAACGATTTAAAAAATCAATTTTCTGGCTAGGTTTGTTCGATCGTATTCTGAGGGCTGGTTTATGGCAGTCGACGTTTAATTTTTATCGATGTCCTGTCAACTGTCGAGTTTCGAGTAACGAGCTTATACGAGCTGTCGAAAATGTGTACTAACTTTGCCAGCGTCGAATTTACTCGACTAGAAAATTGGTGTCGAACAGAACATAAAGCAAACAGAAAATAAAGCAAAATGTTATTACGAAATGCACCTAATTGATACAATTGAAGAATAGAAAGAGCAACTGATGCTTTTCTTTTCTGGTGACATATAATGAAAGGCTGTTATGAAAAAGAAACTAAGGAAAAAATTTGGAAAGTTTTAAGGAAGCAGAGAGTATCACTCAAGTAGTGTCGACAAGTATTCAGTCGTGATAAAATTGGTGAGTATTCAATCACAATCCACATGAAGGAGGCGAAATTCAATATAAATATAGGAGTAAAATATCTTGCTGGAGATTTTAACTAAAAAAAAGATGAAAAGAAGAAGAAAAATTTAATATGTTAAAATTTGTTTTAGTTGGTTTTTAAATTATTATCAAAGCATTCTACATAATTTTGGCTCGTTTGGCCATTGCACAAAATTTTCCATTTCCCCGCTAAAGTGTCTATTGACCTTTTTATTATTGAGAGATCTTTAGAACTTACTTCATTAAATGTCCATTCGCCTGATCCGTTGAGAGCTCTCTTATAAGATGTAAGCCAACCCGGCTCCAAAGGATACCAGGAATCATTTATAGACTAACATTACATTTGTTATATAATCTTAAACTTCAATATTATTGCACATACACATGTGTGTACGTTAATTTTTTGATAGCCAAAAAGTTCAAATTAAATTTACTTTTTTTATTTTTTACTTGGATAAATTGACAGTAATGATGTTTGATTATTGTTTTGCTTATTCAATTCTTTGCTTTTCTCTTCTTCTTTGCATTTATGATGAAATTTGAATTTGAATCATAATGAAGGTTTCGAAACTTTAGGTTGTTTTTAAGCTTTTCAGGTGAGCAGGTTAATGAATGTAACGTAAATATACAATCGTCTTCGGTAGAGGCATTTCTTGCAGAACGATGTTTTCACTAATTTAGTTGTCCCCGATTTCGTCGATATTACGTGTGAAAGAAATTTTTTCAGTTGTTCATAAAGACTTTTGTCTGATTTAGGGTTGTAGCGGTCCATTGTTAGTGGATTGTTGCTTCTTTTAATGAAAATATAGTACGCCCATTAAAATCGCCGTTCTGGGAGACTAGAACTTGTAAAAAAGTTAGATAGCTGGATTCCACATGATTTAAAAGAAATTCTTTTAATCCAACGCATTAACATCTGCGATAAACGAAAGCATAACGGTTCGTTACTGAAGAGAATTGTAGCTGTGAAAAATGAATCCTATACAAAAGTGAGTAAAGCAGTAGGTCTTGGCCAAAACACGGTAAGCCATCTCAAACAACACCAAAACCGTATATCCACGAAAAGAGGATTTTGCTGTCAGTATGGAGGGATTAGTCGCCATTTATTATTGAACTGAATAAAGTTTATTCTTAATATAAAAAAGAATTATTCTATTCCATAGTGAAAAATCGCAGCAGATTTCCGGACTACCTAATAGATGAGCCAATAATATAAATATCGTTAGGACTAAGTCTGCGCTTCACTTATTAAGTTCCGATAGGCACTTCACTTTACTAATTAACAACGATAACACCTAGTCTAGTCTATGGCCACCGCAACTTAACGGCTAGTGCTTATTCTATTCCGGTAGGTATTGACATAGAAGTGTCTTTAGTTTCTTACAGTTCCGATAAAACTTTAGAATCCTATGAGTGGGACATTTTTTCCACGACGAAGAAAATTGAAGTGTGGCTGTTGTGCAAAAGTGAAAAATGGCTAAGTAGTGTGACAGTGTGTTTCATACACATAATACATATGTCTTGTTCTTATATAGACAGTCAGATAAAACAGTTAAAATAGAATTTTCTACATATTTTTGTTACAACAGCTTTACAGCGTACACAATATTGCAGCATTCCAAATGAACTGATCAAGTTACTATGCCTTTGTCCAAAGAGTCTTTAACTATATTTAATGCTGATGAAGCATTTTGACTATTCAATGTATTGTGTACTCGAGTACGTACTCACATTTACTTTGAAATTTCTCAGCTTATGAATGACTGAAGAAAAAATAAATGTTGTAGTCTTGCATATTTAAAAGAAATAAAATCAAGTGGCAGCAAACAACTGTCATTGGTTTTTTGAAATGTTGGCAACTATGCAGATAGTAGGGTCCGAAAAGTCAATAAAAAAGAAAAATAAAAAACTGTTATTTGAATTCTTCTAAATGTATGTCAGCAAGCAGTCAAAGGCATCATGATGAAAATGCTAAACGTAGAGAATGTATTAAGAAAGCAAAAAGGAAAAAAATGAAAAACTAAATTCATACAAAGATATGAATAAGTTTGAAATGTAAAACCAGTTCGAACGGTAAAGAGGTATGAAACGTCAGCGTCAAAATTAACCTGATATTGCAAAGGTCAGTTCCAGTCAAGGTCAATATCGCGTAGTGAGTGGCGCAACTCTACTTCAAACAGAAAAGATATTTATTTTCAATTAACTAGAATTTTACGTTAAATATTCATTTGTTAAGCACTTTAGGTTGTACGTTGTTACGCTGTCACTGTTAGACTTCGGCTGATAATTACGCGGTGAAATAATTTTTGCATTCCTTGCAATTATATATACGTTTTTATTTTATTTATTAAGTCATTGCTTACAACATGTCATCATCATATTGCGGTGGTGATGCGAATAAACAAAGAAAAATTTATTATTTGATTTACTTTGAAGGAGAATTACTATTGGAATGATACGCTTCGTATTTATCATACCATCTTTTCATCCATATTTCTGCGTAAGAATTGCAATTATGCGCCTTTCGATGGCCTGCATGGTAGATAGTGAGTCCTTTCCATAAATTTTAGTGTGTTTACATTGTTTGTTGTTAAAAAAATGTTCAATACCAGCGCTCAGATTGTGTGTGAGTGTGTGTGTGTGTGTGTGTTTCTCTCTTCTTCCCCTTCAATAACTTCTTTATTTGGTGGTAACGGAAGCTTCCATTGAATTTCGGTATGCCTCATTATTCGAAAAGAGTTTGCCGACTTTTACCAGCAGCGACTTGTCCGGCTTCCGGTAGACTAACTTTTTCCTAAGTAATTGCGTTCTCCTTGGCAGTTTTCCAATTTTTCAACAGCTTTTTAAAGATCTTTACGAACAGGGTCTGTCATTTTATTGTTGCGTTTCACTTAATAAAGATTTTGTTGCGGATAAATCGGTATATAATGTCTCTGTATGTTTTTCAGTATAATATTGCGTGACATATGACATCCAATGTAACGTATGCGTTACTTTACGTTCATTTACAATGAATGGTACTGTATACGCCTGATGGTTGGCTTTCCAATTATTTCACGGTGAATCGATTTCTGAAGTTACTATTGACTTTTCATTATGGTTTAAGTACTCTCTTCGTCTTTACAGCTTTGTAATTTGTTTTTTTTTTTATATATTTCCTTCTTTTGGTGTTGTGTTTTTGTTAATAGTAAGGAATTTAAATTTAGCTTTTTGTTGTAAAATATATTTGTGGGGAAGTGATGGCTTAAACATTATCAAGACAGCAATTTGTTACTATTTATTTATTTGTTTATATACTTGGCTAACAAAATGCAGTCATTCGCGGTATAAAAGCAACTTAATGTGATCTATATTGCAGCCTAAAATTAAGTTAATAATGTCTAATACATTAAGAATAACAACTTTTAGTTATTTATGATGCATTCATACCCAGTCAACACCATTCATATATATACTACATACTAGTGGAAAATAGTTCATTTTGCAATTATATTGAGTGCGTTATTTACATTTTTATTCGGCTAGTCGAATCGGAAAAAAAAATTATAGTAATTATTAGTGCATTTACAAGCAACTCAAAAGGGGTTAAAAAGCTCATAGCTCGAACGATAGAGCGATAAGTTAATTGGGAAAAAGTGCGTTGACACACGCTCTGAAATACTAAAATGAACTTCGTCAAGTAAACCTGACCACGAGATTACGCCATTGACTAATATAACCGCAAAGGCGACACCAATTGCAAGTCTCCGCTTATAAAGGATTGGAAGGTTAATCAATTTAAAGCGGTTAACGTGTGGAGGAAGAATTCAATTGGAACTCCGTCCTAGACTACGTAATTGCTTCTGCACAGCCTCAGTTAAATCAACATCATTTATGGCAAAAAATTGATGAGAATCGTTACCTTACTTATGGGAATCGTTACCTTACCAAAAGCGGCCTAAGAATGGGCGCATTCACGCGGCATTTGGGAATTTTGAAAAAAATGAGAAAAACTATTAAAAACTTAAGTACGCAGTGACTGACAAAACAGCGAATCATTTTCGACTATAGCCGAATATTCTAAACTCGCCTATGGTCCTGGCCGATTTGTTCTGAGTTGAATTCGTTCTGGTTCAACAATGAGTTTGTGAGCGCCAAATTTGGTAAAAAGGGCGTAAGAATAGTCGTTAAGGGGAAGGCACAACACAATCGAAGTCTCATCACTTGACTTCGATTGTGATTCTAGTTAATTGGCAACGCTGATCGGTAGGAGAAAAAAGTAAGAAGAGAAGAAGATTCTAGGTTTTCGCATTTCTGATTGAAGAGCAGAAAGGATCAAATAATCATCTCCGCACGCTATAAAGATACCGTTAGTGAGATTGTTGTACATCCGTGTGTAGAAATAGGTTTGAAGGACCTAACGTAAGTCAAGTTTAAAGCGAACCAGATCGAATGGAAAGGCATTTTGTTAGAGTTGTTAATTGTTAAGGTAAAAGCTGGTTAATTATGAGAATCGTGTTGTATTGAAGAATGCGCACAGTGCTATGAAAATTTGACTATAGAAAACCGTCGTGTTATAAATGTTAATTAAATACGTAGCAAATTGGGAGTCAACCTAGCCTAGCGTTAAGAACCTGTACGAAGATACGAATAAATAGATAAAAAGATCGTATGGCCGAAAGGAAACCTGATCAAAGTGGCTTTAGTGCACAGTTGCAAAAAATTGAAATCGAAGATTATAACGTTTAATGAAATCTCTTAGGTTTTCCTTTTTCAATCCTGTCAAGATTTGTAGATGTTGTTAATCCACTTCCAATGTTTTTCCTAATTCTAAGCCGATGCAGAAGAAAGTTTGTGACTGGCCGATAGACGAAGAGAGCGGAGGGGCAAAAGGACATGTGTAAATTGTTTCAAAATTCCGTGCACGTCAGGTGTATGCATACTTTATAGGAATTCCAAAGCGATCTTCTGTGGCGGCTCCATATTTCGGGAGTAGATATGAGAAAATTAGAGTAAATAATTAATTAATAAAATAAGACGAAAATTATAATTTGTAATTTTGTGCGTGCAAGACACTTTTATAACCTGCAAAATCACATGCAGTGAATAAATGTTGTGTTCCAATTAGTGTGTCGTGGATCTTACCAAATCAAGCTTAAAAACTACACAGCATATGTATGACGGAAGAAGAGTATTTATTAGGTCGTGTTTTGAGTCAAGTTAGATTCATATATCTTTTGCGAATGTTTTGAAATCGGTTGAGTTTTTGAATTTGCGGTAAAACATTCATATGTACGCCAAAGAGATTAAATTTTCCACTCGTTATACGAAATAAAATTTATTCATGCTCCCCGCAGATTGGTGTTGCGTCCATAACGGAGAATTTAGGAAAAAATATCTTAACATAAAAATGAGTTTTAGATTTACTTTCTTTTCATACGCCATATGTTACTAATGATCTTTTGACGTCCATGCTGTAATCTGTGGATGCGTAAACGTACAAAACCACTTATTGGTGCTTGTTGGTATTTAATATCGACATTAAAATAAATATAATACAATCATTATCGAAGCATGCCCATGTGGTTCTTTAATGGGAACTTTATAATGACTTTGCTAAAAGCAAACGGTAAATGAAAGTGCAGAAGACTTGTTGAGTACTGTACGAAAATGTATGAAATTAAAACGAATGAAAAAATAACTGAATGAAAAATCATGAATTTATAAATAAAATCCAGTAAGTTTTCATTGTCCTTAAAGTTGAGGGAGGCTTAAGTTCTTTTTCAAAAGTAAGAAACTTTTTTAAGAATAAGAAGTGTACTTAAATAATAATTCCTTGAAGTTTTTTTTAGATTGCACAGGGTACGTAATAAGGTTTTCTTTTCCCAGACTTGATGGAATCATTCAATTTTATTTAACTTACCGCTTCGGAAAAACACGGTGTCATTCGTGCAGTCAAAATTTTCATAGTGGTCCAGAAAAAAGGTCATGGCGTTTTTGTTTTAACCGATATATGTTACTCTAATCGGGCTGTCACTATAAAACTCCTACGATGTCTGCGAGAAAAACTGCATGTATTGTTTTTCAAAGGCCTCTTTTGAAAAGGTAACCACCACGAAGGGAATTTTTCAGAGAGGTAAGTAGGTTAGTTGGAGACACGAAAATCTATGCTACAAGGTAGATGCATCGAATCTGCTCAGCCAAGTTGTCTTACGCCGAGTTTATGCCGAATTCTTAAAAGTGTATATGGTCTGGCATTGTCATGATGGAAGCGACGCTTTTCCTTTGATCAGTTCTTTACGCTTTATATAAATTACGTGCTTTAACATTTGTTGACAATAGGAAGTGGAAACAATCGCCTGGCCACGTTTGAACTACCCAAGGTGTGCGATTGCCTGTGCGCTGCAATATGAGTGAAATGTTGCACCGTAATCCTTCTCGCATTTTGTTTGATTTTGCACCGCCTTTTATAAATGTCTTCAAAAGAGTTTTGTTTCAGAAGATGGTTGGATCTTTGATTAATTCAATGTTTCACCGCTAACTCACGTGGTATTTCAAAAATCAGTTTCCTCTTTTAGCGACCCTTATGCAGAAGGTTAAAATATGTTCTTGAAAAGTTTTTAGTTCAGCAGCGATGTCACATGATGAAATGCGCAAGTCTTCACCAATTTTGCAAGAATCTCATCGACTTTATCAACGGTTGGTCGACCAGTATGCGGAATATCTTTAATATCGAAGTTCTTATAGCAGGAAGAAGCAAAGGATTTGCCAATATTAATAAAGCATAATTGTCACGAATTGCTTCACAAGTCTACGAAGCGTTATTCTTTTGACCGAAATGGTGTTATAAAATATTTAAGAGTTTTTCGATGCTGATGAGTAACGAGGCTTTTTTTACCTTTCAAAAAAGTCCATTGTATGGCTTGATCAGATTAGTCTTGCCAACTCGGAAGCCACCTGTCGCAGAAAACGCCACAAAAGTTTTCCTTGACGTATTATTTCATTCCACTTTCCAATGTTTTAACTCTCTCTCTCTCTCTTTCTCTCTCTAAATAATCCTCAAAATTGCAAACATATAAATGAAAATATAACATTTCGCACACATACATATATATATATATATATATATAAATATTTTTCTATATATACATAGTTTAGGATGCTAGTGATCTGCTGCACTGCGCTATAAGAACACTAAGCAAAAATTTCGCAATGTTTAGGTATTTGAATAGGTTGTTGGGTTGAGGGGCATTCAAGATTCGTTGCCAGATGAGTACAAATCTTTACTTTAGTTTATAAGGAATTTAATTAAATTATTTTTGCAAATTAACCATAAAATCGAATTAAAATGAAGAAAGTTTTTACATAAGGATTAAAAAAAAGGAAAAAGTTCCGTTTATCAAATGGTTAACGAACAAAATTTTTAAAGAAGAAGTTTTCCCCTTCTTTTATTATTTAATTTTTTTTTAAATAAAACTTCGATTGTACACAACTGCACTTTTTATCATTGGCATTCGAAATGTATGGAGAAAAGGTTCTTTTGTTTGTTATTTTTCAACGAAAGAAACTTAGAATGAATATAGAAAGTTAAGAGCGGTTCAAGGCAAAGTGGGGCGTAAATATTCTTTATCTGCTAAGTAAATATTTTTGGAAAAACTTTAGCAACACATGCAAAATAAATCACAAATGCAACAAATCGAATCAAGACAAAACTTTTAAATCTGTTTTACACAAAACCAAATACGCACAAACTAACGTATACGGTTACACGTAGCGTTACGTCTTAGCACATCTTTTGTGCAAAATGTGTTGAGAAATATAGCAAAACAAACATTTCCACGCAAATGTGTAATGCCGGCGCAATAGATTATGTGTCTATTCTTATGAAATCCTAACTTTAACTTTGACAAAAGGAAACCAAAAAAAGTTCCGTTATTTCAAGTGCAATACAACTAGTTATCCATAAGTTGTACGGTTAAGAAGAATTGCTAAAATAATAATTTATAGCTTGCAAACTGGAAAGTCGTTTGTTCAAGTCGAGTCAAATAAGTAATAAGAAGAAATTGAACTAAAGGTTGTGTCTGCATCTTTTAACTATTTTCTTAGGCGTTTTTGATTTTTTTAGCCAACAAATTAATGGCAACAGCCTGAAATAGTCCTAAAAATTTTAAGAAGCAAATTTTGTCCAATAAGAAGGTATCCAACTCCAAGTAACGTGCTAGGAAATAATTACAAAAAGTTTTCTGCTCGGTAAGAAAGTCTTAAAGTAGGTATAAATTTATGACAATCCTACAAAGAACATGCCCTCATTATTGTTATTATTGTGTATTAAATATTATGTACTATTCCACGTATAAGGCCCTTCACGAACTTTTCTTTACGGGTTGAATCTTTTGGTTGTTAAAGTTTATCCAACTTGTCCCATATCTCTTTAGAAGTCTTACAGTTGTTTATCAACTTCAATTCGATGGGAGCGATGGTTACAATTGACTCGTCTCGATGGGTAAGGCTTCTAGTGGGACCTTTTCAGTGTTGAAACTGTGCTTACACAAGAATTCGACATTGATTCCGGTTACAATAATCGCTCTTTTCTTTTAAGTATTTCTTTGTAAATGCATTTCTTTCTTCATGGCATTAAGCAGTCATTTATTCAGCATTGGAAAAATGCCGATTTACAGATCCGCAATACACCTAACCATGTCCATCTGTCCGGCCGCCAAACTATACAGTATCTGTAGGAAACATTCCCCTATTTGCAAAAATAAAGATGTCCCCTACAAATTTCCAAAAGAGTTTGAAAATGGCTTAAACAGACTCAGAACATGCCTACAACGGCCAAATGTCTATACAACCAAAATCGAGAACACCTTTGCTTTCCGTGTCTTTTGGTTGTTGTTCGATAAATACAAGATAAAAATTTCGATAAAATTATTCTGCAAAAATAGAAGAAATCAACCAAGTCCACTCCAATATTATGGCGTATGCGAATTTCTATTTTCCTTTTTTTTTCAATCTTTAATAGAATAACGATGGTAGGCATAAAATATTCAGTCTTTCTTATTTGTTATTTATGATATAATTTGTTATTAATTTTTTTAATGATTATTATTTACTTATCTATTCTTCTTTATTATACATAGGTCACTTCCAGCCAAGGAATGAACTATGGCTGAAAATGAAAACTACAAATACTGTTTGCTGGCGGGGTTTACGATAAGATCATAGCGTGTGGGAGTGTTCGAAATATTCCTTTGGTATACTTTCGCGAATTTCTCATTTTGGTCTACGCGCCTAGGAAGAGACAGAGTAGAAAGTGTTCTCAACAAGGGAAAGAAACTCCGGCCAAATTTCGTAAGAGTTTTTTGGATTAGATCAGGCTTTTCGCTACTACATCATGTACCGCTTCTAAGTAAACGTCGTCGCTCTTGTTAATGGATTGGTCCGGAAGTCAAAGAATATTTGCAAATCATTTGATCATTTAGGTTATAAGTTGTTTAGAAAAACTATAAAACTATTCTTGATAAACCTTGACAAAGAACGAGTTGATCGGTTATGACTCTCAATGGTAGAATTCTCTTTTTTTAAAAGGGTCGACCGGATGTTTTGTTGTTGGGAAACCGCTCATTCCCTAATTCTTATTCGGAATATGGTTCTACACTTCTTGAGCTTTTTTCTTTCAGTGTAGGTAGATTAGTTACGAAAATCATATACTCTTTCATTTATCTTGGGTAGTAGTAGGCTAAATAGATGAAGGTGTTGATTTGTTTTTTTTTTTTTTTTTATTAAAAATAGTAAGTATGTATTTCACAATCTGGTGTTATTTGGGTTTGCGCAAATATAAGGATATATATATATATATATATAAATTTTTTTTTCGTAAATTCCATGAAACACCAACTGTTGTTTACAAAAAAAAGTTGAAAAAATGCTCTTCAAATAGTTAACAGAAAGAGAGAGATACCGGGGGCGGGGGGAGAGAGAAAGAGGGAAAAGTAATGTGTCCATCACTTTAGCATCACAAGTTGATTATAATAAATGTACTCGTGATGTATGAACTGCTGTTGGTGTTGATGATGTTGTTTATGTTTGAAATATTTTAGTTCAACAATAACAATAATTGTGTACTGTAACAATATTTTTGATGTGGTTTATGAAAAATAAAAAGTTACACACGCAGTTTGCCATATGTCAGATTATACTGTTGCTGATGTAATTAAAAAAAATTGTTTTCAATAAAGTTTTTACACTCATAGCACTATAAAGTATAAAAAAAGTACAAAGAATTAAATAAGTAACAAAGATTTTAAGCCCTTAAGACGAATTTTACATACCTGCGGATTAAATCAAGCAAAGAAAAGTCGTAGAGATTTATTGATTTTAAGCGGGCTTTTTTGATTTTTAGATATTTCCGACGAAAACTTTTACCAGTGTTCTGTCGATAGATCCCGCTTTAATAACTTTATGAAATTTCAATGTCTTCGTCGGAAAGACAGACGTACATGGTTGATTCAGATCGCTTATCAATTTCATGAAACTTTTGAGTGCCGCAAAAAAATGGCAAAATTATCATACTGCCAGGCACTCGTAGGGAGCCTGACAGTGAGTGAAGTAAAAGATATGTATTCACCTCGCTTTAAAATGTTATTATTTACCAGTTTAAGCGAATCTATAAAACTGACAAATATTTCTGTTAAATGAGTGAATGAATGTGTTTGGATAAAACTTGACGCCTTAGGGCGAGTTTGAGATTGACGTTTCCTGTATCCACCTTAGGCTCGACTTGTATTATACGTATTTATATATTTGTAATGACATATATTTCAAATGTTTATTTGTGTATATTGACTCCGATTAACATTTTTAAGTATGTTGTTTACCTGTTAGCGTCTGACGGTCCTTAAGACTGCATACATTGGCTTTTGATAGGTATTTTAAAGCCAACGTAAACGTATTTCTATGCATTAAAAGATCTGCATCTTCCGGTGAAAAATAGCATACACGAAAGTTGTTCTTATAAAGTATAAAACAATCAACGTATGGGACAATCCTGATAATGAATATTTTTATAAATAACTCTGCGGTATATATGTGTGCTTGGTGTGCCTTTCGATTTCGAATATCCACAAATATGCAGCAACCATTTAAAGTTTAGGGTAACAGCTTATAAGCACACTATCCGTGGACGAAAAACGGTAATTTCAAGTCGATAACAGATTTAAATCCTGACGCTTTTATTTTCCGAAAGCAGTCAAAAAGTCAATCGATTCAAAGATTTCGTACGTATTGGTTTAAGGTAACGGGTAATAAAGTTTCGACGTAATTGTCTTTTTATTTCCAATCACTATCTTTATATGAAATTTTATCGTCAATCTTGATTTGTTTTTTTTTTCTTTTTTTCAATATGATCAATCTCTCAAGTAATTATCCTCTGTAACACGTTGACGGTCAAAAAAAAGTGATGAAAGACAAAGAGACACGGAGATGTTATCCCTTTATCAAGTAAGCACTTACTATAGCTACGAGCAAAGTAAACTCTATCGCACTAGAGATTTGAGCAACAGCGAACTTAGAAGAAGACAATATATTTTTGTTTGTTTTCAAGACAAAGCCCCAACTACCAAAATTCAATAGCTCTGATAAATAATATAATATACGATAAAGTCTCGATGATGTTTGCCTTTCGTTCCGCGCTGATGCTAGATTGTTACCGCGTACTGATGATTAAGTTTTTCGGAAGTCAAGCCTGCTTGTAACTACCTCCGAGACGTATGATATCGTTGTATTCAATTTGTATCATTCAGATATCGAAAATCTCGCTGACAGAGAGACAATAATGCCTAACATGAATCTCGTGCTAAATGAGAATGTATTCCTTTAATGCGTATTCCTAAGCATGGCAAACGGAGTGACAAAATAAGTGAACCCTTAACCTTTGGTTATGGGTACGAAAACATTGCTCGTATAGCACATATGCGATATAACATCAATCAAAATTATAGAAGAGTATGTTGTTGCTGTATGAGTTTACGTACTCTTCGTTGCAATGTATGCAGTCATATGTGCGCACAAAAATATGTAAAAGTTGATTATTAACTGGCAGACTTTACTTTTAGGTTCAGATTTAGTTTTTTCTTTCTGGTTTATTATTAAACAAAAAAAAAAAGAGCATACTTGATGTGGAGTCCATGTTGAAGTTTATCTATTTTTTGTTATTCGGTTTTTGTTATTATAAATAATAGTTATTTCATGATATTTATTGTTGTTTAGTAAACTATGTTTGTGTCATTTGCAATCGTGTGCTCTGTTGCTAAGGCAACCTTATGATATCAACTTGTTTAACTTTTTCTGGTTTCCAATTTTATTTTGGGAAAATATTTTTATTTGTCTGTAAAAATCATTGAAACGTCATAAATCCATTTTGTATATATATATATATGTATGTATATAGTTCGTTTCTCGAAAAATGGGAATTTATTGTGTTTCGAAGCCATGCAGGAAGCTGATTAAAAGTTTATGGATTCGCTTTAGAAAACTTAAAAAAAAAATTTTACCAAAATAAATTTTTTCTTTTTTTTTTTTAAAAAAAACTTTCTTTTATCTTTACTTACTAAGAGTATTGCTTTTACCTAATCACATTATTGCTGTTGTTGTTTCTAGGGTAACTTTGCATTCTTTATCACGTTATGGTTATTTGTTAAAGTGTTTATAAGAAATGTTTCGCAAACTTTTTTATTTTCTTTTCACTTGAAAAGTTTTTCTTCTTCCTCTCTTGTTTTCTTATATATATGTTTCTCATTCTTTTTTTATTTTAAGTTAAAAAGCCTCATTTTCCTTCATTTACTCGGTGAAATGTATGTCAAAATTAATTAAAATCTTGATTTATACGCAAACTTTGCTGCAACTTTATTGTTTCATTTAAATACGTTGTTATATGAAGGAAGTCGGAAAGTAAGAAACTTTTCAAAAGTTTTCAATGTTCTAAGGGCTATTTTATGTTTAAGATAAACAAGAATGAGTTGAGGATGAATGACTTTATATTATAATAATGATTAATCGAATAGAAATAGATTTTAATGTAATAAGACAATAATTCAATAAAGAAGTAAAATGAAATTAACGGAAGTGTTCTGAACATATATCTTTGAAGTAACCCTAAGGAGGTTTCCCAATGTGTAAAAATACGAGAAATCCTGCATCTTGAAATGGAAAACTAAAAGTTGGTCCTTATACTAAGTTTGCAAAGACAAAAGCCTTAAATAAAAATTTGAAATCTATATTTTAATGTTATTTGTGAAAAAACTCTTCCATTTTATTATTTCCTCAATATTTATGCCCTATAACACTTATGATACAAAAGTATGTTGAGATGTATACGACATCCACATGGACTTGATATGGAGCCACTTTTTGTTATACCGATTGGTTCAGAATTATTTGCCGAATCGGTATAAGCTTGTCTGTCTGTCTAAGCGCCCGACCCTTTGTCCGCGCAACTTTATGCTGAACTTACAGATCGCAATTTTTAAGCTATTTTAATGAAATATGGTGGTTAGGTGGTTTGTTGTGGCCCAAAGACAAAGGTGTTCCGGATCGATTTCCCAAATAACATCTTACTTTGAAAAATCGTCTTATGAATGACTGCATTAAATAAGACAGTATAGGGTATTCAATGGTGCACTATATCAGACTTTACTTTTTTATTTTTTTTATAATAATTTTCATCATTCAGGACAAGCTATAAGGGGTTTATGTTAGGTAAAAATATAAATTATGACAGACTTTCCCCAAAGAAGACGTCACCTTCTCTGCGACCATCTATTAAGCAGTAACTGTAGGCAGTTTGCCTACTTCATTTGTGACATAGTGCCGCCCACCAACATCGTATTTTCCCACGAACAACAACTTCTTTACATAAGTAAGCTTAATGCATTCACATTGATGACAAAGCTAAACGGCCTTTGCGACTCTGCTTGGGGAAATGTGTATTATGATTCTCTCCAATCAAACCGAACCATTGCTATAGTCGATTGTCCATAACAATTAAATCAATTAAGCTGAAACATGAATATGATAATGTTTCGGCTGCCTATAGAAAAAACGAGGACTAGCATGTTCTACCCATGCTGCTGTTTTCGTCAAACACTACTCTCTCCGTTCAGCAATCGTGGTTTATTGTCTATGTGAGCAAGAATTCGATTCTTTTGTCGATATCTAAAAGATGAGTGGGGACAGTTGTCCTTGACATGGAATTCATATTCTATCAAAAACAGAGGGAATATATGTTGTTGCCGGTGAAAAATACTTTTGAATAATAAATTTAATAAATAATTTCTTGGCATGTCAATCAAAATCCAACGAAGCACACTAGGCACAAGAGCTTGTCGTAAGGCTGAAAGGAAAAGTTCGTTCGTAGTCTTCTAAATCAGGCGTGTAGAATCAGGCTGTGAAATTCCGAAGATCATATAATCACGTCTAAGCGTCTATGATTTAATTATTCGCTTTTAATCGACCGCATAATGGGAACTTGAAACAGCGATCCTAAGATCTTTGGACAATTGTGTAATTACCGCAGAATAAGAACGTCATTCTGTTTAAAGACTAAGTAAAAAAAAATTTCATAAAAAGAAAAGTTTTTTATTGAAATTGATTCCCTCATAATACGATATTAAATATTATTTGGCTTAAGTAAATTTTCAATTACAAACTGCAATCATTGATGGCACAAGTGCATCGAGCTAAAAGGATTCTACATTAAGAAATAAAGATATTTGTTATCAAATTGTTTGCATGGTTAGCACGCATACTTCTTTGGTTGCCTTTATATATACTAACCCGATAAACACTATTTAACGTGAAGGCACGCAATGTTTCGCTGCCGAAAAAGGGAGTATTTTGACAGTTTGGAAACGTAACTGCATAACATGCTAGTCAAGTGATAGTGTTCCACAAATTTGAAAATTAGGAAAAGTCAACCACAGAGTTCCAAAAACAAAAAAAAAAAAAAACAAATTGGAAAAACCTCACATGCTCTTAAAGAGCTCTATAGCTCAGTGGGTTATTATAAAAAAGCCTTTGAACAAGCGGACAGATCAAGACTACATTGCTAGCTATTTAATTGCATACAATTAAGGTCGTGGCGTAATTTAACTTCTGTTGATTATTACATACACTGGCTAAGAGTGACCCGACGGTATGTGAATTATAAAAATTCAAACAGAAAGATGTCTGAATGCATTTTACAAATTACTATTTAAGCTGAGTAATTGAAAAATTCTTAAGAAATAAAAAATAGAAAAAAACTAGAAGAAGCAAAGGAAAGAACAAAGTATTTATTTAACCTAAGAAAATACTCAAGTATTAATTTAAACTCTCCAGTTGCCACTTGCTGCGGTGGAAAACCATATTTAGCACTTAGTTGTGGTTATAAAGAAAACAAAATGCAAAAGAAAGGAAATTTTTCGTGTGTTCAAATCTAAAAAACTTTTGATGAGTGACAGAAAAATGTGCAGCAATGACAAGCAAAAGAAAGAGAAAAGTAATGAAAAAAGGTTTCCTTAAAATTTAATTAGTTTCTTAATACCCTGCACAGTTTGAGTACATTTTATCTGTAATGGTGTGATTCGAAAGAAAATTCTTATGGTTCAGCAAGAGGCAAAATGTATTCGTGGTAAAAAGAAATTCGTTCATGTCCTCTACGAAAACCTTAGTAAATTGAAGTACTTACCTAAGCAATTTTATTTTCTATATATTTTCGATACTTGTACAGCTTCATTTAAAGGAGAATAATGTTCAATGTATGCTCATATGCAAGAATACTCTGCAACACCTTTAAAGTTTATTTAAGGATTTTACAAAATATTTTATTCACTTATTGAAAGATCATACCTACAATGTATGTATAGAAATTTTATAGGTGTGAGGGCATCAGCTTGTGCATACGTGTGCATTTATGGAGGAGTATGTCCAGTTAGTTGTTAAATCTTATTTGTTTCGTTTTAGTTTGCTGTTGGACTCTTCTACACTACGGAGCTATTGTTTTGTTATTGGCCTCATAGTTATTCGCAATCACACACATATGGATGCATATATGTAAATACTCGTGTATATACATGCATTATGCAAACGTGATTACATTGTTATTTCAGTTTCATTTTACAGCTTTTGTAGAAGCCTGTGTATGTGAGCTCTGTAAAAGTACGATAATATCCTGTAAACACGTTCAAGCAATTGTTTATTCTTTTATTGGTTTTCTTCGATGTGCACGAGTATGTGTGGGAGTATGTGAGTTCGAGATAATCACACATATAGACGCATGCACACACCTAAACATTTGTAGTTTTTATTCCGGTGGTTTTTGTGTTTATTTATTTATTTTTATTTATTCTATTGTGTTTTCTTTTTTATTCAATATATGTGTCCTGTATGGGTATATGGGTATGACGTATATACAGATATTCGTTTGATTGCATTGCTGCGAAATCTATTCTGTTTAAGTATTTCGAATATCTACAAGCAAATGTGTGCTCTTGATTGTGTTGATATGAATATGTATGCATTACATTTCCATTTACATTGTGTAGTAAGAATAAGCATATAAAAGTAGGTGCCTCAAGTGCACATTGTTGTTGGATTTTTTTGTCCTCTTTTTTTTCCCAATAATCCAGTTGAACACCCACAAAGTTATCGTTAAGAAGATGAATATACAACGAATAGATAGATTTGTGCATATGCCAGCAAAAATTTACAAATTCAAACATTTATTGATTGCGAAGATTGATGTTAAGAGGTTTGCGGTGCAAGTATTGAGTTCACGCATAGGTTCCAAATAAAAATCATACCTTTTCACTTTTAAAAAATTCGATAAACGTTTCAAAATAAGCTTTGTTTAAATTTATATTCGAAATGACAGCCAAACTTTATTAAATCATATCTTACAAATAAAAACATTTTACAAAACTTCGGCAGCCACTCAGGTCAATTGCTTCGACTTAAGGCCTTCGCCATGTTGTTAAGTTTGCAATGAATTCAATTCTGATTAAAGGCAGAAACAAGGAGAACTTTGCCATCATCGTATAGCTTATGCGGGAAATCTGATATGATCTTAGGTTTGACCTTTTTCCCTTAAATGTACATCAAGGTCCTGGTTTTGTCAATGTTTTCTCCATCATTCATAGCGATTAAAGGTCGAGACAACTGAGGAAAAAAATGTCGCCTTTTTTCGACTTCGTTACGCCGCCATATGCAGATAATTTGAATGTATATGACATGCATTAAGTTTTCTGTAACACTTTTAGCAATCCGTGCTTTGGTTTGAAACCAACCAAGCGGTTGAAAATAACCACTACATGCAAATTATTTTCAACTTAGCAAAAGAGTAGCAATAAATTCACCGTGATAACGCTGTGTCGACTATTAAATGCCCTACACTTCTGCATAACAAAATTATTGATTTTTTTCCGTGAATAAACGCCAAAGGTTAAAATACAACCTTTCCTCGCCCTTGTTTGGGACTACAACTGATACAGTCCAGATTTGTCAAAATTAACAAGTCTATATAGCAAATTTCGACAAAATTTTTTTTAATCGCGAATCAAAAATGCGTGGGAAAACACCAGGCGTAAAAATTCGCATTCGCATACAAATATACATATGGTGGTCCTATATATATACTTATTCTTATAAAACTCTAATGCTCTTGCTAAGTGTAAGAGTCTCAGACGGCTTAGTCACTCTGTCAAAGTTGTCGAAAATTGAGATAGAAACGGAAATCAGGAAAGTTTGGGTTTTCAAATGGGCAGAATTCGCCCAATGTTCCTAAAATCGATGAAGCAGCAGAAAAAAAAAGAGTGTATATTAGTTGTCAGATTTGCGAACTGTGAACGAGAATCATCTAAAAAATATCTTCTTGTTTACAACTCGAAGTTTAAAAGTTATTTAAACTTCTGGCTTAAGGGACATCACCTGAAACGAGACAACAAAGTATTTTGGCGTTCACGTATTTGTTGTATGTCTGTATGCACATGTGCATATGTGAGTTAATCTCGACGATATTCAAATTCAATTAACCATTTCACCATAATTAAGTCCCTAAATAAAACTCACGAAGAGCATTTATTCGTTTTAATTTTCATTATTGCTACCGATGCACTCACAAAGGCATAGAAAGGTGATAATGCATTTCAAAGAGGAGATAAAATTTAAACTTCAATTGATTGGATGAAATTTTATATCGTAATTTGCAAATATTTAAAATCGAAAATTTCTTACTTCAATCCCTTGAAGAATTTTTTTTCCAAAAAATAAACTATTACTACTCACATGTAATTTCCTAGTGCAAATTTCAATATCTTACATCGTATTTCTATACCATGGCTGACTGGTCATTCGTTATATTTACCGATTATATTAATATAGCTCTGACCATGACTTATAACCTAGAAAGAAAATGCGCAATAAATCACATTTCATGCTTAACAAAATAAATTTTGTATTTAATGAGATAATATGTGATGGAAAGTACATACAATGCAGTTTCAAAAAAGCAAATAAGCCCGATATCTAGATCTTGAATAGCATATTATTATATATATTTCATCAGTATTTATTGCAAAGTATTTACGAGAAAGCAGCAATCAGTAGTTGAATAAAATTTTATTTATCTATACGAGCAAATACATACCACTATGTTATCCGGTTGTCTAAGAGAAGGTGCATGAGAATAACTGAGGCAAACAAATGTAATCATATAACACCCTACACTTCAAATTTACCAGTAATATCTTATCGCACTTACAGCGAAGCTTATCTGAAACTTCTTAAATTCAAAGATTAAAGAACAACCCAATCCAAGATAATGGTCTTAATTGCCCTAATTATCAATAAAAAATTCGTCAATTTTGCGAATAATTGCTTGAATCCAACTTACAGGGAACCGCAATTGAAACAAATCCAAAGAAATAGCAATGAATTTTCTTAAAATAAAAGCAACGATATACATTTGTCATCAGTTCCTGATAACTGCAAGCGATCGGAATATAATATCCTTACGAATTTTTGATATGTTTTCTATGCGGTATTTTTCATGTTCTTCATATAAAAATGTTATGCCTTAATAAAGAACGGAAGAGTGTAAAGCACTTTTCAAATATTATATATAAAGTATAGTTTTTTTTTATCGAATGCACATAAATTGAAAGAATCAAAGCAAATAAGAGAAAAAATAAATATAAAACTGCAAACATCAAAAGATAAAAGAATGTCTTCGTCTTTACGCATTTTATGTATATGTGATAAACGTTTGAAAGCATTTCTATTTTACGGCATTACTATGAGATACTATTGTTAGAAAATCATGTAGTTTTTATTCCACAGCAAGTCTCTTTATATTTATTCCTTTTGTTTTGAAAAAAATTGCATTTTTCTTGTCAACTCTTGACCAAAATATTTAGTTCATGCAGGGTGTTGAAATTATCATTTTTAGTTATTCCTTCTAATATGTGCTAATTGCAGCACTTGGTCCCATTAGGTTCGATCTTAACAACGTGCTTTTTTTCATCTTTTTTTAAAAAAAGTTGCAGCGTGTGTAAACCTTTCCATCGTACGGGTGTAGTCAAGGACGTCTGGGCTTATTCAATTGCTTTCCTTGTCTTCACTTGACCTAAACGATTGACTTTCTAGAAATAAGGATGGAAGTATATGAAAAATTTAGACGACAGTCTCGCTTACTAAAAGGGCTTTCCTTAAAGCTGAGAGACGGTGCAACCGCATAACACGTCGACCTTGAGATTCTGGAACAAAGTAAGAAAAGTCGACTTAATTCTTTAAGTCTGTTTTCTTCTAGAGTCAAACCCTTTCTCTAGCTTTTCGATGATTGTTTGTACAACGATCTTTCCAGACTATGAAAATTCGTTTAAGTTACGCTATTCGATCCCAATTGTTTTGAAATTTTCAAACTTGGAAGATGCAGCGGTTGAGTCAGTACTTCAAACTTCATCTCTTCGAACTTTATCTCTTTCGTCTCTATTTTCCAATCGAGAAATATTTTCAAGACAATAGTTTTCAAGACTTTTTTTATGCTTCTTTTAGACGCCCGCTTCGTTCAGCACAATCGGAACTGAGAAACACTCTTTTTTCAAATGGAAAACTTTCAATGGAAAACAGTCTTTTTTCAAATGGAAAAAAATATTGGCTTTTTGCTTCATAAACTACATTTACAAAATCTACAACAGAATTGAACGTATATTCAACGCGCAAAGCTATAGTGCCTATACAAAAATGGAAAAAAATGATCACGCCTTCTCCATATTACAGTGTATTAAAATTTAATGTTTTTTCAATACCATTATAACGCTCAGAAGCAAGGCTCAAAAACCCTGTAAGGTATATGAATTCTTGGTCAGCTTCAAATTCAGAATGCACCCAAGTTTGCCCATCTGTTCCTCTGTCCAGCTGTCTGTCTGTTCAACAATATTGTATCCACCGTTCGCACATATAAAGATATCACACAAAAATTTGCATAACCGATTAAAGGAGACGCTTGTGCAACACAAACTGAGATCACTTTTGCTTTCCATGTTTTTTGCTCGTTACTCATACACTACACGATACAAATGTCAACTTTTATAGTGGAAAATGTAAAATATTATCCACACGCAATCAATTTGATGAAAGTTTAGTTCTTTTCCTTTTTTTATTTTTTTTTTTAGGATAATGGTGATGGGTGTAAAAGATTCGGTCCTGATCGAATATAATTTTCTTACTTACATTTCTCGAACTGAATATATTTATTTTTAAGCCTATTATTTTAAGGTATGCTATTGTTATTGTTAACTTTTTAAGCACAATCTTTTTGAGTATAATAATAATGGATAATGACCCAACACAACTATAAAGTTCTAAATTGTTTATGTATTCAAGCTCTCTTATGGCTGCTGCATTCATTGAAGAGCAAAAGTATTAAGAAATATTTTCAACCATTTTTATGTAAAAATTAAATGATTAATATTTCTATACCGGTATGCAACGATTTCTAATTGACGGTTTTCATAACGGCATATAACCATAATCATCAATAATGTTTTTAGATGCAAATTAACTGACATTTTGATAAATTTCTTTTAAATAAGTTGTCAGTTGGTTGGTGCCACTGTTAACATTAAACATCCGACATAAGCGTGTATTGAAATTAAATTTCCCCTCACATTTTGATAATAGAGAAATGAATAATAACTAAAACTATCTCACACCATTCATAGCAATCATTTTATTTATATGGCATATACATATATATATATATATGCATATGTATGTATACATATGTATTTTATATGATAACCCTAGACGTATTTATTCGAGCTATGGGTATTTTTAAGCAGTAAGAGATGGAGACGGAGATGAGAGTGAAAATCGTTGTATAAAATTATGTTTGCGGTTTTAAGCGCTTTTCATGTCAGCTTATGCTGTTGCCATGTAATTAAACAAAAACAGCAGTAATAACAACAAAAACAACAGCAACTATAATGTTTTATTGCACTTTTCTGTTTTAAATGTATTGTTTATAACTGAAAATTTTCTAAATACATAGTACATAACATACATGTACAAGTAAGTTATATAGAAATGGTTGGGAAAGGAATCATTAATCATAGTTACTTACCAGCCGTACAACGTTAGAAGGCAACCAACCTGTAGAAGCAAATGAAGATAAGGTAATTAATACACTTCTCAAAAATGAAGTAATTAGGGGAAAGTAACAACACTAGAATATTCAAACTATCGAAACTTTGGAATCAAGAGTCATTTGAAGAATAAGAGAAGATTTTTATAAAATCTTTTAAATATTTTAGAAATTTGATATATACGTTTACGTGCAAGTAGTTTTTCAATTCATTCACGGCAAGAGCCTTACAACTCAAAACAATTGTATAAGCCTACAGGCGTCACTCATATAACGCGATTAATTCGTACTGCGCTGTATCGAAACCGTGCAATACGAAATATAATATCGAATAATGCAATTTAAAATTTTACGTTAGCTGAAACTTCTCTCTATCTCAAGCGGGTATTCCAAGCAAAAAGACTTACATGCTTTGTGCATGTGGAGACAATTGCAAAAACAGTAGCGTATGTGGACGCATGGACATGTTGAAGATGTTGGTCAAATTGTATCGTTTTTGAAGAAGATTGCCGTTCAAGTCGGATATCGCAAAGAGAAGGAAATGCTTTGTTATTTTATTATTTCATATCATATCATAATTTTAATAAGTTTTTCTACATCTCAGATATGCAATGACGGGATATGGCTATAAATATACTATCCCATAGTAACCACATAATTGAAAAAACAAAAACACCATTTCCGGTATATTCAAACTTGCTTAGGTAAGTAAGAAGAATACGTTTGCGAACAACGACAAAACAACAAACTTAGTAACTAACGATAAAAACGTTAATTGTAAAAAAAAAAAATTTTAAGCTACCAAAAAACAATCAAGAAAAAAAAAATAAAAAGATTATAATAAATGAGGCCAGTAATTAAATTCTCTACGCCACTTCGCTTAGGGCAATACTTGAAGTATGTTCGTTAAAAAATATCAATCTTTTATTTCTTTTTCTTTATGACCAGTCACTGGGTGAACGTGTCTTCTACGCATGTTAAACAAATAAGAGTTATATCGAAGCCGCAGTCTGCCCGATCTGTAAGTATTGTGCCATGGTATGATAGATAGAATATTCTCTATAGCTAGAGCCACAAGCATAATAAGAGTACGGTAATTTAAATGCGGCAACTCGGGCACGACAACTCAGGTACGCCAGTTCGGATACGGAAGTGGCGCTTCTTATTTACTACACTATGCGATAGCCCATAGAAACAGATTCGAAAAAGGGATCAATGAAAAGAAGAATATGAAAATTGATTGTTTCTAAAAAGAAAACGGAACTAGAGCTATAAGCAAGAAATATTTTGTTTTGTAAAAGAAAGTTTAAAGAAAAATAAATAAAAGCACTACAGTAGGCCATGGTAGTTTTCAAATTAAAGTCATTATACAGGAAGTTGTCGAGAAATTGGTCTGATCCAAGTATGTTTTATCGCGTGTGCCCACGGGCCAAAAGACTAAGTTTTATCAAAATATCTTAACACTTGCGGCCTCTAGGTTGAACAGAAGAAAACAAGCTAAACAAAGAGACAAACAAGCTTAGATCGATTTAGAAAGTGAGCCTGAATCTATCGGTATCGGGCCTATTTCAAGTCTTTCTGGGTGTTGCATACAACCGCAAAAACTTAATGCACTCAAATACCACAAGTGATTTAAGATATAAGAACAAAGTTTTTAATGTACGACAAACATTGATTCCAACGTTTGAAGCAAGCTTTAGAGGTCGTAATCGAAAAAGAGTTTATTTTTATTATTTTTGAATTGCAACTGTAATCTGACAAAAGTAAACATTTAAGATAATATTTGTTTTTCAAAATAAGTTCCAGACAGAGATTTTCCCTTGCTCATGCTGTATCATGCCACGCTTTATGAGTTTTCGAATTATTTTCCCTATGCCTTACAAGCACTTACTAATCCAATGCACTTTCGGCTGTGGACACGAAAATTAACAATCAGAGTTTCGAAGCACATTAGATATGCTTTGAAAACCAATTTTTGATATCAGCTTGCAATCTCTTTTTTTAAGTAACTGCTGCATATCGCAAACAATATTAAAATATCCACATTTTTTTTTTTCATCTCTCAACATTAATTTAACATTAAATTTTATATTTCAAAAGTCATTAAATGTCTAAACTTATCTAGATTATGATGATTTCGCCATAAAAAGATTTCCTTTTAATTTTCATACATACGCATACACATATACAATATGCTCATATTCTCACACTCCGACTATTAATAAGAATTTTCAAATTCAACTTATGATTGTCATAAAACTTTATAAAGCATGGAAATTGTTGAGTCATGTGGTTAACAATAGCAAATTTTACGAAATTTCACTGCATATTCTTGTGCGTATGTGTGTATGTGTTAAAAGCTTGTACTTGCTCACATTCGATGCTCACATGAAATGTAAATTAATGCAAAGAATGGTTTTAAGCTAAAAAAGCTTTTATATTTTCTTATTTTAGCACAGGGCTTAAAAAAGTTAATGACTTGCATTTAGTGTTTACTAGAGAAGAGTAACTAAATTAGAAAAAAAAAAAAATAAATTAACAAATGAGTAAAAGCAAGATGTCTTCTTTGCCAGGTTGATTCCATTGCTACGTCCTACTGAGTAATTTAATAGTCAAACTTTTCTCTAAGGTCTGCAGTAGAGAAGTGCGTAACTTTGATAAGAAGCTCCTAACATTTTACGGAGAGTTAAATTTGCCCTGCAATTGGTTTCAAATTTTCGGAAAACTGCTATTGTTAGTGGCTAAGCGTTCGTGAGCGGTTTACTATATTCACTTCACATTATTCTTTGGTAAGCGCCTAAGAAGCAATAGTAAGTTGTATTCGTCATTATTTTAACAGAAGATCAAAGTTATCGCGGATTTACTATATTACCACATGTATAGGAATCTGATGTACTATCAGTGTTATCTATACCGTGGGACGCGGCAATGATATTAATGTTTGTCAAGGTCAAACGAAAATTTTTGGGAAAAACGTACACAATTCCTATGTTCATCGATGATCTTTTTAAATTAGCTCACTCAATAGCTTCGTATCTACACTGGCTGATTTTTCGCGATATTTTTGTATACAATTGATACTAAAGGTACGAGTATTAATCTGCAGCTATTGTTTTACTGGTTTAAAAATATGTCTTTGTATATATCAAAACATTAGTGCCAGAAAATGTTTTTCTTTTCTTATTATAGCATTATTAAGACCCACATGAGGGCCTGCTTTGACTTTCGTCAGAATTCGACTCGATTCGTCGGCGAAGAAAAGATATCGAATTATTTTTTAATAACATACCTAGCTTGCGACCAGCACGGTTTTCTTCAACAGTTCTGACTTTCATCAAACACTCAGATTGTTTTATAAACGCAATTCTTAATCATTTTTGAATCATTTGCTTGGTATAGATATGGATATATTAAGTCCCTATGGCCAGTACATGTGAGTACTGAAACAAGCGCCAGTTTAGTTCATCTAAAATTGAGAAAGTAGCTTTTGAAAAGTGTTACATAATGGCTCCATCCATCAAGTTATGCTCATTCTCATTCGCTCTTGCGACTTCTCTTCTGGAATATAAGGGATTCGTAAACGATCTTTTTTCGCTGTAAACTTTTCTGTGTGCTAGCAATTGGCAATCGCTCGATTAGGACCATGTAAGCGTTTTTCAACGTTAATGTAAAACAATTTCAAAAAAATTGGTCTCTTTTCTATCGGATATCATTCAAGATATCACTCGTATAAAACAAAATTTTTGGAAAATTGCTGCCATTTTTCAGGAAAGTTTCTGTTTGTGTTGCAGAGACGGGACGAGAAATGCCATGAAAATATTCAAATGGCTGATTGAATATGTTTATGAGTGTGTTACTATTCATGACAGTAATACCAATTCATGTGCAAACACTGAACGATACGTACACATGCAAATATAAAAATGCACTTTGTGGCAACGAAAGTCATTTTATAAATGTTGACTGTCATTGAGAATGGATGTCATCAACTCTGCAAAAGCAACAACTAAAATCTATGTTAAACCCCTTTCCACCAAATAATCGCTTTACAAAATATTTCTTTCATTTTTTACACTTATATATGTACATATAAATATATGCATACTTGTACAAGTTCATGTTCGTCTATTTGTCTGACGAAAGTGATGAAATTGACAATTTCACTTGAATGGTGTGTGTGGCGGCATGTGTTGCATTTAACAATCGCAATCAGTTAAATTGCTCTGATAAATGTCAACATTTGCATACTCAGCTAAGCATCAGAACAACGCTGTTTGCTCAGGGGTACGGTGATATCTCGATGTCAAGAAAAGTGTGTTGTTCTGATGCCACACACATGCAGGAAAATTAACATTGAATCGGTTTTAGTGACATCACTTTGGCAATTTCTATGCCTTCATAGGCAGACTCAGAGAGAGAGAGAGAGAGAGAGAGAGAGAGAGAGAGAGAGAGAGAGAAAGAGAGAGAGAGAGAGAGTCATCTTGTACCTTTTTATATCTTACCAGCCAATAGTTAAACCATTTAATCATCCGTGACATATGAGTATTAAAATTTGAAACACTTGCTACATAGTAGTCCCATAGTATAATTCATTTAAAATTCTTCTCATTCATATTGAGTTAATTTGTGTATCTTTCGAAACTTTTGATAGAAAGTTTTACCGTAAAATTATATTTTCGTGGTCAAGTTTTTGAAACGAAAATTGCTAAACATGATTTTCGAAAACCGCCAACGACCGTTTAACTTAATTGGTATGGATTGCACGCATATAAAGCAACTCTTAAGGAAAATAGCATTAGTCGATATTTCAAGCACACGCGTAAATAAACGCAAAACTTTTATTATAAAAGAAAGAAAACAAAATTATTTGTTATTTATTTATTGTACCAGTACGGTGCATGTTCTTGATGTTTCTCAACGAAACGAGAAACGTGTGGTTCGTTAAAATGGCTGTTTCCAAAAACTTTCTCATTCCAATTTGCCATACTTAAGCTTTAAGAATTCCATGTTTGGGGTTTGGGAAGAGTGGCTTGTATGGTTATGTTGTTATCATTTAAGATTGTGTAAAAATTAATGGCGTACTATATAATCTATAGTAAAGCTTTCATTTTTTGTTTTTGTTTTTAATTTTGTTAACGAAACCAAAGCCATTTATAAGTTGCTTGTGTGTGATTTTTTGATTTTGTATACTTTATGGTGACTCTAGTTTGAAATATCTTTACGAACTAAATTTAGTTAACAAATTTTCCTCATAAACAAGTTATAACGCTACAGCGAATTGCGGACGACCTTTGAATACCCTACACTATACTGCCCTTATTCATATAACGATTTTGCAAAATAAGGCGTTATATGGGAAGTGGTTGAAAAAGTGCTCCGACCTGAGCCATTTTCATTATATAGGACAAAACACGTCAGTCGGTGCAACAATTTACATCAAAAATTGCAGCTTCTATGTTTGGACACAAGAAAACAACAGGTTCAGACAGACATACACACAAACTACGCAGACAGTATGAAATAAAAAGTCAGTCCATCTCAAGTCCTTCTGTCCGTAGAAACTTAATGTGTATGGTATAATAATTTTAAATAGTCTTAGAATTTGATTGGTTTGCAAACCTGTAGTGCTGGCTGGGTCTAATCCAACACAGTATCATGAAGTTGCTGAATGGAATTAGATTTAGTTAGCAAAGCGATGTACAGTAAGCGCCCTACTCATTTTTCTGGTGCGCACATGTGTGCCATGCTTACATTTCTTAATCTAATACCTGTTCTAGATGGAAATCTAATATTATACACGTTAAGGGAAATCCGAATTTGTATTGTTGCAAACTGATAATGTTATGGGCAGTATATTCTTAATCTACGAACAGAGTAAATAGCATAAATTTTCTCTTCTTTTATCATTTAACTGACACTTTTGTCTAAAAACATATTTCACAATTTTTTTATTGTAAATAATTTCGGTTTTTTTTTAATCTTAGAGTTCACAAGCAGTTCGTAACTAAACATTATGCAAAAATAAAAAAAAAATTTGCCAAATAAAACCGGAGAATATTTCTTTTGCAAAAATAAACTTTCCTCGTCTTTTCGTTAACTTTAACGAGAAAGATTAATACAAGCTTTAAGTTAAGCGAGCAAGCGGCATCGGTAAAAAATTCTGTTCGTTTTTTGTATGCTTTGCAGCAATAGGAATGTTATGACAGAATAGATCAACAGGATAAGGAAATCGAAAATTGAAATACATTTTTCGGATAAATATTGAATCAACCAGCAATAGCTGGCTCTTATGCTCTTAGCATCCTAAGAGGGGAATGTACTATAGGGACATTTTTGATCAACGGCACTTTTTCCACCTTCTCCGTTTTCACACTACGTTAATTTTTTCACCGATTCCATAACCTATATCATGCTACTTACAATAAGGCATGAAGGTGATCATATCTTGTAGTCTTTTCTAGGGATTGTCAGCCACCATGTCAGGGAAATTTTCAATACTCGAGAAATGCGTGCAGTACAGTTCTTCGATTTTATCATTTTTGTATGTTACTAGTATGATACCATGACGAGTTTTCTATTACACCCTTATTGAGCAAATTACATAGAACTGCTTATTAAAAAATTTTTAGAAGCTATCGGAGAGCTTATGTTATCTACTAATTAAAATTTCGTAAAACGCGACATAGGTTTAAAAAAAAAACAAGAGCAAGGAAAAATTTGAAAGCAAGAGCTGCGCGTCTGAACCTGCTGACATTATTGCGCCACTTCGCTTCAATATCGACTTAAAATTTTACCTAGAGAGAGGCAAATTACCTGACGTGCTTATGATTAACAAAGAATTTGATGAAGAGATTGATGATGAGAGTTAGCTGCAAAGCGAATCTGCTTGACAACTTTGAGAGAAACAATCAGCAATATTCCTCCCGCAAAAGACAAGATCAACAGAACCGGAAAATTGCCAAAACATTTGAGTCCATGAAAAGGTTAAAACAACTTTAAAAAAGGCAACCCGATCAGATACATACCTTCCAGTGAAGTATCAGTATGAAGGTCTCATCTAAGCGATAAATAACCCAACGTAAGTCGATTGCGTAAAATGCATACCTAACTCTTACAGACAGCGAAAATATCCTGTTTGCATGACTTTGCGGACATGCGAAGTGTCAGACTTTCCTGCTGCCTCATGCAAGGATAGTTGCCGCGATGGCGTAAAATAAAATTAAGTCATATTAAACGAAAACAAAAGGGAGAAGTTTTTCCAAAATAAATGCTATACAGGCCTAATAGACTCGAAGCCGCCTATTGCACACTTTCTAGTTTATCTGTTTAAGAGTGAACCGAAAAAGTTGTTGAAAAGGAGGATGCGATTAATTGAACGCCCTAAAACGTTTGCGTGCCGATCTTGGACTGGTGCCAGGTTTTGCTGATCAGCTTCATCTAGAGTAAGTAAAATTAAAAGAACTCTGGGTACCATTAAGCTATCTGATCGAAAGCAAAGTGCATTAGTATCGTTCAACTTTGTTTTCCATCTCTTGGTTGCCCACAAATTTTTAGGTGAAATTAAAACAAGCTTAGCCCGTCACCATGCCCAGCCATAATAGTTACAAATTTGTTTACCTAACAATTAAATAGCTGGATAAGAGTTAGAAAAGTTTTTTTTTTATGACTTAAGATATATTTACTTATTCATAAAAAATTTTTAAGTTTTTGTGGTAGGCTAAGTGATTATTAGCGATAACAGTCGTCCAAGAGAGGGGGGAGAAGGAAAAAATGTAAAAAGAACGCATCCAAGTAAGACATTTTCTTTTCCATATTAAGCTGGGATTAAAAACTTTTTCAACCTCGCGAAGTAGGAAAGTGTAAAACATTAAAATAAAGTAAACGAGCAGGTAATGAAAACAAAACTATTACACATTTATTTATAAGTAAAGGCATAAAGCAATGGTATACCAAACCGCCACATCATCATGATCATCGTCGCTACCGCAAACGAAGAATGCAACATTTACTCACAAATGTTTATTTAGCACTCTTGGTTTATGCACAGCCTTAACGGTCTTGCCTATGCAGGCAAACTGGCAAGCAGTATACATCACCATGTGATGGGTAAAATGTGCTGAATATGTGCGTTGATGCTAAAGTAAGGTATGTATGAGATGATGTGCTAGTGAATGAAGTGAAGCAAACAACACTCAATGATGGAAATGTATGTACGTACTTACACATGTATAGCACACACCCATATATATATATATATATATATATATATATATATATATATATAATTTTATATATAAATTTGCTTAGGTGGCATAAAATTTTTGCTAAGTTTAGTATATTTTTTTTTTCTTCTTTTTTGTTGAATTATGCTAGCAAGCAAATTACGGACAAGGTTTAATACGGTCGCCAGGAGGGAAAGAAAAGGGTAAAAAACTTAAAACTACAAATGTAAACATAAATAAACGCATACACACATACATCTGCATGCAACAATAAGTTGTCGTTGTTAAGTGGCGGCTTTAGCTTAATTGCTGTTCTTTACTTCAGTCATTCAGTTGTATTATGACGAGTTGGCAGAATGTTGTTAAAAATTTGAAAGGGAAAGAATAAAGAGAAAGAAAGCGGACAAAAAGAAAATGAACTAAATCATTGAAAATTTTCATATAATCGTTGTTTAGCTAAAATATTTTTAAATGTTTATTTTAAGTAAATGAATGCTGTCAGCTTTTGGTGAGATGCCAGAAAGTAAATAGGGCTTTAACAAAAATAATATTTAGCGAAACTTACTATAGCTTATCGAGCAAGCTAAATTTAGAAATATGGTGTATAGGATGTATACGTTCTTCCGTATATTCAAAAATAAACTTTAATAGTGTTCTTGTAGTCTATCACTGATCAATTTTCGTTTATGCCTCAATTATTAATAAATGCTTTCAATTATTGAACAAGAACGAAAAGGGATTACCTGAGAGGAATTAAACGACTTCCTCTAAAACGGATGGTCATTTGTAGGGAGTGGTCGTAAAAATTGTCCAATCCAATCAATTTTTAAAATGCAACGAAATATTACCTCATAAGAATATTTCGAAAATCATGATCTGAATATTGACCAAAAAATCACATATATGAATACATCAGATGGATGGGCAGGAAGACAAACTGCAATTAATTCAGCAAATTATCCTGAGGAATAAGAGTCTTATGCCTGCATCATTGTCCCACTTTCACTTCAAGCTTGATTGATTTTGGTGAAGTCTGTTTTAGCCTTTTCGTTAGTCAGAGCGAAAAAGAACGAAATTGTATCTGATTTATTAAAGCAACACGTATTCTTAAAGAAGAGACTTACTCAGCTTCGGAGAAAGTTTATTAAAAAGTTTAATGTTTCCTGTTATTAAATCTATTATATCTGGCGAGCTTTGGCTACATACGAAACTACCCTGCAAAATAAGTGACGATTGCTTAAGTAGCTTTTCTTGTTTCATGATAGACGGAAGTTTTACTAAGAAGAGAGAAAAGATTTTATATATTATTGTAAGCAAAGTATATCAATTATCAAAAGTAAAATAAGCGCAAACAGTAGAGTGTGGCACGACCCACCAACAAATTCTCTACACCACTTTGTTTAAGACAGTTATTCATACAATGACTTCTCAGAATAAAATGTCATTTGCCCTTGGGTGCCCTTTGATGAAAATATTCCAAAAAGTTGCGGCCTGTAGGTTGAACACAAGAAAACAAGATGGACAGACGGATAGACGGACAGCCGGACAGGCAAACTTAATCCATATGAATATAATAAAATACAATGACAGGTGGATGTATCTCAAGTGCTTTCGGGTTTTGTACACATCCGCACTAAGCTAATATGCCATAACATCACACGTGCTGTAGTATATAATCAGTGTCTTTTACATCATCTTCAGCATTTCTTGTGCCTTTCTTTTATTTGTATTATCATGTAATAAGATTATCGTGACATATTATATCACCTAATATACGGAGATACACAAAATGCATTACAAAATATGTAAAGTAACCCACGGGTTAGGTCATCAACCTAATGCCCTACAACGCAAGCGGTAATACAACCGCTTGCGTTGTAGTAGCACGCTGGTAATGAACCTACATTTCATTATTGTCGGATACTTAAGGTAATCTCTAAAGCTAAAAACGTAGATTTATAGACCGTTCTTTTCTAAGCCGTGCTTTTAAGCTAAAAAGTACATTACTTGTTATTGTTTATATTTTGTTCAAGTTGTTTTTCTTTTCTCTTTTTATTTTTAATGAAAAGATAATAAGAAATTATACTTTTTCTGAGTTTTAAAGCTATTTTTAACTACTTTCTCTTAACTATTTAAAACAACCTTTGTGGACAGGTAAGCGTTTAAATTCCTTTTTGCAGTCTACCATAAATGCAGCAACCTTTCGAAATTTTTATTTTATGCTAAAATAATTACTTGAAATATTACAATTTTTATGCCCTGCACCACTTGGGGTAGAAGGCTACATTGGGATTGTGCAGGTGTATGCAGCACCCAAAAGGACGTCAGATGCAGCCACCTTTTATTATGCCGATGGATTCAGGATCTCTTTCTGAATCGATTTAAGCTTATCTAAGAGTCTACTTTTGTTGTATTCAACCCATAGAACGTAGTTTTTGAGATATTTTGATGAAATCTGGTGCACCAAAGTAAAGTACAACGCCTTACTTTGAAAAGCCGTCGCATGAATGGTTGTAGGGTATTTAATGGAGGGATGTGACCCACTATAGTGTTGTTACTTGTTTACTTTAATTTCTCTTGGAGTTTGGCGGATTAGTAACTATATTTGTTAAAGTAATAGAGCAAGAAAATTCCCCAGTTAAGAGATAAAAAATAATTCATGAATTCATTTTACAAAAAAGTTTGAATCTTTTTTTTCGGCGCTACATAATAATTTGACTAAAAAATACAGTTATAATTACAAAAATATGTCCGTTTAGACGGCAGCATAATTCCGTCATTAAACGCATTTCCTAATTTCTGGCCACACAATGGAAGACACGGTCGGACCATGCGTTCTTTTAGACTATTTGTTTAATATATGTATATGTGTATTCAATATATATCATATAATTTTTCCGAAATTGTGACAAGTGATGCAACTTGAAAACGTTTTCCGACTTGTAATTATTTACGAAATAAACATCGGGTAAAACTTACAATTTTTTTAAATATAATTTGTTGTACACTATACAAACTTAAACCGCACTCTAAGCTCTCCATAGCTTTAATTAACTTAGAACATTTTATAGATCATCTGCAAATATCTAACCCTTCGACGATACGATGCCCGCAGGAAGGTCATTTATAGAAAACGAGAAAAGTTGAGAATCAATCTAATCAGTAGAATCGGTCTCGCAAGGCTGACTGATAACAATACCCTTTGGGATTGATTTGTATGAAAGTCTCAAAACCACAAAATCACAAAAACAGATACGTCCCAATTATTATTATTATTATTATTATTATAGATTTAGCCAGAGAATAAATTCTAAGACTAAAATCTTAAAAAGCACAAGCATCTAAAGCTTTCGGCTTTATTAAAAACTCTACCGTACTTGAGATTTGAACTCACGACCATTGAATTGCTATTCGAGACTCTTACGTACTCGGCCACTCAGGCGGATACGTCCCAATTAACACACTACAAAGTTCTCCAAAAATCTCCAGCTTATTTTTGGTTATGTGCGAAAACTTGATATATATTAGCCGCACCTTCAAAAATCGAAAAAAATATCTTAGGATTACCTGAGAATTGCTCGTCGTATACTGAACATTGCTAGAGTAACATATATTCTTCAAAGAAGCCCTACAAAAACGAGTCTAATCAATGAGAGAACCATTAGCAATTCATTTACTGTCGGCTTTTTCATTGCGGAGTCTTAAGTTTTTGTTAAATCAGTCTCCTTTACCACGTACAGTATCGTTAGACTTAATAGGAATTAATGCTGAAACAACGGAGAAACAGAGGAAGGTGTGTTGTAAATCACTAACAATGAATTGTTAATACCATGTAATTGTCTTCCCAGTCCACATCAGGCAGTACATGTTTAAGTATGCAGTAGTCTGTGTTCTTGAATGCAAAAATATTATTGAAATCTGCACGCTTACTATTACGATAACGTTGGATGTTGGCAACACTTTGGACGTATGAAAAGAAAAACGTTGATTCAACCAATTCCCCTTCGCATTGCATAGGGATTAAAAGCGACGAAAGCATATATAGAAAATTACATCAAAGAGCTCAGTAATATCTGCTTGGAAAAGAATATGCGTAAGATAAGTTCAGTCTGCTGAGCCCAGTCAGGGGCGCTTCATAACTAAAGTCGTGAAATCATATCTTTAATTAAGCGCAGAATTTTGGTGTAAATTTAAATATTCAACGAGGGAAGAGGAGAAAATGTTAATCTTAATAGGTATACCGGATAGCTAATGTTTCGTCAGGTCTTTTAGGGTTCAGACGATAGTGTTAAGCTTTGTGTACCTATTTGATAAATTATGTTTCTACAAACATTTTAGTCGGGACACAAGATTTCTCCATCTCCGATCAATGCAACTCACGGAAATAATAAAGGTATCAGATTTTCTCAGACTTCTAGAATCCTGGTACAAAACCGATAGCTCTTCCTCAGTATTTTGAGAAAGCGGACGGTAAGAGAGAATAGCATATTCTTTGCTTTTTCCAAGGAATAGGTTCCTTCATCAGCCTACCCTATATTACGGAGGGGTCGTGAAGATGAAATATTACACGCTTTTGTTTAAACTAACAGATGATACATAGCTTCAAAGAAAAGCTTTATTGGCCCAAGTAAATTTTTGCTTGTTCTGGACATAAATATTAACTTGCCGAAGCCTCTAAACCATCAGCAATGTTCCAGAAAGTGCACTGAGCCAACAAGGTCAAGGAAGATGAAAGTCGTCGCTGTTTCTGATCAAAGTTCACCAACTCTCGGGGCGAGGGAAGTCTCCGAATTGCTTTTAATAATGTATTTTATTTTTAAACAGGTCAAGCTTTCTCAAACGTCGAAGCTGTCATGAGCGTTAAACAAAGTCAAGATGAGAAAGAGAAGCAATTTTATGCATTTCACCCCTGGTAGTGTTAATGGTTTTTGCATATTTAGGAACTTCAGTTAGCGTTTCATCTGACGTGTACAGTACTTTCTAGCATGAGTTCGTGAAAAAGAGATTTTAAAGTTTTCACTCTTTTCAATACGTACACTAAAGAAGAAATGTCTTGATATTGTAGACATGTTCTGGGTCTTCCTAGTTTAAATTAGCATCAGCAACTATTGCTGTGCATCAAAGAAAATCTTTGTCTTACCAAATTATGCAGGAATTCCGAGCAAAGTTTCCTTTTTAAGCATTTCAATCAATTTTCTGTGCTTTGCACAACAAGCATGAAAACGTTTGTTTTCATTGTTCTCATGTTTAACAATTGATTTCAATTTCATTAACGCTTTTGTTCTGATTGCAGTCGCTGTTGTTATTATTATTGCCGTTTTGATGTAGTGGCCATTGTTGAAGTATGTAGAACAAGATTTTCCTTTTATACAACTTAGTGTCGGAAATCCATGATGATGATGATCAGTATGAGCTTGGTGTTGATGTTGCTGATAAAGATGACATTGTAGTTGAAACTGCTTACCAATATTTCTGCTATTATTCTTGTTATTGCTGGCATGTTGTACATCTCAGTGTTACCGTCACATTAAATTTAATAATTTCTACAATTTTCCAAGTCTGAGTTTCTTATCCTAGACGCTCTCATATCCTGGAGATGCATGAAATGAGATTTGCTTTGTCATTTACATCCATACATTATTTAGAGAATATTTTAGAACCTTAAGGCAAATGTCATAGACAGTACGTAGAACAAAAATACATATATACATATATACATGTATTTGTATGTATATGTATACGCACTTCTAGTTGTCGTGCTGGTGCAAATTTAATTTACTTTATTAGAGAAGAATTATATAAAACATAACAAAAGTTTTCTTATAGTGAAAGGAGAAAATCATATTTTATTAATAATATATAAAGAGACGCACACAGCTTGTGTCAAATTTATTTATATATATAAAATTCTTTAAAAACAAAGGCATATCCAATGCAGTCCAGCTATCACTATTATGACACGAATTCGTATGCTATGGCCTTTTGTAATTTTTTCTTTTTCTTTTTTTTTTGTTATCGTTTTTGTTGTATTTATTATTGTCAACACCTTCATCTGCCATTTTTTTTATTATCTCTGTAGTAGCAGCTCAAGTACCTACTCGTTATTATTGAAAGCATTTCGTATGAATTGTGTCACCTTACCGTGCAACGAATTGAATTGTTTCTGCACAATGTGTGATGAGAGCGAAGAGGTTTTATTTTTACATTTACAAACGAATCAAAATCATTGATACACTAACTTTATCATTCTGTTTGAGTTTAAGATTTCATAAAGCGTATGAATAGGTTCTTGATCTATGTAATATTTTGAGAGTTACTCTCATCGAAACTCGGTCGCAAAAGTTGAAATAAAACATTATGAAGTGTAGCGATAGGTTTCCATAGATAAACAACACATACAAATACATTGTTGCCATTTTAAACATTGAGTTTATAGACGCGGATAATGCGAAAGTGCTTGGAAGAATTCGGCGAACAGCGAAGAGCTGAAATTAATGTCAAACTTTCTTGATTTAGGGTTCAATTCCATATCTTCTTGAATAAGTTTTAAAAATTCTAAGACCCAGGTTTTCAAATTGTTCGATGCCGTCACAAGAGAAAATCCCGAAAACGTCCAACTGATCAGACATGTCATGCAATGGTTTATCGGAGATTTAGCGGTTCTGCGGAAAAATGATAAAGACGGGCTGCCACTATATGAAAACATAAAAAAGGAAAGTTGTGATGTATTTCCTGACATAATTTCAAATCCTTTTTATTGAATAGCTTAAAAAAGTGAATGATGGCCATAGCGATGGTGCTGTGGTTAAAATATCCGAAAATGTTATAAAAAATATTTTTATAAAAACTTTCGAACGTTGACGTGAAATTCGTAATAAATAATTAGGAAAATCAGATTTACTTGAAAAATCGATTACTATACACTAGTGGTGTTGGGTGTTCAATGTTCGTCTTAACACTATCCCAGTCCGTGCTTTTATAGATATATCTGACATAACAGCTAACAATAGCCCTGTCATGTCGTATTGTTCTTTTTTTTCCTGGGGATTCCGTATTGTAATCACAAAAAGCAAAAAAAAACCAGAGAAAATTTTGTAAAAATTTTTAAAATTGTTTCCTCTTTCCCAAAAACATCACAAACATCTCTGCCAAGCAACCTAGAGCGCAGAGTAGCAATAAAGCAACATAACGATATATTCCTTGAGAAGCATCAAAGTGAAATTGTCTGTGGAAAATCCATTTATTCTTGGGTAGCGCCTTTTTTTTTTTTTTTTTTTGAGTGCTGTTGATAAAGTTTGTTAAACATGTTTTTCCCTGCTTCAGCTTTTTTGCTTTGTCTTTGTTTTTTTTTCACGGTGTCTTAGTATTTCAACTATGGTGCAATGCAGCAAATTTGATTTCATTATTACTATTTTTTGGACAATATCCAGCGTTTCCTTAGATGCATTCTTTTTCTTTGTTTTTATTTTAATTCAATATTTGTGTTTAGCATATTTTTATATAATGATCGTTACGATATATACGAAACATTTTTAGAATTCCTAAATGTAAACTTTAGTAGTCTATTGCTTGCAATCTAATCGAGTTTAGAACTCGATACACTTTATTAGATTATTAATATATAGACTGCCAAAGGTAGCGTCATGGTATGGTTTTGCCACTGCGGAGTACACATTTTCATTATGGTGTTTCGCAATACGGAAGTAATCGTGAGTGGATTCATGGTCACTCCGTACGCCTGCCCATGGGTATTTTCGTACGTTCGTACATAGAGAGTGAATATATCCATGAAATGTTGCATGCAAAAAAAACTAGTGACCATAATTGTCAATGTAATTTACAATCAAATTTTGACGTCAAAGTCAATTTCAAATTCGATTGAAGAGAGGTGGAGACGGAGATCTTACGCAGTAGATCTGTATATAAAACAATGGGATTATATATATTCACCTGTCTATTGGAATCATAATTGAAGTTAACCGAATTGACATCGGTCTCCTATTTACTGCCGTCCCTCCTATTTACTGCTGTCGCTTTCGTTTCCATCCGGCTTACAACGAATTATCAGGTGTTAACATGCGACAAATATAAGCAACAAAAATAAAAAAATGCGTAATTCTAAGACCATAGCTCATAGTCTGGGTAACCCAACAGGAGCATCACAAGGCACAAAGCTATTTTTTATTTAGGTTTTTGCTTGACTCAAGAGCATAGCTTCTCAAAAAATTGACGTTCGAGAGTTTAATCGTGACGATGCTAAGAACCTCTAAGTATAACTTAGGAAAAAGTAAAAAATTACCAGTGGCAATTGTAAGTGAGGCCTTGAAGCTACCAATTTTGCTTATTTTTATTTTCGAAATTAGTCTAACACGAATGATTAAAGAAAATTCAAAACAAAACATTCCTTTTCAGTGTAGTTCTGAAATCATAAACATGATTTTATGGGAAGGAAGGACGACGTACCGCGAAAAATGTGAAGGAATCGATTCCGCTACTCGCGCTAGGCGTATCCGATATTTTTAGAGCGTTTCGTTGTACATTTCTATGCTTTCGAAGCACTTAACAATATTGGCTTCTAAAGAAATGTGTTAAGATGATCCAAGACTTCCAATTTATTTGTAATCATATTACTAGAAAACACATGCAGCTTTAGTTTTAATATCTGATATTTTGTCAGACTTGGCCATAGATTTCTGCATAGCCTCAATTTCTGTTGTTGGTTTTGTTGATTTGTAAAACCTTCGTTCTCTAAATTCTAAACATGCATTTGTATTGGATGTTCAATGTGCTTTTAATCTCCGGCATCGTCACATAGCGCTCAGCATGGTTCTCTACGTAAACCACAAATTTGCATTCTATTTCTTCCCATTACCTTTGAGAAATATCAAAGCAAAACAGCTGTACAAGCATACCAATAATTCCGCATGCTACATGCTTCTCTCCCGCTTCGCTATTCGGCTTCATGTTAGTTGTTGCTTCTCGTCTTTTAACAATTTTGATACGTGTATGCCTATATAATATGCCTGTATAATAACCACAAAAGGAGACTTAATTCTAGGAAGAAGAAGAGTTTGATCTCCGTTTGATTGTTGATTTCAAGATATGTAGAGCATATGCTCCCGCACACAGTAACATATTAGATGTGTTTCAAATAAAACTAATTCTTAATCATTCGTTTTTGCACTATGCACACACAGAGTGCATTTGCACACTCCCCGCGAACGTTAACAATTTCCACATGTTATTGTTTTTTGTACAAAGAATTCTCTTATCTCTGCTTACGTGCGAGAATAACGCGCTCATAAATATTTACATAAGTTTCCATAACTTATTATACCATAGAGTGTTGTATGCATGAAATGCTCCACAGCGTATTGCACACGTTTGGTTGTTATGCGAAAAAAAAAAGCAAAAGGAAAAATATATCTCGAAAAGTTTTTAAACCAAGAAATTACAACAATTTCGTGCAAAGTGCAAGTTTTACGATTGCAAAGTTTCGACAATGCGTAATCTAACAGTTAGAAATCTTAACAGGAGTGGAGAAAGGGAAGAGAGAAGAATGACACACATACACCTAAATAACAAGTGAGAATTTCATATAGATTTGAATTTTTTGATTATTTTTGTATAAAATTTTTGTGCACTCTACACTAAGCAGCAGGCATTGTTGGTTTTCAAGAAAACTTTCCATGTAAAGTAGAATTCATAGCAACATAGGTTTTTGATCTAAACAGATAATAATTGCGAGTTCCAATCTCAAGTGCGGTAGAGTTTAGTCTGATCGTAGCTCTAGTGAGTAGTCAGTCGGTAAAGTCGTAACACTTATCGATTAAGCAAGCATGAACTAGGCTGCGGCTACGACCTCTGTTTCTCTTTCTTCACTCTTGCTGACTGTCACCTTGTTTTGCGAACAGAGGAAGGACCTCCCTTGAGTGATTGGTTTGTATTAGTATGTTAGTTTTCATTTAATTTTAATTGATAATTCGATATCCAAAAGCTAATTGAAACTTATTTTTATATCATAGTCTATGCAGATAAAGCCGTAAATTGTCTTCACTTAAGCGCCCAACACTGAAATGTAATCCTCTAAGATTCTTGGAAAATAGCGTAAATCTCACACTTTGATATCATTCGGACAAGATTTGCTTACTTATTTTCAAAATTATTCAATAATTCTTATAATATCTAGCGAGCCATTGCGACAAATTCTACAAATTATTATAACAACTTTGATATAAGTAAATGAAACAAATTGGATTAGCTTCTAAATATTTGTGTAGCACACTTTTTAAGCAGACTGTCGTCTAACGCGTCATTTCAAGTGTTATATAAACTCTGATAAGAACAAACGTGCATGTGATTACATACATAGATGATATGTGCTTCCACCTATTTTGACCAACGATATTTACTCGCGAAAATAATAAAGTAATGTGAAGTAACAACGTACACAATCGCTGATTTTGATCTTTATAAAGTAACAGTTTTGCGTTTAGTATTATTGAGTTACAAAGTGCAATCAGATGCTAATCATGGAACGACCCAGTTGCATTTTCGCCTTCCTTGCTTTTGTTGTTTGATGTGAAGCAACCTGCTGCCAAAGCCCATCAAATACTTTCAGCAGCTTATGTCGATAGGGCTCCATCATATCCCAATTGTCGGTTTTCGTTTCAACGGTTTAAAATCATTTTGGTGTCCATGGCAAACAAAGGGATGGTAGATCGAAAAAGTTCGAAGACAATAAATTTCAAGATTTATTGGACGAAAACCTAACTCAAATTCTCGAAGAACGTGCAAATGGCTTAGCAGCTGTTGAATCAATTGCTTGTGTGGCAGAAAACGGAGAGTTTTCTCTTTTATTGCAACTGCTGATCAAAAGTTGATCTAGTATGACAATCCCGGCCGCAAAAAGTCATGGGTTAGTACAGGAGAGCAGTTCATGTCGACAACGAAGCGGAATCTTTATGGTCAAAGTTTTTCTGAATATATGGGGGAATTAGCAAGGTGTAGTGTATTGTGAGCTGCTAAAATCGTTGCTGCTGAGATGCCTACCGACAACAATTGAAGATATTGAACAATGTTGCAAAAAAGACCGGTAATAACGACTAACAGACGCAAAGTTATCGCCTTGCATGACAACGCTCGGCCACCCGTTGCAAGCGCATTCGTTCGACGTACCGCCTTCTGATTATCACAAGTTCAGATCGATATAGCATGGCTTGCTTGGCATGCGTTTTCGCAGTGCTGAAGAAGTCGATATTCTCAGTGGAACACGTTATCGCAATGCTGCCAGAAAAATGGGAAAAAGTTGAAGAGGGTGATGGAAAATATTTGTATTAATAAATATTAAACCAATTTTTCTCAATGAATGCCCTTTTCAAGTGAAAAAGTGATCGAAATACGTGCAACACCTAATACATTATATGACATGTCATTAAAAATTTGGTTGAAATTTTTCAAAGGATTCTTACGAAAATTCCTTTATGAACGATTGCGAGAATAGTTTGTTCGCATACTAACTGATATGAGAAGCATCTTTTGAAAGATTTCAATTTGATGTTGGATAATAAATGCGATTGATTTTAATAGTTTTCTGTTTTTATTTTGAAATAAGAAAATAAATTGACAGAATGTAAAAATTTTCAATATACATATTAACTAACTAGGTAGGGGTATAAAAAAATCGTTCACTGCAGATTCACATTTTATTCTCTTGCCTTTTACGGTTCGCTCTCTTTAAGGCACTGAATGTTGGATAAAGCGACAGAAACTATGCTGAAGATGAATAAGAAAACTTTTGCGATTATTGGTTTTGGTACCAATTGTGATTAAAAAGTATTGTGAATATGCAAAAATTGTTGAGCAACAGCTCAGGCACTAGAAGCATGAAAGAAACGCATAACGATATGGAAAACTTTTGAATTTTTGGTTAAAAAGCAAGTTGTAAAAGTTTTAAGTGCATATGGACCAATAATTTTCAACATAAAATATTAAAATATTTTTCACAAGTTTTTTCCTATAAATTTTCCGAGCAAAGAATTATTAATAATCTGTAACTGCAATTGTAAAGAATGCAAACAACTGACAATATAAATAAGCAGATAAGGCACAAAGTAATGGAACGATGTTTATGTTATTCTCATATTTTACACAACCACAAATCGCTTTTGCCTTTCTCCTTCCTTTGCCTTCCATTCTATTATTTATTCTTTTCTTTTTTTTTTTCTATTTAGCTATAATCCACTGACTTCCACTTAGTTTCCCTTTTCTTCCTTTTTGTCATAACTTAACGGCAAGGCATTAATTACAGTTATATTTAAAACGCTTTAATTAAATACATTTATATATGCGCATAACATACATACAAGCAGAACAATGAATGACTTTCGTATTGTATCGGATTACTAAAAAAATGAAATTATATTAAATTTTTCATTTCCTTTGTGGCAATAAAAAAATGTACAAATAATAGTTCAGCGAATATTATTTAAGTTATGGAATTTTTTTTGTAATTGGCTGTGCAACGCAAACTTAGGCAGACTATCGATGATCCGCACAAACCATTTATCTAAGATTAGTGGAAAGTATTTGCAAATGAAAAGCTGGAAAACTTCACAGTCATAATATGCGTTCCGCATATCTTTTATACAACCTAGTCACGTTTCGGACTTTCTCTAGTGAAGGAGAACTCGAAAAATGTTTCTTAAGCTTAGTCGATTTGCTCTTAAGTAAAAGAGAGGAGTGTATTGTCCTTTTAAAGAAGGATCAAGGAAAAAATTTTAAGCGGCATGTGTTCTTCAACAGTTGTAGCAGTCAAGGATTTTCCTGCACTCCTCACTGCAGAGTTTCATAGAATAAATAAATTGATAATACATCGGAGACAATATATCAGAATTAAAAGGACATAAGCTGAAGACTTTAGAGTAATTTTTACTTTCGCGCAAAATTATATGACGCATGCTTCAAGGTTTTCAAAAAAAAGACAAAATCCAGAAGGCCTCTAAGGTACAGAAGTCAATCAATCAGTAACGAAATCGAATGTTTCTGTGAATTAAACGCGGAAATGGAAACTCAAGGTGTTTCCACACGCCTACATAGAGAACTCTTCAAGGTACACAGGATTCGTTGAAAACTTATTTATTTGTTCATTAACGCGTTTGATTTTTTTTTTTTTTTTTTTAATTTTTAAATACAATAGTAACCCATATTTTATCTTTGGCAATTAATAGCCAATAGCCGGGAGATATTTATTTTTAATGTATCAGTAAAAAAAACGAAACAAAAAAAGAAATGAAAAGAATAAAAAATACTACATACATAACAGTATTAAAATTGAATTTATGTCAATATAAAATCTCCCACGTATCACGTAATGACTATACATGGGAATTTATTAATTTTGCCATTAATGAATGAAAGGCAAACAAAAAGAATAATTTACCGTTTTCTGAATACATTCTTATCTGTTTATATTTACTTTTGCACTTATATTTGCATAAATGAGTTGTTAAGGAATCTTCTTTTAAATGACAGGAAGAGTATAAATAATGTATGTTTAATAATTCGCCTGAAATTTTATGCCAGTTTTTTCATATATATTTTGTGGTTCCGAAAGTAAACGTAAATACACATACACACACACGCGCGCTTTTGATTGAAATTTCGACACATTTTTTTCCAACACATTTGTTTGGAACTTGCCATTTACTTGTGTGTATGCATGTGGCTTTGTGTGTGTGTGTGTCAATACATATATAGTTTCAGGGTGTGCAGAAATTATTGAAACTTATTACGTAAACAATGGATTCACGGTTACGTTTCATTCGTGTGGGATGAAGCTCATATTTGCTTAAATGACTTCGTAAATAATGATGTTTGACGTTTTGACGTAAAGAAAATACCTAAAGGACATTTATCTGTATCAAAATAAATTTCGGGCGTGGTTTTTGGGCTGTGGGCTGTGGGCTGTGGGCTGTGGGCTGTGGGCTGCCTTCATAAGACAATTTTTATAAATATTTAAGGAAACTTTTTCAACATTTAGTTAATTAACTAAATGTTTTTTACATTATTGTATAATCCCTTAGGTGAATGTAAAATTCCTGTCTTTCCCCATTTTAAATAGAATATGCGAAGTTTTTCAATTTCATTTTTATTTAATATAAACTGTTGTTAAGAATTTGCTAAAGTAAAAATGCCAACCATTTGGAATTTAAATTAAAATTCTTAGCTTTTCCAATATTGACCGCGGGCGTAGAATCGTTAAAAATTCTCAAAAAGATTTGCAAAAAATGCTAACAAAAAAATGCGTACAATAAATTTTCATGATACGAACGATGAGAAAGCACAATACAAACAAGCAGAAAGGAAATAGTATTAAAAACATAGCTTTTGGTTATGGGTACGAATGCTTGCAACCGACATGAAACGCTGATCAATGATAATTTCCATTGGGAAATTAAAAAAAAACACAAAGCTCTATGTTTATTAAGTCATGTTTTTCTTCCTGCAGAAGCAATTGAAAAGATAACGGAATTATCTGAGTGACAAAATATGCGTAATAAAAACGGTCCTAAAGTAAAATTTGATTTCGCTTTAGTGTATCTTAGATATTTAAGACTTTTAAGTAACAATAATACAATTTTGCAATTTCTTGTTAATTGAGGTCGTGTGAATAATTCCATCACAACTATTTTGTCATCATTTGAAGGAGAATGGAAAATCTGCTCCTTACAAGTCAGAGAAATTTATGTAATCCTTGAATGGTCTCACACACACTAAACACCTAAAACATAACTGTACAATACCTTTTATTTTTAATGCTAGTTCCCCTATTCTAATCTCACAGATTCGAAAATAATCGATCTCAGCTTTATTTGCACACTTATAACATTCCATTTTATTTTGGAATGTCTTCCATGCTAGGAGTAAGTTAGAGCAAAGTAGAGTATGTTTAAATCTGAAGCATGAAATATTTACATGTAAGAAATAATAATAAAAAATGATTTTATCTAAAAAGTTGAGTTTTGGACATTTTAGATATTCCTTCGACCAAACATAGATATTTTATTTTTTTTTACTTTCTCATATTAGTTCATTTTAAGTCAAAACCGTCAGCATGTATATATTGAAAAATCTTCAGTGTAAAACTTTTTTTGTATAATAATTTATGATTATTTTTTTCCCACCCTGAAATTGTACATATTGTTCTGTTATATATAAGTCAGAAGCCTGGCAGTTGATGTACGTACAAAATGTAACAAACTTGTTAACATTATTTAACATGTAATGCCAAAGGTCATATATTGTGAAAAGGATTTTTAGACAAAATGTTTCCAGAAAATTATACGTATAATAAAATTAGAACTTGTCTTGGATACATGAGAGGTGTAGATGGTATAAAAATGGTAACATTAATAATGGATTGTTCTTTATTCAATTAAAAACTTACTTATCCTTCTGTAGTCCTCATAAATAATTTAAGGAGGCATGCATTTGATTTAGAGTAAGTAAAGCAATTGTATTTGTCATCAAATATATACGCACGACCGTCAAGTAGGCGAGGATGCTATAGAAATCTAAAATACGTTTTGGGAAATTTATTAAAAAATGTGTTTTCTATTTTCGTCATTGCATTTACTGTATAAATCCTCTATGCAAAATCTACAGTTCTATGTTGAAGTCGAAAATGTAAGGTGCAATATGTACAAAATTGCAGGTGAAGCAACCAAGGGAAGTATTTTACGCCCCATACTCTGCTCAGTTTTCAATTCAGATTTTACGGTCATTGACAGCATTCTAACCGCGACATATGTAGATAACACAGCAATCTTATCTTCACCTAGTAGTTCCATAAACGTTTCCTATGAACTAAAAATTGATTTCAACAAAATTTCGCTTTGGCTGGTAAATCCACGCATATTACATTTACACTGAGTAAGGGTTCTTGCCTGTCATCATTTTTGAATGGCAATAATATTCCTGTCAACAATGGTGTGAAATATCTTTTTTGACAACGCCGAACGCCAGCAACTTGACTTAAAAACCACAAGGTTCTATTGACTATTTTCTCCAGTATCTCAAGTTGACCTAGAAAAGAAATGCATTTTATAAAAGTTTGTCCTCCAACCTATTTGGACTTATGGCATGTACCTATCGAGACAAGGTGCTTGTTAAGCTGAACAATATTTCTTTTAGAGGAATCCAATGGAATAAGAAGATTGAATCATCATGTACGGGATCTTCCACTTAGAAATTCATTTATTTTTGTTCCTTACATTAGTTTATGGAATTTTCTAACTTCACATTATCCTTTTCATATATATAAATATGACATTTTCATTACTATATTCTTGCGATAAGCTCTGTCCTTTTCCTTGCCTTGTCATAATATTTACTTAATATCATTTTGGTTAGATTATAAGTTAAACATGTAAAAACAGAGAAAAAAAATTCACTGACGTATATCCTCTATTAGACCAAGCACATGAGCCCTATATGTACTGAGCACTTAGACCATTTTTCACCTTTCGCTTTTAAGGCGAGGTATGCTATTCTAGAGTAGCGTTGCCGCTTGTAAAATTATCGATCTTAGTTTCCTTTCTTATCATATAACATTGCTTTTCTTTCGGAATGTCCTTAGCACAAAGAGTACGGCATAGACTCAGTTGTAAAATTGAATGAAATATTGTTCACGGATAGACGAATAGCGCCATCCACCACCACATCCATCGGCCTGGGCTGCTGTCTAAGCTTTACCAGCCTATCTTGGCAATGCCAGCCAACAGTCCATTTTAGCCCACGCTCGTGCGAGGAATTTTCCATACATCTGACAAAAATCGTTTGATCTACGTCCGTTATCTAGGACAACTAACTTCATTCGACTGAGTAGTGTTTGGTGACTATGGGAACCAGAAGAGCTTACCGCAATTCAATGTTGTTAACTTTCTCTGGGTGAGCTTTGCATGCTGAAAAATTGGATTTTCGGCTCAACTGCATCGGCTGTTATAGGCAGTGACGGTCGTTTTATTGGAGCACTGGTGGCGTCATTCTTAAAGGCGGAATATTTTCGACTTTTCGAAATAGCGAAGCCAATGTTCAAGGAACGTATCAGTTTGTTCGAATTTGTCCCTGTGTATATGTGACACTGACATAGTACGTGTATGTTGCTTTTTATGATTTTGTTGCTTTAAAATTATCGAGTTGCCAAAGCGTTACTCTACTTGATGAATTTATTGGAAGGAAGAGCTGGAAGATAGCAACGATTGGAGAACTAAACAAAGGGCGAACCGAGCTCGTAATTTAAGTTCTTTCGAATTCACTTACATTCCAAAAGATCCTCAATAGGCTTTAATTAAATGGTAGCAATCAGTTTTGCAGAATTTTTAAATTTTCATTTTTTAACAATTAAAATCGTCCGTGCATGTGTCATACAATCATTATCTAATTATGGTCTCTCTTCTCTACCATACACGGGAGTGTTTTATAAATAAAATAAATGTCGAGATCAGCGTACAGTTATTGTGACGGTAATATTTTGCGGTTATATATATAACGTGCCTGCGCTATATTTATGCTGTCATTATTTTTTATTGCGGTTCGTAAACGTGAAGCGCCGTCTGCTCCCGTGATATATATTTCTTGCAGTAGATGTATTGTGCTTACATATACGGAAACAGTGCATGTGTTCTCGGATGTTTGGAAATTTGTTTTATTTTCAGTTTCTTTTTTTTGTTTGGTTATAAAAATTCGTAATTACGAATCATGTTTGTTGTCTTCTTACCAATGAATGTTAATTATATTGGTTATAAAGAACCAAGAAGAAATACGGTTTTACTGACAATAAATGAAGAATTTACTGTTTGTTTTCGCTATTAAATTTTTCATTAAACAAATGAAAAGTAATTGTAACATATATTTGGTTTGATTAAATACGAAATAGAGTATAGAAGGAAGACTTACATGAATAAATACTACCTTCTGTACACACTAGACAAAGTAAGCAATCAATAATGCGAGGTTGCTTAATAAGGTGGAACATATGCAAACAATTGAATCGAATTTGATGTTTCCTGATGTCAATTCAATTAATTCATACTCAGTTAGGAAGTATGTGCTTAATCGGAGTCGTATGGATTTCAGATCCTCAACAACAGATAAGTCAGATGCATGGAACGTTATCATCTCTTCGGACAGTTTACGCTCTACAGCACTTATTAGCATCTTATGAATGTAAGCAAAACTCCGAAGGACATAATGTCCCTCTTTTATTATACCGGTTGATTTTGTGTCCGTCTGCTTGCCTAATATCGGTTCAAGTACTTTTGTGTTCACTCTACAAGTAGAATTATTCAGATATTTTGATGAAATTCGATAATTTTGGCTCAAAAACCAATCCTATTGAAAATTAATTAAATCGCACTATCTTTACGACCATTCCCTTAATAAAGCCTTACTTCCAGAAAGTTTTTGTACCAAAGGCATTTGCAACTTTCAAAATTCCTTGACGAAAGTCGTTAGATAATAATGTATCAGCATATTAAGTTAATATGAAAAGTTTGAATGCAAGGAGCCATTTTTTGAATCCCCTCTCATATAAAGCTTCCTATGAAAAGTAGGGAAAAGTGCAATATTTGATAATTTACAGTGAAAGCCAGTTCATGATCGCTATTTAACATATAAATTCATTGTCTATAGTGTCACGTGTCACGTTTTAAGTTTGGAAACCGTTTTTTTATCTGAAAACAAGATATCATTTTTAATATTTTATCACTCAAATAGGTGAAGGGTAATGAAATATTTCACAAGGTAGTTGGTTTCAATTTTACTTAACTTGAATATTTTTAGATCAAATTTTTTGTGAAAAGAAGGCATCATTTCTAACATTTGATGAAGAATATAAGTGAAGAATTGAGTTAGATGAGGTCATGTAAGGTATTTAAGTCAACGATGACCGACCGCAATATTTTTATTTGCTTAATTACCGGTTTCATGACTATAAGGAAATATGAAAACTTCGTAAATGATACCATAGTTGCAAGATATTTTCTGATTTCAGTTTTCCATGCCAATTACAACAAGTATGCAACACAGACAGGCAGAACTAAAACAATCTATTCCTCCCTTCTTGTTAAAATTGTTTTTGTTTTTGTGTAAATAATTTGTGATATCATCAAGGTATATACGACATGCTGTCGAACGCAAGTGAGTAAGAAAGCCTTGCAGTACATATAAAGGGAATTTTGAATTTTAAGTTTTTTCAAACAACCGTTTATGTTTGATTCCGTATAATACCTCTTGAATTTGGCATGATATTTCTCTAAAAGTCTTTCCCATATCTCTTTAGACCCTCAAAGTGTTTATCTTTTCAATTAATGAATGCTCCTAAACCGATTTACACTTGCGGCTGGAAAATTCAATGAGATGAAAAGCCAAAAGGGGAAAAAACCAAAGTTTTCATTAACGATCTGTCATCAAACTATGACTTGGTTCGATATGAAGTTTGCAATAAGCAATATTTACACGCTTCCTAATCGAGTTACTGAACAGTCAAAAAGAAAAAACGAAAAACTATTTTTATATAAATTTTCTGTAGAAATGTTGCCTATCCGAAATTCGCCATATATCGACTATAGATAGTTCTCTTACTTCATAACACTTAAGTTTTTTATTTTTGTTTATTTTTTAATTGTGTTAAATAAATTAAATTTAAACAATAAAAAAGAGAAAGATTTTTGCTATAACTGTAAATGATTATAATTCAATGAAAAAATTTGAAAAAAAAAAAAATATATAGGAGAAAAAATACAATTTAGCATAAGGTGCAGGAGTCTATGTGAAGATATGTGGCGTGTTTTGAGAAAAACTCTCTGCTTCCAGTGGTGTCTTTATGTCTTACAATGTGATTGATTGGGATTTCATGCCCAGGGTTTTTCAGAAATTTTGAGAGTTACGCAAACAAAGTGATAAGCCGATCGGTTTAGAATCTCATATAAACTATAGCTTCTGTGGGTTCATTCCCTATGTTACTGCTAATGGACTGAAAAGTGTAGTGCACTCCATCATCCATGATGATCATGTAAACATTCAAGTAAAGTTTATATTTTTTCTACTGTTCATTATAAATGCATTCATGCATAAATGTTTATATATCCGTAAAACATGCAAGAAACACACACGTAGATATGTTGATGTGCTTTCGTCGGTTAGCCATTCAACCATATGAATGGACATGGATTTCTCATTTTTAACCACATATTCTGGTTATGTCTTACTGGGTGTTTTTTTTTTTAAGTTTGGCATGTAAATACTGCAGCCTATATACATATGAGTACATTTATGATGTTCAAATAAGGGAAAGATCGCAAACAATTTCAATATGGAATGATTTGAAATGATTCCATCAATGGCATATCCTGTGAAGTAATCGTTATTTAGAGCTTTCACTGTATGTGAAAAGAAAATTACAACTTTTGTGTTTTGGTGTGTATGTGTGTATAATTTTAACCAGCAAATATTCTTTGATATGTTGATGTATGCTTTTTAATAAGTAAAAGAAACTATAGAAATGGAGTAAATAGACAGAATTCAAAAGCAAAATTATAAAAACTTGTTATCAAAAAACTAAAAAAAAAAAAATTTTAAATTGAAATTGAAAGGAACTCATTTACGTATATTGTTCCATTCTGCTTTTTGAAATGATTACAATTACTCTTTTATTAAGAGCTATTATACTAAACCTAAGCATGGGTGGCTGTGAACATAAAGATTTATAGATTCGCTCAAGGAAAGCCTGGACTGTAAAGACGGCGGATGGACTATGCTGAGAGCCGATTGTGAGTGCTCACGCTAGAATCTATCTAAGAGGTAATAGCATCTTGCGTACACGAAAAAAAGGTTCTTTTACCAAATTCAAAGCATAGAAGTGGAGCGGATTAGAGAAAAGCGTCTCAGACACTTTGCGTGCCATAAAATTATTTTATAATGAGAAAGGTAATAGTTTACGTAGCATATAGCTACCCTCAAACTGGAAAATGTCGCATATTTTCATCTGTATTAAGCGAAACTATTGTCTATTAGAATCGACCGTATTATCTACCGGAACAAACCACCTTAAAATTCATCGCTACCGCATTCGCCTACATATCTAAATATTTATTGAATTCGACCCTATCAGAACCTATTCTTAGTTGTCGAAAGCCACCGAACCATTACCTGGATTCTATTAGAATCCACCGTCACATCTCAAAGTAGACACTGTTCGAATCCACCATTATGTTACAGAAGCTATCATAACAGAAATCACCTGATTAGGACCCATTGTTATTTTATTGGAATTCACTGAATTGTCGGTAGCAGTGCTTCGTAAAATTAAAAAATTGAATCTTAATAGGAAAAAAACTCCTTAAATGACATATCTTTTAGCGTTCACTTCTTTAATAAATTTTGTGGTTTAGCAAGACCTTGGGTTATATACCCAATTGTTTGAGCTGTTGCTACACGAAAAATGCTTTACGTCTGCGACAATAATTGACGTCTTCAAATTCCTCCCCAACTGATTGACGCTTAATAGTTTGTAAGGATAAGCGGGATAACTTAACGGCGAAGTGAAGGGTACCCGCAATCATCATCTCTTAATTCGATCGCACCAGAAGTGCATAAAATTCAATTGAAGGAATTGAAGTTGCTTTAGCATACAGGATGTATTCAAGCGTTATTGTAGGTAGTGTAAATAAGTCAAAAAATTTCACCTACATCGGTCTTATAGTTTGAAGTGCCAATCATTAGCCTGAAAAATGTGTCTAAACTCAAAGAAAAGGGCATAAGAATGCTTCATTTTCGCTTATAGCTTTGCAGTAAAATTTTTGCACAAAAAATCTTTTATCTTTCTTTAGCGTGTAGCTAGCAGCCAAATAATGTCTACATGACAAAGAGACGGAATGTCAAACTTGTCAAGTGACGCGTAACGTCGTTAAGGCAGCCATAGTGCAATACTTCAATTACATGTATGCTGGATGGTTGTGGGAAATTCAAAGCGGACGCACAAAGCACACAATGCTTGCGATGCAAGTCAGCCAAATGCTTGCAAGCTACTCATGTCAATGCTAATTTCGTTTATCCTTAACAACCAAGCCGTGAAGAATGGATGCCTTGCGTGATGCTAAACGTGAAACTGATGTGTGCCTTTCCACAAATCGAATGCTTAGGAACTTTAATAATAGGAGCTCAACAGCTTCCTAAGACTATTATGTGACAACGATTATTATAAATATAATTTAATATGTACGACCGTTTCATTAGGAAAGCATATCTCGTGTGCACGAAACCTGAACAACAAAAATAATATAAAACAAATGCTTTGCACATTTTTCCCCTGCAGCAAGACACAATCTAGCACCTTGATCACGCCTGTGTAAGGTGTTCATATCTGCACCATTTTTTTTTTTTCTTTTTATTAAAACTAAATGAAAAAAATAGTGAAAAATAATAATAATAAAAGTTTTTCTTTTTATTTCTCTTAAAGCTTTTTGATTCAGTAGTTATTACTAATGCAAGAAAAATAAATCATAGAAAAACACTCATACACACCCGCAATCAGTATTAGACATACTTGGCGGAAGAAAAAAATGAGAAAAAAAAAAAACATTAATAGAGAAGAGAGAAAAGGGAGGGAGAAAATATAAGAAGTTTTTGACTTATATTCGCCTCAGGTGCAAATTAATCTTTGTTCTCTTTACACTCGAATACGGATTTTCATTTATCATGCCAGCACTACACTAATACACTAAATAACGTGATTGCAATGAATGAATGATTGCACGATGTGTGCGAAAAGGTAAGGGGCGCGGGCATGGGATTTACAGGTGCAATGTAACAATGGTTAATGGCAGTGTAGTCGTAATGTTTATATTGGACTTGTTCTGCTTTAATCTTAAAAGCATGAGAAAACAAAAACTCATGCAAAGCCTGGTTTTCTCGGCGTTTGATTTAAAGTGCTGTTCGAGTCGATTGATGATTGTTTTCTTAATTTTTCATTCGGAAGTTTACTCAACATGCAACGGTGATTTGTAGGAGTGTTTATCTTTGACTACAGAATTTCCCTATCGCACAGTTTTTGTGCTTTTCACTTTTTGAAATGTTTATTTTTTTTTTTTATCTCTTCTTCTTCATTTTTTCAATTTGAATTTAACATAATTCTCACGATGCCTCCTGCATATATATACGTAAGAAGAATATTAAATGTTGGTTTGTTCGTTTTCTTCCTTTTTTTTTTTTCTTTACATAGGTAAATTTTCAGCATCTATTTATACTTTAATTCAAAGGAGGAAAACGATTTTGCTGCTATTGCTGCCGCATCATCAGGTGCAGCAGCGACAAGTTAATGTTGTGCTGTAGTCGTAATTTGAACAAACATAAAAGAACGTTTTGATTAAAATTTCTGATTACTCTCGCACTGAAGGCTGCCAGTTAGACAATGCGGAGCGCAGGCAGAATTATACAAAACTCCATATGGATGTACTCAGTTATATACATATATATATATATATATATATATATATATATATATATATGCGTAAGTTTGCAATGGTGGCTGAAGTATATCATCATACCTTCATCATGGACTATTATTACCGCCATAGCAACAAATATCGTTGAAATTTCTAGAGCATTGAATTTTATTGTTACAAAGGTTGATATCAATGAATAAAACAGAAAAAAAAGAACAAGAAAAAAACACACACACTTACACAAACGTATAAATTCATACAAAATAAATCCTTTACTTTGGTTGTGTTTGGTTTTAATTAGTGTTATATTTCAATATCTCTCTCTTATTTCTCTGACTGTTGCTGGTGCCCTTACTATTGCTGTTACAGTTACTCTCATTATCTTTACTTAGCAAAGGACTGATGATTTCAATTTCATTTTCGCTTTGTTTGTTCAGTCAATATTTTATACACATTGACAGCACATTTTGCAACGATCTCGTACATACACAAACGCGAACATAAGCGAATAGCTAAAAAGTACTGAGTCAAGGTTTTACTTTTGTTTTGAATTTTAGTGTTAATGGCTATGTGTTGTATGAATATAGTAAATAAATTAATTTTGCTTTCGCAAACGCTTAACACTTTTTAAACCGCCAAATATACTTCTACGCTGACTTTATTTTTTTTTTAGTTCTTTTCTTTTTTTTGCATTTTTTAGATTTTATTCCAATTGCATGTTATCGTCTGTCGATATGTGCAACTGACATTCTGTTGAAATGTCAAATAATTTACATTCCAAATATTTGTCAACAACATCACCCTCTCCCTATCATGGCTACCACTTTTGAGTGTAGTTGCTGCTAGTGCTGTTGTCTGTTCACGGGCTTCTTAACCAAGCGCGCGCCAAAGCCAATGGCATTTAATTTTCAACTTCCGCTCAATTACATAATAAAGTGAAAGAATTGGAGAAAATTGAAGGATCAATATTTAATGTTTAAAGCTTAATACTGAACTGGCATGTTACTGATTAATTAGTTGCAAATAGTGTAGTTTTTCTGTAACTTGTTTTTTTTTTTTTTTAATTTAAATAATTTTAACTATATCGGATATTTAACAGAATACAAGCCTTTCTTTATATACACATGTACTTCAAGAGAAAAGCGAATAGAGAATTTTGTTAAAATTATTTGGTTTATTGTTAGCTGCAAGTTTTTCCTGTTTTTCTGATAGAATATGAATGAGACGCGATTTGATCCTATGGTGTCAAAAGGAGAAAAAAGGAGACCATCGGAGGTATTCTCCGGAAAGATTTTTATTTGAAGGAACTCTGCGACAGATAAGCAGTATCTCTGGTACGAATTTGAACTCATTAGGATCCTGTGAAGCTTAATCGAATTTGAATTCAACATGTCTGCAGCTCGAGAAACACAGGAAATACTTGAAAAGTATTGATGTTTTGAATGACTAATGTGCAAAGAAAGCAATAAATAATCTTTAAATTAACTCATCGAAATTCCATCTGTATTCCGGTCGTGGTAAAATTGTTGTCACCTATAATCTCAGGACCATAAAGCTGACCTTCAAAGTTTCAATATTCTTACTGATTCTATTTCCTCGAAGATGTTGGACTCTACCGTCTTTGCTGAATTTGTCAAAGATTGTGACTTTATCTTCGCCGTACACCACGTATGTTATATACCCATCCTCATTCGTAGTTGTAGGTGTGACAGAAAGCTGATAGGAGGCATGTTATCCACTTAATATACAGACTATTACGTATGATACTTAAAAATGAAATCCTTCTAATGAGCTCGGGTTTGCTGCTGTGAAGACATTGCGATAGAGAAGCAATTATGATTTGATTTGTATTTTGAAAAAAGTTTTGTACAAAATTTAAAGACAATTGGCAAAGCTCTTCAAATGTTCAGTTTTTTATAATTTGTTTTTAAATTCGGGCATTAGAGACATTGAGTGTAAGTTGAAGGTAGTAAGTAAATTGATTTACTTTAGTAATTCTTTCTTCTAAATTAGAACCTTACACGTCACCAATTGTCCAGCTGTATCTATTTCTCTTGTAAATACTACCTTTAAACTTTAGACAATAGTAAGAGTTATTCTGTTGATGGTCTGTTCGAAGTAAATCACGTTCTGTGCCCAAGCCCAAAAATTTCAAAGCTTTTTTTAATGTTTAAAAGGATACAACAACGAAAATTTTTCCAAATATTTAATTAGTTTAACGGATGTTCGGAATCGCCATAGAAAAAAGTTCGTTACGTGAAAAAGAGTTCATTACTTGAAAGGAATTTTCTCTTTGAAATTTCCAGCGGTTCCAAGCTGCATAGTCGTACAAAATTCCGACACAATTTCCATATGCAGGCGAGGGCTTTTAGATTTTGCCCACAGATCCTCGAACGTGCACAGTAGAAGGCTCAGATACTCATGAGCGACGAAAGCATGTCAAAAGTTCTAGTTTCTCTTGGGCATCGGCGTAATGTGAGCTAAGCTGTCACTATGCATAAGTGTATGCATGGCATGCTAGCAACGAAGATAAAAGAAATATGCCCAACAATCAAGCTCTTTAACAGGACTACTCAACTTACTCAGTGCTTCTATTCACTCGTTGCATTGGCACGCCGGACAACATGCTAAAGCGACTCGTCGCTCTTTAGCCGAACTGGCACCTTTGAAACAACCCACCGGCAATACTCTTGCTGCATCGTTTCACATGTTTTCGCTTACAAGTTGAACGTACACAGCTGCTGATTCCTTTCTCCTTTCTCCTGTAGGCAGTCCTCTCCGCGTCTACAAATATTGCCGGCATCCATTGAGTGATTAGTCAAAAACAAGAGACCGGAGAAATGTTCCGAAAAGACTACCTACGTCAGATAAACTTATGTTGATAAGATACCCGATTCAATGGCTTTTTCACCTATTGGGGTCTAGGTTATCTAATACAGCAGCAGAAATGTTTAGAAAGCGTTTATTGTCACTTAAAAACACCCCCAAACAGAAGTACGTTAATGCAATATCATCGAGATCTCAAATAATTATGAGAGAGAGAGCCATGTGGAAAAAGTCAGTGCTTCTTCCAAGCAATTAGAAAATTTTGATGTTAATTACGAGTTTTGATATAGAATTGTAGATTATCTTGCTGTTTCCCATGGCGTTGCGGAACATGTGAATACGTAGTATTTTCCGACTTCAACCGAACATTCACGCTTTAAAGGACTTATTTTTGGTGTTCTCTTTCGAGCTCTCAGAAATTCTGCACGCAGACATAATTTCTTCCTAAAATTCAGTCAAAGTTGAAACAAAAATGTTTTTTCTTTCACATTTTTAAAAATATGCTTTTTTATTTTTTTTTTCTTTTTTTTTTTATGTAAGTGTAAGTGCTTACTATTTAAGTTGGAACTTTAACAATCAAAAAAAGAAAAGTAGGTGACAAATAAAATTTTATCATTTTAATGCAAATATTCACACATTGTCACCATCACTTACATATATGGAAGCTACGTACACATGTACATCTTGATAATACTTCTCGTAAACGAGGATGCACACTGAATAAAACAATAACAGCATGTAAGTAAAAATTATTTCCTACCCTGTTACGTGCTAACACATAATAGGTGTAAGAGAAAATTCTAACGGCCTTACAGTTTTCGACTTAAATATATTAAGTTTGTAAAATGTGTAAGTAGAAGTAGCGATCCTGTATGCTATTAGCAAGTGCAGACCATTGTCCATCAAAGTAGTATCTAAATTTTTCTTTTTTATTAGTTGCAAATTAGTTAACAGTTTTGTGCGTAGTATTGTGTGTGTGTATTAAAAAAATAAAAGGAAAAATTATAATACATTAAAATAGTTTGTACTACTACCTATGTCTCTCTCTCTCTCTCTCTCTCTCTCTCTTTATATTAAAGTGAGTTATTGCGATTGCCGTGCTTTAAATGGGCTAAGAGTCATCGGTATGTTATGATTTCGATAGGCAGTCACTTTTTGAAATCAATGAACACCAACGTAAGCGTTATTTTTATGGAAAATTACTTAGGTAAAAAAACGTGTGGAAAACCTACAAAGTCGAAATATTTTATTAACATTGAGTTTGGCCAAAATATGCTTCGATCAATGAAGACTTGAATAGAGCATGAATGAGACGCATGAAGCATTACTTCGCGTGATAATATTTTGAACTTTTGCTTACATCAAATATATACTTATAGTCAATTGAATGCCATTTAAATTGTGCGACAGTTTGGGCGAATAAAACCACAAAATATACGTCAATGAAACGATTGCATATTTAAGAGTTAAAATTAAAGTTGATATTTTTAAACCACACTTATCTATAGCTAGTGCAACTTTTACTCGTCATTTGCATATTTTTATAGCTATTGCTAAGAGTTTTTAAGCATATTTATTTTTCCATCTCACTTGTAGGGCCTAACTGATTAATTCCCCAATTACTTATATTTTTGATATATAAAAGATTACAGATTAGTTATAGACATACGATCCAGAGATTTTCAGTCATTAAGAGCGTGGAATACTTATAGAAAATTGGGATGTCTTAAATGGCAGGAATTAAGAAATGTGCTCACAAGAGTCTTTTGTAATCCCCTTTAATACCTAATACCGAAGTAACGCCTCACAAAAAGTTCAGATTTTCCATTCTTGCACAAAAAAAAAAGGAGCCTCATTTACACAACTGCAACTTATAAACTAATATCGTTTAACGGCAGTACTCTCTAAAAATCATAAAGATTCGCCATCCCACGAACTTATTGAGTGGACACTATTAGCTAAAAATTCTTATTCGTCGCGATGTATTTCTTACATTATTTATTTCATTTTTATAACGCAAGTGACGGAAGGATCAAGAGATTCGTCTTAATACGATCATGATTTTCTTCACATCCTTGGCTTGCTGTTTAAAAATTTTTCTGGGAGACTTGAAGTACTAAGTGAAATTCATCATTTAATGCCGTTTTTTTAATACTCATATTGACATACTTTTCATACAGAATTAACGCGTATCAATTTCCTGGCATATAAATATATTGAATTTATTGAATTTAACACTTCTCCGAATAAAATGAAAGTCAAAATGATATGAACAGAATGCGAATTGCTTTCGCTGAAGGAGTAACGGCTTTTTATTAACATCAATATGTTAAACAAATTGAAATGTTATTGCCAGGCAAGTACGACTATTTTTAGTTCATTTCATCGTATTTGTTCACTTCATTCGTCACTTGTTTTCGTCATAAAAGGAGAAATATCCGCCCTTATCATCTTATAGAAGTTTACTTTTCATGAGATCGCTGTAGGATTAAACATATTGTCATTTTGGAAGACTAAAACTTGGAACGCTTTGTTACGTGAAAACTTTTATTCGGTTAAGAGTTTTCATAGTAGAAGAAACTCAAAATTTGGTCCCGTCTCATCCAAATTTTTCGCATTCATTGAGTAGTCTTTTTCAAAATAGGACGTTACATAAGGAGTAGTAGTGAAAATGATGCGTTCCGATCCATTTTTAATAGAATTGGTTTTGTGGCACCTTTTGTAAACCCTGAATGGAAGGTGCGACACACACATTATAAATTACTTCGGTATGGTATAGACAATCATGATGTCTTATCAATATGGCATATGGTACCAAAACTAGGTGAACAAGCTGGCTATCCCAGCCGCTTTGGATATAATGCATTATAAGCGATTACAAGCAAAATAAATCTTGATTACGCAACACTACTGGCAATAAATGATGCAATTAAAGCTCAAGTCACAACATCGCGACTTTATAACATTACGATCTTCGACTTTATATGACAAAATTTGGTGGCTAAAGAAGGAGTGCTTACGGCTCAAATGAATTGTAATCGTTTCGAAATGGAATTCATAATCTGTCGGAAAATATCTTCTTGGTGGACAGATACACACAGATACAATCTTACTAATCTCATAAAATAAACGCTTCCTATTCGTAAAAGATCAGGTCAAGACTGATTTCTAGGCCGGATAAGATGATAATTTTCTACGATTTTTGTTGCCCAAATCGCTTAAGTTTAAATCGTATTATTTTAGACGCTCTATTGACATCATGTCAATTAATCTAATTTTTTCTTTATTTTAAGCATATGTGATAAAGTTAGTAAAATTAATCCTTTAAAGGACACTGTAGTATTATATGTATACAATATATGAGAAAATGTGCAAAAAGCAAAGCCACTCACATTTTCAAAGATTTATTTTTATGCTATAATTTGTAAGCATTAAATCTGGGTCAAATGAATTTGAACTGCGTGCATACGTGTTTGTATATAAATTGGTAGCTAAATCATCCACTGGATTATGCCTATATAGATATAGTGATTTACCAACACCAATATATACATATAAATTTTATATATATGTATATATTTTTATATATATACGTACACATGCCAATAAATATATGTACGTATATTTATATATAAATCAATATGAACGTAAAACAGAAAACCTTAACCGCCATGTCGATTTCATGCCAATAGCATAAAAATCTCTTCAATATTTCTTCCTTTGAATTTCTAGGATTTCCAAGCGACAACGACGACGAAAACGAAAACGAAACAAAATGTACCAAAACGAAACCAATGTGATGTAAAGCCATTGAGGTTAAATGACAATGTTATTTCATTTACCGCACACGCATACACAAGCACATACACCCGCATTTACAAGCACACAAAATGTAACGGAAATTGAAATTTATAACCATATGCTTCCACTGCTGCTACTGCTGCTACTGCTGCTATTGCTGTTGCTATTACTGGATGCTGTGAGTTACGCTAGCGTGCACATTCGATGTGTATACCATTTTGACTTTTACTCGAATTGGGTTTGTTTTTAACGCTGTCACTGATACACAACATCTGCGTGCTTGTGTGTTGCAAAGGCTGCATCCAGACTTTTGTATACAAATGCATAAGTGTTTGTCTATGATATAAAATCGTATACTGTTGTGGTTTATTGCTATGTTAAGCTGAAAGAAATTGAAAGAGTGAGAGAAAAAGAAAGCGGCAAAGTGTGCACTTGCATTAAATTGACTTAGATTTGCTATCATAGATCGTTTTAAAAAATGTTATATTCGACTTCATTTCTTGGCCCTTGCTTTTGCATCTACGCATACATCTTCACTTACATATATATATATACACACGCACATATTTTATCCCTTTATGTCTAATTTATACTTTTAAATACAATATATTGTGTAAAAACTGTCAAACGTCAGTAGACAAATACAAAAATTTATCGTAAAGGCTTTACTCGTACCATACACATCTACCACAGTTCAGTAAATGCAACTAAAAAAGAGTAAATACCAACACAAATGTATGTTGATATATATATATATATATATATATATATATATATATATATATATGTGTGTGTCTGAGACTACATTTAAAATTTATTGTTATATTACATCTATTTGGGTTTCATGTGTTTAGATGTAAGTGTCGCGTGTGTCTGTGAGCAACAATGTATACACGATTACCACAATCAAGTGGTATTATTATAATGAAATATTGTTTGTTTAGCACTTTTCTATATGCGAGAATACCAAGATAATGGTTATCCATAAAAACGAATAAAATGCAGATAATTGACCCAAAGCGACAGATGGTTTTCTTATGAGTTTTTGTTAGAGCCAGAGGACAACGTTTCACATAATAAAACATTTATAGTTTTTTTTTTTTCTTCTTTTCTTTTTTTTTTTACAGTAAAGACGAAAACAATATAGAAAAATAATTGGCAAAAAAGGAATATCAATGTCATTCCCTTTCTTTCGTTCAGTTATAGCTCTCAGTGAAGGAAGAGGTTACTATACTAATTCCATCCCGAATGCCCGATTTGGTTGATTTTATTAAATCAAAATCTTCACAAGCCATGCATATGTTTCTCCAGGGTGGAGTCTTAAGCAGAGTTAGCCAAGTCTATTTGTCCGTACGCTTATGTCACGGTCTCTGTTTTCATCTGTGTTTGATTTTTAATGGGATTATTCTAGAAAACGTAATATTAAAAATCATTAAGACTCTTGCTCAATGATCGACTTTCTTTCACGAACACATACCACGTGGCCTTGTTTTTCGAAATCCCCCGTCGTAAGTACCAGTACCAGTTCTTCTATTGTGCAGTAGTCACATTTGTCACACTTGACTGTGATGACCCCGCAGAAACTTCGTTCGTTTTAAAAACAGGCCGTGATATGCATAGGCATGTATAGGATGTTCCAAAATTTACGGAAAATTTGAATTAAGTAGAAAACAGTGTCATTTTTAATGTGATTGTAATTTTTTTTTTTGCATTATAACGTATAGGTTAGGACGGTGTGGACAATCGGGCAGTTGTCCTCTACGGGTCATCTGACTTTCTGACAACTGAAACCTGAAAGCACTGGGTTATCGAGCACCGTGAGAATGTGGAGCCCAGGTAACAGTCATTGCTTGACCGGCCTTATTTTAGCAGAAGAATGAAATTTTTATCATATTCGAAATCTTGTTCTGCAATGAAAATGCGTTGCTCTCTCGTGTTGTGTCAAACTGTGTGTGTGTTTTTACCGCACAAATAGTGACATATTCATATCTTGCATAAATTTTCGGACATCCTATATAAGCTACTTAGGATTAACGTCTAATTGCATTCCATGCTGGGTTTCGAATTACTGCCTTGGAACCAAGAGCTTATTGGTCATTACTTACTAGTTTTAATAATTTGCAAATTGAAAGTGATCCTTGTAGTAGAAAATGAATTCGCGTTAATCTCTCTGTTTGACCTAAGGCTATCCATGTTGTTTATAAGTAAGACTGCTATCAATTAAAAAAAAAATTGCTTAAGTTATTTGATATAGAAATCATTTTCCGTACAATTTATAATAAGAAAAATGAAAGTAATTCTTGGGCGGTGTGGGCAAAAGCTTAATTGCATTAACTTCACTTAGAAGACTGTAAATGAAGAATTACTATGTGTATGAATGTTATTATTCTTTTTGGCCATTTCAAGGTTTTCGATGACTTTTCAACATAGAAGTAACAATTTTTTATTTTAAAAGAATGAAATCTTTTTTACTTTACTTTTTAAAAATAAATTACAGGCGTACGTTTTAAACTCCTATGAACAGCATAGACGGACATAGGCAATCAGATTCACATTCTTACGCCGATGGGTAATATATGTACGCTATGAAGTCTCCAATGTCTCCTAAACGTTGCGAATAGGAGAAATAATAGGGCATAGCTTCGTTTGTCGGTGCTAGAGGTAAAAACAAAACTTGTTCCGGATATACAATAATTAAATTGTCCTTAAAAAGTGTATTAAAAGAAAATGTCTATAGTTCTATTTAAAACAATTGAAAATATAATAGTCTGATGAAGCTGACCTTTAAACGCCTTACATGCGCTTCAGTTTAACTCAATCCGCTTAAAATAACTGCTTCCTTGCTTGTTGACTTTTCGTAGAGCGACGTAAAAGAAGTCTCTTCTACTTGTCATGTATCTTATTATTCTTCAATTATTTCCTTACTGAATCACTAAAAGCTTGACTTTGACGCCTCCTTGCACGTGGTGGATCTACGTGATCCAAATTTCGCTCAATTACTTTTTATGTTATATTACTACAATGGGCCAACTTTCGCCAAGAAAACTTAAAGTGTAGCCTCTTTTGCCATATAAAAGAGTACTTTTTGTAGAAACGCCTGTAGCGGTTTAAAAAATGTACTCTTCTGATCGAAGCTTTTTAAGCCGATTTAGTATGCCTTAACGATTTTTGTGGAGAACTATTAAAAATTCGAATATATATAGCAACTTCTTCATTACATGCGTTATAAAGGAAGTGAGCGTATAAATCGGCCGAAGACATAAGTGTATAAAATTTAGCCAAAATATCCATTCAGTAAATCGGTATAAAAAAGTGCATATATTTTAACTTCTACTGGTTGTTTCATATATCCACCCGAACTGACTTAGAGTAGAGAAGGATACCAAAGCTAGTATTACTGTTATCAACGGAAAGGCCAACCGATCAATTAACGCGATTTGCAGAGAATAAAGGCATCAAAAGAACAGTTCTCATAATAATATATTATAGATTTCTACTATAAGTTCGGATTAAAGGATCAATCGTAACTGCGGATAATTATGCCTAGACAGTGTTACTATGTGTTTGGTGGGTTAAGTCTGGAATTCTGTACCAAGGAAGCCCGCAGAACCATCGTGAAACTGTTGTATCTGTGTGAACCAACCCCAACTAATCAAACTAGACGACGCGCTTGAACAAGAGTAACAATTTACGAGCAAGGGAACTCGAAAAATGATTTTGCTTCATGACAACATTCCTCCGCATGCAGTCAATGGAATCATGAAAGCAATCTTTAATTTGGACTCTAGATCTGGCTGCTTCTGATTATTTCCCATTCAAATCGATGCAGGCATTTAGCAGATCATTAGTTCACAGAAGTTGGAGATGTACGAATATGACTCAAAGAAAATATCGGCTCGAAGTCACGAATTTTTGATCGCGTGGGGAATCTTTAAGCCGTTTGATAAAAAGCAAACGACCATAGAAACTGGTGGTAGATATTTTAATTATTGGTGTTTGTGGCAATGTCATTCCATACTATTGACTATTGTCGTCGCTCGTTCATAAGCCGGACATGTGAAATGTTCTACGTTTAATGAAAGCTAAGCTTTGCGTTGTCGTTTTGCAAAATTACTTAATGGAAATTGAATGCTATGTCACCTTTTATTACATTTGGGGCATTACGAGTCCCATAAGCGAATGTAAATGGGTTGCAAAGTTCGTTTGTATGGATTTCGATGTCTTAGGCTTTCCTGATTGCCGTCTGCCGATAGCTACAGTGTAGTGAAACGTAACAAAAGTCTTCAAGGTCACTATAAGTTATTACTTTGTAAAGCTTTATTTTGTTATTCGATTTTCGACAGCAGCATAAGACTACTGTAAAAAAAATTCGTTTAATTGAAATTACATACGATATGTTACTCTATTTATCTTATGTTGAATGCAAGGTATAGCGTACGCTACACACGTTATAGTGATACAAAAATAACATTCACGTCGTCATGTGTAGCATGAGAGACAAATTGCATTTTATGTAAGAGTAAGCTGTCATCTAAAGGTTATATTGTTCTACGCTACGGTTGCATTAAAAAGAGCGTACTATAAATTATATCTTAATTAAATGTTGAAAATCAAATTCCGTTTTATATATCCAGAGGTTCATATATAACGACAATGATGAATAAGTTTAACTTTGAACTTTTATTTTAAATTTGTATTTAAAAAAAAGAAAATATATGTATAGTTTTTTGCAAATATTTATCTTAAATTATAAAATGAGCCTTCATTAATATAAAATATGAAAAACAAATAATTGAAAAGTTTCTTTATAAAGAATATGAAGAGAAGAAAAACATCGCTTATTAACCGTAATGAAAAGTTTCTTCCTTTCATTTCCTTCATTTGCGCTCTTTTAAGCTTTTCATCAATTTTAAAGCGTAACGAGCTGGATCCCTTCCTCACTTATGTAGGCGTGTATGTTTATATACGTTCTTCGTATGTGTTCGATCCACATATATACACATGTACGTATTTTGTACGCAATTAAAAACTTTTCAGCAACACATCAATACTAGTTTGTGCCATACGGCAAACAAAAATATGGAGAAAAAGATGTACACAGCCAATGGCAAACCAGTAGAGAACGGATGTGTAGGGAGGAACATTGGTTGGGATGTGTATGATGGTTGCAAGCAATAATAACGTTCAGTGAAAAAATGAAAACCAGAACAAGCATGCGAGTAATCCATTAATTAATGTTGCATTCGATGAAAATTTATGAGTAAAACTTTATCGAATTTTGTTGCGTAACACAATCTATGTAAACGCACGTACCATATACTCATAATACTTGTAGCTTTTGCTGGTGAATTCTTGTTGTCTTGTCTACGCGTTTAACATGTCAGACATTTCCTGCATTTCCGGTCCCATCAAGTTACGTTTAACGTTTATTAATTACTTCCGGTTCTTAAAAAGAAAAAAAATTTTGTTGACTCTACTCTTGTCATGACATTTGTATGATTTCCTCCATAAATGTACATTACGTACGTTTATACGTGCGTTTCATCAAGCCATTAGACATTCTTTTTCAAACAATAACCATTGTGTTATTGATGAGACCAACGCACCTCAACATATCTAAGTTATTAGATTGTTATCCTGGTCGTGCTTAGTTTATCCCTTTGTCTGCCTGACTGTCCGCCCCTTTCCACATCGAACCAGTCAGTAGGAACATTCAATAACGTTTCCTATTGTAACGTTTGTTAACCAAAAAATCTACAATTTTTTTTTTTTCTTCCACCCCATTCGTCATATATATGATAACAACATTGAAAAGAATGTAATAATCCCAGTCTGTCATTGAGTGAAGTGTTTGTTACGTTAGTTTTATATGTATATATATATATATATCTATAGATATATAAATGTATATATGAACGTGTAAACGTCAATAGCGAACAATGTTTGAAGTGGTTTTGTCTCGGGTTTTCAGTCTCTAACAATAACAAATTTGTGAATTGAATTTGAAGTGTGCTCAAAACGAAAAAAAAAACAAAACGCAAAACTAAATGAAACATAGAAATAAGTTAAAAAACGAATTGGTCTGTGTGTGTCCTTCAAATCCTAATAAAACCTGTACACCTGAATGTCACACATTTGTCACTATATTCGTGTATTTACGGATGAGTTTAACAATAGCATAACTTTTTAAATTTACCACAGCACACTGCACATGCGACATAAGTTAACCTTATTATTAATAGAATTCTTTGCCATAAAGGAAATTATCATAGAAAAGTTAAGGTCTTAATTGATTCGGTTAGGACGGAAAGTTCTAAATTTTCATAGTAATTTAAAAAAACTGCTCATAAAAGTGCCTGCATCACTACAATAAAACCTTCACATAGCTCATTACAATGAAAGGATTAAAACAAATACTTATTATATACAACAAGTAAGCCAATCTTTCTAAGTGTTACATAACTTCACTAATACAGCAAATGCGTAAACTAGCCGTTGTATCATTATTTTCAGAATTGGGGTCACAAACACTTGTCTCACGAAGAATGTGATATTATCTTAAAAATCTCATAAGACCCAAAAGCTCCCAAAATTATGTTATGTCCACCGTACAGTTTTCTTCATCTCTCTTCCGTTTGATGATCATCCATACGTAGTAAATTTTCTCTCGTTTCTTTTAGGAATAAGCAAATCATAAGATTCGTTTTAAACATTTGACATAAGTAATAAGATCCTGGGATTGATTTTGAGGATGAAAAAGATTTATTGCCAATAAAGCCACCAATATCTAAAAAGCAGACAGGATTGAAAATACCAAGTATTGTTGTCACTATTTTATAGGTTATAGGTGCCCGCAGGCATTGGCAGTGTGAAAACGTACGCTCAACGCCACGACGGTGATTAGTCTCTTAGCAAACAAACAAGCCTTTCCTGCGACTTGGACCCAGAAAATTTACCCAAAGGGTCAAATTTAGCTAAAATTCTTCGACGGTTCTTAACTAAAATAGTGCGAAGGTTGGTTTTCTTCTAACCATCGGTAAATAATTTCCGAGATAGATACACAAATGACATGCCCACAAAAAAAATGTTATTTTTAGATGGTGGTCTCAAGTCTCAAAAAATCCCTTCTGGGCATCTATAACGGGTTACAGTGACGGTATTTGCGTTGGTTGAGTTTTTTTTTTTTCGGAGGGGCGGGGGGTCGGGAAGGCGAAGTACCATCCAAGCTCAGTATAAAAAAGCTGTATCACAGTTTTTCTGCGTGTAAAACAACAATTTGTCAAAGACCTGCGGATTGTGAACGAGTCGATGATGCACCCGAGAAGGTGTGGATATGCTGAAAAAACATGGAAAGAGTCCTGCAAATTATTCCCGACAATCGAAAAATGAACTTGTAAGAGGCAGCTGACTTTCTAAATGTATCGGAACATTATCTGTTCATCATTTTCATGTTCATTATTTTACCTGAAAGCTCGCAAAGGGAGCAGCTTTTTTCCAAGTGAGTATTGCGTTTACTCGCAGTGACATGCATGCATCTTGCCACAAGACGACGACTACAGTGACAAAATTGCATGAATTAAAGTCGGAATCGCTGACTCATTTACCATTTTCTTCAGATCCTGCCTTCAGTGATTAATGTCTGCTTGCAACTTTGAAAACTATAGTCCAGGGAAAAGCACTTGTATCAAATGATGCGATCATTGCGTAAATTGAAATGAATTTTGAAGATCATGATAACTTGTTTTATAAAAAAGTCATCGAAATATTAGAGAAGCATTCAACTGACCATATTACTCTTGAAAGAGATCACGTTGATGGACAAAGCCGAACATTTCAAAAGAAAAGGTATATATGTAAAAGGTATATATGAAAAGACATATATTATATATAAATATAAATATATGTAAAAATTCTTTTCAAATTAGTCGCCGATTGCTGCATTGGTTTTACAGCTGGTGTTTTTGTCCACTACTGGGAGGAAGAAGCTTTACTGGGTTTATGTTTCCACGTGTAACCTTCAGAATTCAGCATAAATGGCTTTGTAGAAACACAAATTTTGAGCAGTGATTCGCAACCGTTAACCGCCTACATTGGAAGCGCTACAGTAAAAAAATTACTGTTAGCTAAATGTATATTTTTTATTGATGGACCAAGGACATTTTTAAGTAGGATCAGTTGTTTTTTTGAATGTTGGTACAAACGTATATCTGCATTTAGTATATTAACCGTCCGAATTAGTCAATTGGCAATTGACAGAATACATTTGTAAGACATTTGCAGACAAAATTATAATTGCACATTAGTTAGAAATCACATGGCTATCGCAGAGGGTATATTAGGTCTGTTAAATATTTACAATATATAAAAATGCAAATCAGAACCGACAAAAAATTTGGCAGCACGATGAGCGGAAGCGATTTAATTATGTCCCTGGAGAACACAATCATTTCTCATTTTGGTCACGCACCTTGGGCTCAAATTATCGTCATACGCTTACTACAGGGTAAGTATACACGGAATTTAGGTTGGCATTCAGACTGGTGTGATAGATTTTATTGAAAGTTACCGAACAATAAATTTCGAATGAGAACTGAGATCGTCAATTTATTCGAATGAAATGTCAAATCGGCTGCCAACATCAACCAATAGACAAAAAGTGATTTGTGAATTGCGCCTCTCTCAAATCATGCCTTTATATCGTCAGAACGAGTAATCGAACGATTAACATCGTCGTATATAAAATCAACGACATGTCGTTCTAAAGTTAAAAAGTAATAAGCAAAACAGTGACGAAATGCTGATAACACATCTCTTTGAGTTACGTCTTCAGTCCGATATGAGATTACGCATTACCGCTTGCATGTTCCTTCTCGTTATATTCTTCTACTTATTTTATCTTTCTGTGCGTCGTCTATTGATGGAAAGCTGTAAACCTTAATATAGTTTAAAAAAAAATGTTCAAAGAATTCAAACACACTCTCGTGTAACTCTCTTAAAAAAACGCCGAATATCTTAAAGCATTTAAAAGGATTGAAAGTTTTTTTTTAATTCTTTATTTTATTTTTTCTACTTGCTTTTGACTTTAACTGATTGCTTTTTGTTTCTTCGACTGTGTTTACCGAAAATAAAATAAGACAATATTTACATTTTTCAAAAGAAAAAAAAAAAGATCCAAAGTCCTATAAAGTTTCCCCAAGCACAAGTCTGCCTATAAACAATTTCTTGCAACATTTTCAATGCAGATTCACATTTAAGAGCAACTAGAACAGTTATTTAGTTGGGCAAACTGATGTTTTGTAGACATTTTAATCTAATTTTTTCTTTTTTTAACCAGAAACGAAATACATACTGATTTGAGGTGAGACAGCATAAAATTTATGCTATCACAAGAGGGTTTCGTAAGTAAGTTACAACATATTATAGTAACAGGAAGCAATGTTCATTATATACCCTTGCACACATACACATATAAATAGTAAGAAGTATACGATACCAGAAGTGGTCTTTAATTACGGAGGCTGTTATTCATTTAGGTTTGTAGATAGAAAGAGAAGCAAGTAAAAGAAAAAGCAAAAGAAGAAGAAGAATAAGCAACAGTGAAGGTAAGACTTTAACTAGGTTGCAAAAAGTAATTAAGAAATTTTACTTTTCGTAAGATAAGTAAAGAGTAAACTAAAAAATGAAATGAAGAAATTTACGTTATAAAATAACGTTGGCCAAGTTGTGGCACGCCAGTTTAAATATTTAGTATTATAGTATTGTTGCTTTTTTTAAAAACAACATTAAATTGTTTTCAAGTAGGGCGATCTACTAAAGAGACAATCGCGACCACTTTCGCTGAGAAGCTTTGAATTTGCAACAAAGCGTGCCAATGCTCGGACAAACGGTGATTTGAGCACATCACCTACACGCACTATATTTTTATATTTCTTTTTTTGAGAACATTGTGGTTTCGGCCGCCTCATCGAAAAATTTGTCCCTCTTTACGATGACTTTCGCAAGACCTTTATTGGATGGACATTCACAGTGCCACTACCGGTATAACTTAAGCTAGATATTCTGTTTTCTTGTGTTTAGTTTTACATGTACGTTATCGTGAAACTGACTACAAACTGATGTTATGGTGAGAAAAGTAGTACTTTTCCACGAAAGCTCAAAGAATTACAAAACGCACAGGCACAGCACAATTGTTTTTGCCACAGATACGTCAGAGAATGGTAATTTGTAATTGAAATTTTTATTGCTTATATTACATGAATTTTTCTGGGTTAATTTTTGTTTGTAGGACAATAAATCCCGGGAATAAATAAGAACAATTTTCTTTTCGACTTTATTTATCAACGTAATGTCTTTCAACAGCTCAAAAATCAATCCAACGCTCATTTGATGCTTCTATGTCTTTTTTACATAGAAATTTGTTGGAGTCGACTTTTGGCACTATGGGAATTTTTAAGAAGGAGACCCATTTGAGAGTCTGGAAAAAAGAATTTTCTTGTAAAATAATGAACAAGTAATACACTTTGGATGGTAACCACACCTTTTCAATTAATGTTGAGCTCGACGTATTCTGGCCCACCGAAAAGAAATGTTTATTTAACAAATGAAATCTGAATTTTTCCATAATTTTCCAAGATTGCAATGACACGAAGCGCTGGTAATTTGAGCGTTGCCAGTTTCTAAAAATAATATAGATTTTTTTATATGTCAATCCCGGGAATTATTGACCAATATTGTACTGCATTTATTCATTCCCTGCTATCGGTTTTGCGCCGTTTAGACCAGAAGTAAACGTGATTTTATTACTAAAAAACAAAGAAAAATATTATAGTACGGCAAAGCCCTTCGACAAACGCTCTACACTAATTCCATTTCAATTTCTAATTGCCTTGTTTCCGTATAAAAGTATTCTTTCTATCGGAGCTCGATTATGGGCAAATATCAACCAGACCGATAAGCGCACAGTGAAGCTTAGCTTTAAAAAATGACTCCCGATCGACAGGATTAATAAAAGAGTGATCTCTCTTAAGTGCTTCTGTGTGTTATGTAAACCTGCGCAAAGTGAATAAACCTGTACACCCATAACAAACGTGGAGCAGGGCATCAAAACAAAAAAAGGATTAAAATTGAAATTTTGTTTGGTTAAAACGGATCAGTAGGACAAAGTAAATGTACCAAAATGTCGGTTTGCACAAAGTCGTCAAACTGAATGTTCTTAGTTAAATGGGTAATAATCTAAAGAGATCTAGCAAGAATTTCATACGATTCATTCACGATGCGAATTCTCGGACAGACAGATAGACTAGTCACTCAAAACGTTACTTAGCACGTATTTCTTCTTCTATGCCTTTGACCACAAACGTCAAAAGTCGTCCTTTTACGAATGTCGAAGTAAAATACAGATAAATTATGAGACCTCTGATGGGAGAAGAATTAAAAGGAAAAACCTGAGAAAACACTTCAGATGAAGATAATGGCAACATAAGCTTATAGTTAAATGCATGTAAAGTCGGCCATTGCTGTAGATTTCAAAAATTTGGAATAATAAATATCCAACGATTTATTAAACGTTTGCTCACGTATAGGGGAAGGCAACATAAATTTTATTATAAACCTTTGATTATTATAAGTATTGTATGTATAAACGAATTCCTGCCTTGCTATACGCAAATGCTGCATATCAATTTTCTACGTTATTTTATTGTGATCTGCCGTAATTAACTGAGGTTTTCTATAATTATTCAATTTAATACTAATTGATATGTGTCTGGAAAAAATAGCAGGCAACAGCAATCGTAATTACAGTTTTTCACTAATAAGCAATACAAATTTAATTTGACGAATTATCTATAAATGTCCTCAGTTAACGCGTTTGTCCCTACAGTGAAAATCTATTGAATTTCCATTAAATGATAGTTTGATAAACTATGCGTGATTAGTTGCAATTGATTACAAAATTAGGTCTGCATACGAAGGATAATGAAGGGAATACTTTCTATGAAAAATATAATTATATTTAGAACATTTGTGTGTTTACTATGATATTTTTATATTTTATGTGAACCTTCAAAACTGTAACACATTATTAAATTTTTTTTTTTATTTTTTATTTTTATTATACATATGATCCATCACGCAGGGAATGTCCCTTATTCGTATACTATGGAGACGGTTGGAAAGAAGTGAGGAAAGAGAAAGAGTTAGGGAAGCGGCCGAATCTTAGTGGGTGTGTGCCCAATCGATAACTTTTATGCCTTCATCGACTGAGCACTCATTATAGCTACGACTAAAGTAACCTAATACATTGCGATTTGGCACTGCCCGAACACAGATTTGGCAGACGAGGTTACTACCTATTCGGCTACTCTTGCGTTGGATTATCTATAAATACATTTAAGCGTGCATTTTGTCTATCTGCTAGTGAACTCCTGGCCTATTAATTCTTTGAAAGCAGCTTATTGATCAAAGTGGCCGTTTATGAATGCAGTTTAGGGCTAGAATTTCTCTTATGTATAAAAGTACTTTTAAAAAATTTTGTAATAAGTCCAAGTGCTAATCAATGTCGTTGAGACCGGAAAAGAGATATACCACAAAAAGAAATTGGTCTTCCCAACAGACGATATTGTAATTAAAAGAGGTTTAAGGAGGATTTTGGTTATTTATCGTCTTTTTTGATGATTGGTCGACCAGAATCGGAACGGAATCGAGGAAACCACTCCTGCATCCTTCGTTCAGTCACAGCGTTCTCACCGTACACTTTACAAAATTTTCGGCATATTTTACCTCTTTTTATAGTAAAGAAACATAACATACCGTATTTCTTCAGATATTTCACTCATCTTCAAAACAATACAACTTTTTACCAAAGAATTGGAAAACTATCTTCACAAAATTGTAAGCTGGAATGCCACCTTTTAATTACATGTTTGTTTGAGACAATCAGGTGATTGTCCCGATATATAGGCATCAATACAATCTAGTGGCAAAAAACCATGGGGACCGTTTATATCACGCATTATTAGCTGTGGCATGTTCGTCGTGCCTTACGGGGTATTTCTTTTGTACTATCTAAGACAAGTAAATTTAATATTCGCATTAGGCAGATTTTATTTAACGGCAAAATTTTATATGCCGTAACTAATATTGGAAGTATACTATTTTTGCAATTTCTTCAAATTAAAAACACATGGCAATCACTTCATAAAACCACACTAAAATCACAATTTCCCGAAAAGCCTTTCCATTAATCATGACATTATCGAGTTCGCATGCGAAGCGAACATTTAAAATTCTTTCTTCATTTCGGCCGGCCTGCTTTTTGAAAGCATCGTGGCTGTGCTAAAAAAAACTCATATCTCATGTTTACGGGCTTGTCTTCATCGAATTAAATGTTCCTTTTGAGAATATCATCGGGCTTTTGCCCGTATTGCGTATTTCGTACATGGTGGAGTGTTTCCATTGCTTTCAGTTAAAATCATTCGAAAAATCGCAATTTCCTCATATAAAATAAATTAATCAAAAGCAGTTGCATTAATTTATATCAAATTACATTGAAGCCCTTGATATTCCGTTTTTGTTTATGTGCCACATTGTTGACTTGGCAGAATTACTACATTTTCACTTAATGGTACAAAAAAAAAAAAAAAAAAAAAAAAAAAAATTAAAAGTCTTGTTTTGCAGAAAAAAGCAAGAAGATTGCATAGAACTGCTTCACACCACAGCTTCCAGGGACAATCAGAAGCGTAAGTTCTTCTCCAACAATTTTTGTGCCCTACCGCTGGTGTGATACAAAAGTATATTAAGTTTATATGGGTCTATACAACACCCAGAAAGATTTGAGACTACCATATTTTTATTCTACCGATCGATCCAGAATTAAGTTCAGAGTTTGTCCAATTTGCTTTCCTGTCCTCATCTTACGAGCCGTAATTTTTCAGATATTAGGTTGAAATTTTAATAATATAGAGTCGTATTTTGACCTACGAAAGAGCCCTATTCAACCTGGTTTGGATCGGACCTCTTTTTGGATCACTTGCCATATAAAGCCTTAGTTTGAAAAGTCGTGGTATGAGAAATTGTAGGGTGGTATAGAACGGTGTAGAGTAATTTATGGTTGTCCGCTGACCACTATTGTGTTTATACCCTACGCCACTTGTATCACATTGGTCTATTTCTTTGCCCGCTCCATAAGAGACATCTCATGAGTAGTAAGCCCTTTGGAAAAAGCAAAAAAATGAACGGTGGAGAATTTGGAACACGTTAGTCTATTTTCTTTGGACTCGAACATATGTAGACGCATCTAACTTTGCGTGAAAATTATGGCTTTGCATGAAAATAATGTGTATTTTGTGGTGTATTATTACCGTATAACTATTCTAGACAAAGTGGTATAGGGTATAAAAAATTCGGCGTTGCCCGACTATAGTATTCTTACCTGTTTTACCTATTTATTTTGGTGTCTTTCTTCCTTTTTAATAATAGATATGTAAGCCTTACGTTTATAAAGCCTAATGCTCTTGAATGCAATGTAAAAACTTATGTTTTCAAATGAAATCACTTAACGAAATCACTAACGTCATCTGTAGTGTAAACGCACTATGAGGGTAATAAAGTTTTATATTTTGTTTTTCCTTTTCTAATTAGAAGCCCTATATATAGCGCCTTTAAGAGGTTTTGTTCAGCAACTCTTTTGTAAAAAATCAAGAGAAAACTTTCAAATTTTTTCAGCTTACTTCAGAATTTCAGTGAAGCGAGAAAAAATTCATAAAAAAAAGCTATTAATTCGAATTAAAATTTAATTAAAATCCATCGCTTTGCAAGGCAAATCCTTTCAATATCTGCACTAATATTCACTAAGTGATGAGATATAAGCAAATGAAAATTTTTGAAAAATGAGGAAATAAGAAGAATTCTTCGAAAAGTTTATTTATGCCTGCGTTGCTAGTATTTGCGAAAAAACTCAACTTTATTACTGACTAAATAGGAATGACCGCAAAGTATGGTAACGACTTTATCAACAAATTGGATAATAAAAGCAAAGCAAATATAGACATTCACGTATTACATTGACATGTTCATAACGTGCAGAACAAACTCGTCTAAGGGGTCATTTCCTGTTGAAGCATGTTAGAGACCAAAAATAAAAAAAAAAATAAAAAACAGATAAATAGAAGCAAATTAACATAGACTCACTCAATGTGAAGAAACGCCATGTGATGTCTGCTAATGCGGTTTGATGTTCGAAACGTACACGAAAACTACAAAAGTTAAATTACTTATGAATACGTGCGGTAACATTAGTTGATAACAGGATTGATATGAGTAAAGTACAAGCGTACGTGTATATGTACCTATTATTAGAGGAAATTATGTACATTCAAGAATTCTGTCATTACATGATGTTTTTTTTTTCTGTTTTGATTGTTGCTGTTGCGTTTCTATAGACCGAGCTGCGGAGGTTTATTGCTGCTCGTTGCTTCTATTTATAGTCCGGTTTAAAGACGGAAGCGGAAATAAGGGAAAATTAGTTTAATTTTGCACAAAGATGACAACAATATACACAAAAAAAAACAAAAACACGATAATGAATAAAAACACTTCAAAAGGTTTTTCTCTGTTTGAAGTGTGAAGCGTTTCCATACAAAACTATAAAATTACACAACCGGATATGTCTTTAAGAATTTTAATTTAATTTCACAACTCTATTCAGGCATTATAAACAAAATGGCTATGGTCGCTGGGCGATATTGTAAAATAATTTTTAAATTTTTATTTTATTTTATTGGCGTAGGAGTTGGTAAGTTAAAGAGCAAAGCTATGCCTTTGGCTGGAAGCGTACCAAGTTTTCACAAAAATCTACTCTGTCAACATCATTATCATCGTTATCATTATTATCGTCATCATCATCATCATCATCGCTTTTGTCACCGAATATCTCAGTTATATTCCCTGGTTGGTAACACATCACAATGGTTTGTGATGATGTGAACTAAAAACCAACAACAAAGCAACTGCCAGAACTGTGAATGTATGAATGAATGAATGAATGCATCCTCTGGGTGGAAAACACGGATATAAATTCAATTTCCGACACTCTAAGTGGCGGGCAAATGTAATAACATTTTCATTTAACCTGCGATGCATTAAAATGTACGTATGTCCGTGCATTTATAAATATATATATATATATATAGATAGACATTTATATATATTTATATATATATGTACTTATATAAACAGATATTCACTCATTCATTCATTCCGACTAAAGTGAAAAGTACCTTTTCTTTTGGCTTTTTCTCTGTTCTTTTTTGTGTGTCTGAAGGCTTTCGAGCTGCTCGGTTGTTGGTTCACTTAAACGCACTCTCTTGGGGACAATGCTTTTTATCAAATACATGTGCATATGCATGTACAAAACATATGCATGCGTTTTTCTGAGGAACGTTAAAAGGGTACATTGTTTTGAATAAAACATCATGACTGACAGAGTTATCCCTGAAGATGTTTTTATCATTTGTACACAAGCAAATGTTTTATAATAATTTAAGTTTCTTTTCAAACAAACGTCGCATGGAAAAGTTTTCGTTAAAGAAACGTTAGTTGGTCTTTTTCGGTAAAAACTAAAAAGTACGCGTATGTATATAAGATTTTCGCAGAATACGTCTTCATTATGTTATGTTAGTATAGAAATACTTAAGAAAGTCGTAGTCTTCCAAGTAGAAAAAAATCCTCAATTTTATGCGTATTCAAGACGTTTGTCAAGAATGTTTAGCAACGCCAATAGAATGACGCATATCTGGGAATCCTAGTCACCTTAAGAGGAACGAAACGTTACCTGAACAACGCGGTTCTACTAGTTGGGCGAAAAGTATTTTAATTCTTATACCCGCACGGAGGATATTGGGTATAAAAAATGATTAAATTTCTACAAAACTTTTCTTTAATATGTGGTATGTTGCTTGCTTTTTTCGAAATAAGGAATAATTTTTTCCGCGCGCGTGTTTTTAAAGAAAGGGCGGGCGTGACTTTCAGAAAATTCATGCAAAATCATGAGTAAAGAAATCACCACATCGTCAAGCAACTAAATGCTTACTATGACAACTACTAACGTCGAGAGAATTTGCGTCCTATATTATCACCTATTATGTGGATTAAACGACCATTGCATCTTTCTTTTTCTTCCAAACTTTTAGGTGTACACTTCAAAAATAGCTTTCCTTGTTCTCTGGTCAACAGCATCTTTAACGTGTAAGTATGTATGCTCCCATGCTTGAACCGCAACGCAGTGGTTATTCTTTTCGAATATTTGTTGAAATGTTGCTACACTCTACTTGCAGCCGCTGATCAGAAAATTGTCATTCGAAAATCGAACTTCAAGTGTGCAATGATTGTTGGTAGACCTCTTCGAAGATTAGCGAATTGTTCAAGAAAACGTTCCTTTCATTGCAGTATTCGGCCAAATAACTGACTAAACACCAACTAGTTTTTTATTCTTTTGCTTGCATTAAAAACAACACGGTAGTTCAGCAAGCTTCTTTTAAATTTTTCGCTAAGGGCGGTGCAACAAACTTGTCATTTTTTTATTCTTGATAAAATATGAGTGAAAATGTTAAGAAAAACCTTTCAACCTATAACGAATCTTACATTAGGGGGCTTTGATTTGCTAGTATTTCAAGAGTTCGGGTTTTATGTTAAATTATAAGCAGATTTTTGAAGAGAACCCGAATCACCATTTTATAACGCCTACCACTCATCTTGGTTTATTTATCGACAGCTGTTTATGCAAGTTGTAACGTTCCTTTTGTTGAATCAATAAAATAGTTAATAGTTTGAGGTAAGCCTGAGCGGTCTAAATAGAAGCACTTATCAAGCATCGTTTTATATTTCAAAATTTACAAGAAAATGTCGTGAGTTCTTTAGCTATATCGGGAAAACCGTTAAAAATAGTATGTCGTGCTTCCCAGCTTCTGTAGCTTCTGGAAGTGTCCGAGACTGCGTTCGCAGCCTTCCCGGTAATACCACTGGCATTATCATTGGCCATCAGGCATTGTTTACATAGTATATAATACATGCCATAGACACGAAGAAAACCCGGATCTAATAAGAGAAAAAGCAATTGCTGTGGTATTTACGAACGACAATTGTAAAAGCTCGAAAGCAAAGGAAAAAAAAATAACACTAAAACCTTTATTAAGGAGCAGTAACCTATAAACAACGAGCTAACTAATCAACGACGAACAACCGCGAAGCATCACAATACAAAGCATAAGAAAGTAAAAAAAAAAAAAAATCAAATTCCAGCGAAAATTTATGGAGGAATTTAAGGATCCATGGCTAGCAAACCATTTAAAAACTAATTTAAGGACCAAAAATAACCGCCAACGCAAATTGAAGGAGATGAATGAAAGGAGATGCAATCGCAAACTAAAACGCCGTAACCAAATTAGCGAAAATTATAAAAAAAAAAACAAGATCTGATTCAGGAGCATCAAGTGTTAATAGTAAAAACAAAGTGATATTAACGCTTTTACTTTAAAAAAAGCCTGAATTTATTAAAAGATATAATCTTTTATTCAACAATGTACCAATGAAAAAACAGGGATTTCTAAAATTTTTAATACTCAAAAGAAAACACGATCATCAAAGGAAATTTGCTGTACTTAAGGGTTAAAAGAGTGCCGTATAGTATCTTCACGCCAGACATTATAGGAGGAAAATTTTATAAAAATATTTGCTAACGGACCAAGAGATTTCAATACATCCACTAAGGCGAATAACGGTTGAGTAATAGTTACTTTGGGGCTCTGAATATACATCGTATTAATCTTATGCGGAGGGAATTGATGGAGAAAGGGAGAAAATTATGCTATCATTGGAAAGAAAAACCAACAATATGTTCAAATGATATAATCGGACAAGGACGTCTATTAAAAATTTACAATATTTCGCTTCGCCAAAAATATAAAACATTGCACCTGGTAGCCATATATAGGCTTGACTTTTCATAAGAACTTTTACTTGAGAAGTGGTCTGAAAAATAGACGATGATGGCCCAAATTTACAACAATGTATTTGACGAATGGATATAAGGTATCGTCATAAAATGCTAAAACTAAGATCTTTTTAGTTTACGATGGGATTGCATTCTAATTAAATTTTGCACTGTTATTTACTATAGCAAAATAACATTAAAAGTTGGAAAAATTTTCATATAACGTTTTTCAGTAATGCGTGGTTGTGAAAACCGTAAGATTCAATCAGTGTTTAATTGCATTTGCCATTGTGCCGAAGTATGTCAGCGTTCTTTATATATATATATGTGTGTGTGCGTGTGTTGGTGTTTAGGTTAAATACAAATATATACATGGATATTGCACATATAGATGGACCACAGGTTCAGTTGATTCGACAAACGATTCGATGATTGGGTCAGTAACGTAAGTTCTTTCGGGTGACGTATACATCTATCCAAACTTAGCATATAAAGACCTTGTCACAAATGGTGTAGGGTCTACGTAATGAAAAAAAGGTAAGTACGTATTTGGTATTTTAAAGTAAATGTACCACAAACTCTGACCTTGAAAACCTGAATAGCTTTTAGAGAAACTACATGTACGAAATCAAGCAACTGAGGTTAAATTCTGCAGGGGTTTTATATGTAAATTAGAAAAATTAGATTTTATTTATTCTTTCATTTTATACCAGCCATTAACTAAATTTGACTCCAAACAACAAATCCATTAAAACTAAAGTACGTTCTTTGTTAAGGCGAAATCCTTTTATCGATTCAAAATATTCACAAAATAATTCCTTACACAAACAGCTTAGAGCCGCTTTTAAAAGAGCCGGCTAGACAAATGTAATAATGTCTAAAACTGACCACAAGGTACTTTTTATGTCCACCGCGGATGTAAGTTAGCTTGTCATTCCGCATACTAATTTCGTCAAACTCTTGGTAACGCCCGATTACTCACGACGAATTTGTGGAACCAATGGCTCACACTTGTCTAATGCTAACTTTTCTCTTTTTCTCAAATATTTTGAAAATTTTGCAATTCTCTATACAAGTTTTTTGTCCATCTATCCTATGCTATTGAATATTGTCACTTTGTATATAAATTTTGGTTTTTTATTAGGAAGATATGGGATTCGAATGTTTCTTTAACATTCGAAGACTGTTGGAAATTCTTAGACGTCTTCGCTTGTTTGCCTCACTTTTTATATCTAAATGTAGGTCAAGTAATAGTGAGACAGCAGATGAGAGCTGCTAAACTGGCTTTTATTGCATGTCATATAAATCGGTTGCGATTCTTAGCGAAATGTGCTCGCAATCATTACTAATAGAAGGTTGAGAAAATATTTCTAAAAAATTGACAAGATAAACAAATAATTAAAAGGATGAAACTTAACATATCATATAACATATAAAATATTCATACACACATTCCCAAAGAGTTTTTCTTTCTTTTTTAACGCATGCGGCAATGACGTAGGCTGTGTTATTTACTTCTAAATGTTAAAAACGAAAAAAAAAAAAGAGTTGAAATAAAAACTATTCCAAGGTTAGTTGAAGGGCATCTAAGATGCGTGCTAACCTGATCGCAGCCTTCGTAGCATGCCTTAACCCCGCATGCATTTACATACTATCACCGTAACAGGTTACTCTCTAAAAGGTCATTAAGTTTGGAGAGGGTTACGTACAGCTTGTTTGCCATGAAATAAACCACAAATTGTGTTTAACGTTTTCCTCAACAAACGAAATCTTCTCTTATATGCAGGAATTAAATACAACCACTTGTTAATGTCGCTGTTAATGGTGATAAAGAGAAAATATACATAAAATGTAAATAAAAAAAAAAAAAATCTTTCTTCCTTAATAACCTTTTTTGTAAGTATGTGTGATATCGTAACGAAGAGAGAAATCTATAAAATTGTTATTCAAATTTTTATAATCTACGCAGTTTTTGATTGTGAGATTCTCCCTTTTGGTCGACTCTCTAGTCGAAGGAGGGGGTTTCTCCCTTTCATTTTAATATTCTGTGTATTCTATTCTGCGCCGTTGTTCTTTGTTTATTGACTTTGTTGTGTCAACAAACGGCTGCAGAAGGTATAAAATGTAGCTTTTACTGAAATCTTTATTATAGTATGCAAAAATAGAAAGCTTAGAACCGTCTAAAATGAATTCACTAAAAAATATTTGTTAAAGGATTTACTGCAACCACAAAAACAATGTTTTGTAGACGACAATAGAACACAAATAACGACAAACCAATGAATACATTTGTGCTTACAACATATCATCGCTATACGGGAGTAAACAAGAGTCAGCAATTTCAACCGCTATTATTTTCTACAATGAATGAGATAAACAAACAAAGCGCACTCCGCGCTCGCACAACAGCACCGAAACTAAGTCCACTAACAACGGAAATAGGAGCAGAAACAAAATGAGGCATTGGTAACTCGAAATTGGCCAACAATTGTGAAAGTAGTTTTACTTAAGTTTGTGTATTCCGTTATTTGTTGCGTTGTTTAGCAATTGTTCTACATGTGGTTGTTATTTATTGCCGCCTTACTACACTTGTTCCCTGTGCCTTTAGTTGTTAAGAAATTAACAGCGAAATCCATTCACTATTTGTTAATAGTGCAAGAAGAAGTCAAGTTTGCGTTTACTGTGCAGTGCCAGAAGCTTTATAAAGCTAATAATTTGCGATTTTATGCTCTACGACAATTCTTATACAAGGTATACTAGGTTTGTGTGTTAAGTTTTTAACAAGCAAAAGGGGTTAAGGCAAAACATTCGTTCAAAGCGTTCCTTATTCTAATCGATTCAGAATCGTTTTTAGAACCACCTGTTTGTCTATCTGTCTGTCCGTCTATTCGTGTATCTATTTGTATGCTTAGTAGCAAGTTTTGATGTATTGGGAAAAACTGAGACGACGTATTTGCTTTAAACGAAAGATAATAGCAAATGATTTGGATCAGACCATTTACACGATCGTTTCCCATATAACGCCTCATTTGAATAGAACGCTCCCTTGTATAATAAAAATAACTTTTAATAATTGTTATTTCTTGGTAAGAATCGCTAGAAAATTGTATTTGGATAAGCAAAACGAACATCAAAAATTAGGGATTTGTCTTGGGATTGTTTCTTAGACGCCCTTCTAAATATATATTCTAACACAAAATTGGCCTTTATCTTTCCACAACGTCAAATTTTTAGAATAGTATGATAAAAATCGGTCGAGATATCTAATTCGATCTATAAATATGTTGTAGTATATTTGCACAAGATGGGTCTATTTGCGAGAGAATATGTTTTTCATTTTGATACATAAAAAGCGATATGATTGGACCTCATATATTATGAAAATGGTCACAGTTAGAGGAACGCTGAAAATCAAATTTAGATTTTCTAATATTGTTTTCAAAAAGTGTCTAGCCATACAAGACATTTCGCTATTCAAATGTTGATAGAAATACTTAACTTTCGCTGTAAAAATAGCTATCAGTGGCCTTCTCACCTTACGCCGAGAAAAAAAGTGCTTTACTATTACTAAACAGGTGGAAATTTTAAACAAGCGATATCGTAATTATTATTTTATTTATTATTCTCATACATATCATTATATATACGTATTATCAATTAGAATAAAAGAAAATAAAATATCTCTTTATCATGTATGGCAGACTAAGCGATTAGCAGTCAGTAAATCACCAAATGCTGATAACAAGTGATCTTCGTTTAACAGATACAAAACAAAAACTCTAAGAATATACAGTGTTAGGGCCGTGAAACGGGCATACTTTGTGTATTTCTGTATAACGAATAAAGAACTTTTTGTTAGTTTAATGCGAGACGGTATAAATTAAATGTCAGTAGTTATAGTGTATTATAAAGCGTTGAATACAGGCACTCTTGTTGCTACTATGACTTTTGTTGTTATTGCAGTAGAAAATAATCGATTTTCATTTGGTTTTATTTATTCGTAAATAATCTCAATTTCGTTTTTTAATGCAGCACACACCAACGCCTCTTAATCGAAGTATATATAATGCATAGTAATGATAATGATGCCGACTACGATGATGATGATGATGATGATGGCGGTGGTCCGTGTATCACTTGACTGGTAATATGCTTCGTTCAGTTTGTCAGAGTCTTTTGTCTTGATAAGATTTCTAACGTTTTCTTCTGTAGTCTGTGTCGTCGTATTTATTATTATTTATTTATTTATTTATTTATTAATTTTCTTCTTTTTTTTTGGTAAATCATTGATTCGTTCGTTCGTTGGTTGTACGTCTACACTGTGTTCTTAATTACATGATCAAGTCCTTGATGGGTTTGTTGTAGTAAACGACTGTGTGTGTGTGATTATTTATATAAAATAATATTTAAAACAATTTTGGATTTTTGAAATTTTTGGACCAAAGAAAAGAAAAACAAAAAGAAAAAGAAAAAAGAAAACAATAACGTTTACACGTCTCTCTATAGTGTTTTTGTAATTGTTGTGTTGTCTGAACAGAAACTGTGTATTACGTTTCATTTAAACCGTAAGGCGTCACAGAGTATTTTGAGCTTTGGCAGCAATAAACAAAATTATCAGCGATTTTAAATTAATTTATTTACTCTTTGTGTGTTGATAGTATATTATATGTGAGTATTAGTTTTTATAGAAAATCCAAAAAAAAAAAAAAATTAAATTTTGTTTTTTAATTTAAAAAATTGCATCTTCTATTTGTTAATATTTCTATTTTGTTCCAAAAACGAATGAATGTTCTATTTATTATTATTACTTTCTTTCTAATATCTTCTCCTTTATACGCATGACTTGTTAACCTTGTTTGCTAATCTTCGTTTTGAGAATGTTTCAAATATTTTGTTACACATACGCGTTACTTGCTTTATTGTTATACATGGTGTTGTTCTTTGTTATGCACTTAGATAGTCTAAAAAGTATTGAGCCTTCGTGGATTTTATTTTATATAAGCTGATCTGATTGGCTAAGTTGATCTTTACTTTTAGGCTTAATGTTTTTTAGACTGACTAAAATAAAGTCATATTGACAATACCGAGACTCCAGGGCAATCACATGTCAATATCATTTAATCCCTTCTCCCTACAGATGCTGACTGGAGAAAGCTATGTATGCTGATTATATGAATTTTGTTTTATTTAAAATTTACAGGTTACGCTGTCATTTATGCTGCATGTAGCATTGAAAAGGCAGGCTTCCGAAAATAACTCATTTCTTTGACCTATTAAATGTTTGAGCTAAAGAATCGTTTTTTTTCTTTTTTTTTCTTTTTTCTTTTTTTACGTTTCAATTTAAATGTCATTAGATTAGTCGATCAAACGATTGATTGGCCGATTTATTTTAAGATCAACGCATGTGTTTACGAAGACTTTTTGCTTTGTTGCTACAGTCAATGTAGTCAATATTCAACAATGATTCATTGCGTTACTTTAATAGCGCATTAATCTGGTGAAGAGAATATAAAAAATTGCTTCTTGCAATGAAATTCTTGATCAATCGCTTGCATGTGAAGACGAAATAATCGTAAAGAAATTTGAGTACGATTCGCTTCTAAAAGATTGTAGGGAATTCATTGCTCTTTACCGTTTCACTTGAAGTCATTTTTAACTCAATATCCTTACGTTACGCGCTTTTTGCTGTTCTGGAAATTTCTCTTTGGGACGTTAAAAGACGATTTTTATCATCATCTAAATGCTTTCGGGAGTAATGGGTGAGCAGAGTTTAAGGCAAGTCAACAATTTTTGTCGGGAAAAGATCTGCTTAATGTGGGCGAGTTATATAAAAACTACATATGTTCACATAAAACTTGTGGCTTGCTTTTCATAATCTCAAAGACGTTTCCCCGAGCGTGTTCGCTAATACAAACTAAAGAGATATTAAAGAGATTAAAGCAATTAAGCATATGTTGATGTTTTGACGATGCGTTAATAGAAACAACAATAACGCTATAAGAATGCATAGCGAATATTTACTACTTCGTTATCATATACATATTGATACGTATATATATACTTATAAGTACATATAGATTTTTCATTAGGTACTTTCAAATACATCAATGCATCTGTCCATTAAAACTTCATTGAATAACGCTCGATTTTGCGGCTTTTAAGTGTTTAGCGAGAAACTGACAAAAGGAAGGGAAAGCAAGCATTTTTCAAGGAAATTTGAAGAGATCGATAAGTCATTTAAAAGCAATTTTTGGAACTTTGCATGCCATTCTTGTCGAATTTATTTTTAATAAAATTTTGTGATAAGTTTCTCTATACTTTCAACCCGCAGGCGCAGAGTACTCAGGTATCGTTTTAGAACAAATATGGAAAGGAAAAGGACGCTTTCATAAAATCACTTCTTTCTTTCACATATTTCTATATTCGGACTAAATTGGATCAAATTACTTTATAAATTTTTTTTTATTTTTTTTATTTCATGGTTAATTTACAATCTATCCCAATGCGCTTGAGTGAAATCAATAGTCGCTTCAATAAGGACGAGAGCCTTAGATCCTAGCGCTTTAGGGCTTTAGTCTTAGAATTTATTTCTATGGCTAATATTAATAATAAAATCTATCGCAAAACGTAACAAATAAATGTTATTGCGAAATGATGAAAAGAAACGAATTTATCTTCCCCCAATGGAAACTATATCACAGATGTCATGTCTAAACAAAGAAAAATAAACTGCAAAAACTTAGAAAATTCATTAAAATAATTTAAGCAACAAAAGTAACTTGTTCAGCATTTATTTCGAGATCTACATTAATTTAAAAAAGATATTTAAAGAATCTTAAGATATCGATTTAAGCAGTGTGCTTAGAAGTCAGTTTAAAATAAAAAATCTCTAGAACAGAAAATCCCTTGTAAAATACCAATACAATACGAATCGTGTGATTCTCTTGGGTAAACAAATTCCTTTTACTTTCTTGGTATTTTCCGGGGCCGTAGCAATAACACAAGTTCAGACTAAGAATGACTTGCCAATGGTTTGCAAACAAACAAGGGCTGAAAAAATCCAGCTTCCTGAACATGCAAACGTAATTTGGTTAGAAAGATTTAAGTTTCGATTACACAGATTCTACTCTACATGGTTAGTAGCAAGCTACGTAATATCAACCCTAGTGACGTCCATAAGAGAGCACGTATTCTCAAATTATTTTCTTCGTAATTTTTCAAAACAAAAATGTATAGCAAAAATTAATGGCGAGCATTTCACCACTACAGTATTTGCGGTAATTGTAATGTACGCAAATTGTGATTGTCATAAGGACATCTTAAACTTGTTCAGATGGTTTCCAAACTCAGAAAAAGTTGAAGCAGATGCTTTCATTATTATACCGATTGATTCAGGATGAATTTTCGAATTATTATCAGTATGTCTGTCCATTTGTCCGCTTGTCTGATTAGCGCCTACCCATGTGCTATGTTATAATCAAATCAAACACACGGTCGCATACACACATGCCGCAATTTTCATAATATTTTTCTAACCTCAGATAAACTGATATGTTTCAATCCAGAGAAGGAATGGTGTTGAAAGAGAATTGATTTCATTCGCGCTACATCGCAATATTTCGCGTTATGTTCTTATAACTATAAGCGCTCTACGATACAACAAAATCTAATATAAACTATAAAAAATGTATCCCAGGCAAAATAAGCTTTTATGGTGGAAAAAAATTAAGAATTATATTAGACGCCGTAGGATATTTAACAGCCGGTCTAGCCTCACTGCAAAGCTTTAAATTGTTTTGTCATTATAAGTAAGAATTGTAAGTGGTTTGCTTTCAATTAGATCGATTCGTATACTCTTTGACTCTACAGTTTTCGATAAACTCATTAAATTTTAATATTTTTGATGTTCAATTCAATCTGTAACTTACAGATTATCGAATTAGGTTTGTTAGCGAAGGAACTTTACATGCAATTACGAATACATATCGATTTTTTCGTTTTATCAATACAATTAAATCAAAACAAGCCCCATTCGGCTATTGTGGGTGTGGCAAATGTAGTCCTAACGGATCTAAAATGAGTAATAAAGGGCTTTATGATCGGGCTCACACATAGTCAGAGTGATGGCTCTTCTAGACGTTGCCGGAACCGGAATCACCAATCTGTGATAGAGCTTTCTCTTCTTTTCCCTCTCTTGGTTGCTCGAACTTGATATTTGTACACAAGAAAGTTAAGGAAAACTTGCGCTAATGTGTACTAATAACTGAAATACAATCTCCTTCTGAGATGAGGGAAACTACTTTTTTATACATACAAAGACAATGAAGAGATTCTCATACGGTCGTGAAAAGTTGTTCTTTAATATGCTTTCAGATGCGTTTAATATATGGATAAATGACTCAAACCTACTCTTCTCGATATTTCATTTCGTCCAACTTGTTTCTGAAGCTAAGCAAGCTAAAGTAGATTCCAAATAGGAAAGGATTGAGAAAGCCTTACGATGATCATGTAAATGTAAAAATTTTCCACACAACTTATCTACGAAGTATCAAAATATGTCTATCTCTTGTTGAGAAGTATAAAAACTCACGAAAAACTGACGAAAACAATCATAGTTTCCATGAAATAAATATTATTGAAATTGATAGGTTTTTTCTGTCTTTTACATTTTTTTAAAGTTTATTTAGATATTTTTTTTTTGTTATATTTCAACATGTCAAAAACGAAAACGTTGAAAAATAAATATTAGTTGTAAGAAAATAATTTTTTGCAAATATTTTTAACGCAAAATTTTAAGTGTTGTCATTTTTTTAAAGTAAGTGTGCGAAATTTTATATACATATATATTTATTATTTATCAATTAAAAATATTAGTAAGGACGAAAAGAAGTCCAAAATATTTTTACTAAATCTTCGAATACCATTCCTTCAATTATACGCGTTAATGTTCGATCTGAACTATAAATTATTTATGTTCAATTTATTATTGATTATTTTGATAAAAACATAAAAAGGCATAAAAATTTTCCTTTACAAAAAAAAAAAAAAAAAAAAAAAAAATTGTAAAATCAAATCAAAAATCTTTAGTTAAAAGAAGCAAAAAAAAAAAAATTGATTCATTCAACCTCTATGTAAAAGTGGAAGAAAAAGCAAAGGAATAAAGGATATTTACGAGGTAAGCAACCTGAAAAGCTTATGCTAATGACATACCTGTACCTTACAATGTTAACATATTTGTCTCGCATCCTTTCTATTTTTTTTTTTGTTCAAGAGAAGCTACTATGCCCGTTGCCTCCTGCATTTGCGAGCAAACATCGTTGTACAAGCTTTAATCTTTTTTTATTTTTTCCTCATTGAACTTGGTTTGTCATTGATAATGAGCCACTTTGTCTGGATGATTAAAATTGTTTATTAAACATTGTTGAAACAATATAACCATAAAGGCGGTTATTTGCCTCGTTACTATTTTATGGCATTTGTTTTTTGAAGAGCTTAAAACTTTTCTCATTTACATAAAAAAATATATAACCAAGCACCAGCGGTATGCGAATGAATATAACAAAGCACAGCAGAACAAGGGACTTGTATGAAAGGAGAGAGATAGAGTGATAGGGAGAGAGAGATAGCAAACCAAAATTTTTGTTGTTTGTAGGCTTCATATCGCGCTATCATGGTTGGGTTATAGTTGCTGTTGATATCTAACGTTATCATGATGATGTTCCTGGTACTTATGATGATGCTGATGCAATGCTTTCTTTTTTCCTCCTTTTTTCCGCTTTTTTCCTTTTTTTTTTAGCCCTTAGATGCTACAATAAACAGGACATAAAATGAAAAGTTGTTTAACGTTGTTGTTTAACGACAACTTGAACATTGCTTAGTCAGCCGTTATTGTTGTTATCGTATAGCAGTAAGAGCCATTTCAATTTTATGCGAGAGAGCGGATTAAAATGTTTCATTAAACTCCATTAAATGCCGACAACGGCTTAATACAGTGGGTAACAAAGTTTGCAGTCTGTTGCTTTCAAAATTGCGTTTCACCATGAAAGTGACCGCCCCATACTGCTAACTAAACGTATGTTACAGAGAGAATAAAGTTTTCAAATTAAAAAAATGTTTTCCCATTAATCTCTCTTCTCTTTGCTGATGATGCTTCCTCTTTACGTTTTGCAACTGGTTTACTGATAGCTTTTTACTTTTATATTTCCTTTTTTTTTTGTTTCCATATTAGTTGTGCACTCATTGCCTTCCTTTTCTTCATTCTAAACCTTTCTTGTTTAGAAATTTGTAAAATTTTTTTGGTTAACATAAATAAATTTTTTTCTCACTTTTCGTTGAACAACTTCTCGTTTCATTATTGTTATAGTAAGGCGCTACAGGATTTAACATTTCATTTCTGCGGCTTGCTTTTTGTTTTCTTAACTAATAGCAATTTTCTTTTCACAAGAGATATTTGAAAGATCTTGCAAAGAATGTGATACCCTGCCATAACAATTGCTATACATTTGTTACACATGTGCTAGGCATCTATTGCACGTCTACGTTTGTTATTTTTGTGCTCTCCATATTGATTCTGCGAGTTGTCGCGGTTTCTGTGCTTATGTCTAATGTGGCGAATCATCAAGAGATAATAAGACACTTCTTCTTCTATCTAAACATATGATTTTTCATATGACTTTTTTTTGCGATAATCAAGTACTACGAGTGAGAAAGACACCACTAGTCGAATATAACGAACGCCTACTTTTTTTTAGTTGTATAAGCACCTGATCAGCAGCAAGAATTTTCAAGTGGGCGTGCTGCATCTGGTAGATCATTTTTCCTTCCACTGTATATAATATAATACCAAGGAAAGTCCCTGAAAGAAATGTATTGAACATGATATGACAACTTTTTACGAAAACAAAGAATTCAAATCAAGCCAAAAATCATGTACCGATCCAAGAACTTATTTTGTAGTGTTTTTATTGTTAATTTTTTGATGCTGTAAGGAACAGCCAACCAACCGCGACGCATAATTTCAACATGCTATTGTACGCGTTGTCAGAAATGAACATTTGTTAGCAAGATCGAAAAAGTCCACGATTTTCGCTTGTCTCTTTTAAATGGTCGATGTTTAAATTTCTAACCGAGGTAGACTTACGTATTTGTGTTATGTACATATTTTCATGGTTTCTTCATAATGATACACATAACACTACACACTTCTGGTCAGTTTAAGATTCTAAATGACAATTCGTTCACTTCTCGTTTACGCTACTTGTTAACATCTCCGAATTATGTAATATAACTAATTCTTTTTTCATGTAGACGTAAGTTAGGATGTAAAATGTTCACGAAGTTTTAAATATTCAGGAATGAAAATTATGAATTAGACACATTTATTTTTATTAGCACGACATGCTTAAATTGACCCACACGCGTCTCGAATGCTGGCTAACTATTATAGGATTTTCAGAGAAAAAATTAGACATTCTTGCAATTAGAAATAGATAGAGAATTGAGAAATTTTCTCGATTTTTAGCGGGCTATTTTTCAGCGCTATAGGCGACGATGTGTGCATATCTTTTAAATTACTTTACATGCCAATATTATGGATTTTTCGAGAGATGGAATCTGTGGATATAGGAAAGTGTTTCAGTCCCATCCAATCACAAATAGTACAAACAAATTTCATGACGCTTGGCTTTCCCTGGGCTTCAAATATTATTCATCCTTCGGGCGTGCACTTTGTGTCATGTCAGCCTCCATTTCTGAAAGGGCTTCAATCCTTTCTCTTCCAGTAGAGCTGACAAACTGGCAGTCAAGTTTCTTTTTGGTCCAAAGCCTTTACAAATACTTGCATTTTTGACTATGGGTAATTGGCTTTGAGGCCAAATCACATGGTGTTCAACTTAGCCACCTTACATAGCACTCGCTTGCTTTTTCTATTTTTCTTCTATTTCTGCTAATTATGCCAGCCTGTAACACCTCACAACTATAGTCGTTTAATAGAGATTTTGGAAAGTGGATTAATTTCGTTCTCATTTTCCCTAAAAGCTTAGCTTAGGAATATTTACTTAAAACGCCCTGATATATTCAATTCTTAAATATTCAGAAATAGATACGATGTTAACCATAAAAAATCTCGATTTATTACTCTTTCATAAGAAAGATTAGTTTTCATCATGAAGTTTCTTATAAATAAAACATATCCCATTAGTCCATTAAAAGCCAAACGTTCGATTCAAAATTCACTTACTCCGTTTGGTGGTTTGAAGACATTTCTTCAAGTAATTGCAAATTTATTCTCTCTTAGAGTCACGCATTTAAACAATCAAATTAAATAACTTAGAGTACATTTCTTCGTATATTTTTAACGGTTAATTTCCTTTATTTGAAAAGCCTACATAAACCTCTATTTTTAACCGTTTGAGTTAACTGCACATGTCTACGTTAGAAGAGAAAATCACTGTTACAACAACTCTCTTATCTGTTATTCTCTTAAACTGGAAACATGTTTTCTACAGATTTTCTTGGCTAGAAGCGATTTACAAGTTAATTATTAAAAGGCGATAAATATTTAAATATTTTATTATTTGTCGATATCGTTGGAAGAAGTTTTCTCGTTTTTCGATAAAATTTCCTCTTCCCTTATTCCCTATTTCGCTTTTCCCATAAAAATGTTTATTATTATTTGCAATTAAAAAGATTAAAGCAAAATTATTCCTCTTTTGGTTGTTTTAAATCTATTTTGGCACGTGGCGTCAAGCGTATATGAAACGAAATGAAACTATGGTTAACTAACAGGTGCCTGTTGTGTTTTGCTTGTACTAAAAAGAGGGAAAATACTTGTAAAAAATCTGGTTCAACTGTAGCAACAACTACCAGTTGTGGCAAACATTTGTTATAACGATAACCATGATGACGATGATATGAACAAGGGTAATATAATAACAAAAACCCAGTGGTTAAGTTCAAAGTTGTAAACAGAGAAAAATTTATGAAAAATCAGCTGTTTTAGCACATATACAAAGGCAGAGAGACAGAGAGAGCGGAAGATGGAGAGAGGGAGATACTGAGATAGGGAGAAAGGAATTGAAAAAGTAATAAAGAAATGGCTTACCAGTAACAGAGAGAGAGAGAGATAGAGAGAAAAGTTGACCATACGCTCTTAGCGTGCATTTAGGAGGCTTTGAAAATATGTAAAATTATGTTACATCGCTTGGTCGCTTTCACGGAATCGTATACACAACAGTTGTATTATTTCATATATAAAGGACTTGATTGTTTTGATGTTACTGACTGAGGTAATGTACGAATTTTCGAACTCTAAAGGAAGTTTAGTACAAATCGTGCATTCAAACGGTACGGATGTGTATTATGCGCAATTTTTTTGTCTCACAGAAAACAGAAATTGAAAAAAAATAAACATATATTTTTTTTTATAATTAATAAATTGTTTACAAAGGTTCACAAAAGGCGAACGACCGCAAATGTCCAAAATATATTTAAACGAAAAACTATTCTATAAATAAATTTTGAAAATTATGCTTTTTTTTTTTTGCTTTCTTGGTAAAATGTTTTCCATTAAAATGCTTTCCGTAAATTGTTTAAAAAAAGTGTAAGTTTATTTGCCATTAATTTCATTTTTTGTTCTTGCGATTACTTTTTTTTTTGTGGCGCAGTGATATACAAGTTTTTCTTTCTTCTTCCCACCAAAAAGTGTGTTTTAGTGTTTAGTAAAAAAAAAAAAGAAGCCAAAGAACGAAAAAAATTCAATAAAAAAGGCTTACAATGCATAACCGCTCTCCATACAAATTCGAGTGTCTGCTACTCCGCAATATAATGCTCAGAATTGAAAAATTAGTAAAACTCGCAAAAAATTGATTGCTTTCTCGCATAAAGAATGATGAAGTAAAGTAAAAGAGTGAGTGATAAAAAGAAGAAATGTTTTTCAGAAAAAAAAAACTTGTTTTGTTTTTGGCTGCTTGACTTGTCGTGAAGTAAGGTGAGAATGAATATTTGTGTAAATCTTTGTTTATCTATCTATCTATATATATGCATAACCACTGATTGTTTGTAAGCAGCTGGTAACTTAGAATAACCTTTTGGCAACAAATAGGTAAAATAAGAACAAGCAGTACAAGTTCAGTCGAAAGTTAGATTGAAAAAAAATTTTCGCGCCTTTTAATTATACGCAAAGAATAATTACAGGCCGAGTGTTTGTGTTTTATTATAATCGTAGACTAACAGAGTGTTAGAGAAACAGAAAATGAGCAAATTTTTATATATAAAATACAAGAAAAAAAAAGGGAAACACAAACGGAAAGTTTTATAAGCACTTGATTTCAGCACTTGTGCATATGCAGTCTAAAAAGTTACGCACACAGAACACCTACAACAATGCACAAAACAAACACAATAATGCTCACAATACTTTCAGTTGGGGAACAATTTTTTCTTTTTTTTTTGCTTATTTAATAGCATACTTACTATTCACATGTACATATATAAACGAACTGAGAAAACTTCCCTAGAAAAACTTGTAAACTAAACGAATTGCAAAAAAATTAAAGTAACAATACAGAAAATCTTGCTGCTGCTGTTCTTCTACTAGAAAGAACACTTTAATACACAAAACATTTATCTAAGTGCTTTTTCGTCCACCCAAGCCCGCCCGCATATTTGAGTGTATAATACTACAAAGGATACGTAAATATTTTACACATTCTTAAAACATGCTAACATTCATTTGTGTTCCTATATGTACACATGCACATACACACATACACACACATACCAAACATCATTAACATACCGGAAATGCATAGTTTTTGCTTACTGTTGGTTTGCTTAGTTTTTGTGCAATATTCTATATGCTGTTTATGTGTTGGTTTGTTTGCTTTTCATTGTTTGTGTATAAACATGCATTACATACGTATCAATATTTGAGTGTGCACAGGTTATCGCATGGAAGGCACAAAAGCAAATCATAAAATTTATAAATGCTACGAATTAAAATTTTGCAATTTGTAGTCTACTGTTAGGGGCTTTTTTCTAATTTTTACTTTTCCGGTTTCTCATATTTCGCCCGTTTGTGTTTTCCTTTTACAAATGGAAAAAAGATATCTTTGATTTTTATGCTAATCAAATATTAAATTACATGAAACTGAAGCGAACCTTTAGTGAAATATAAAAAAAAAAAATTTTTCATACTTTTTCGGTGCCTCTAAGCAAATATAGGAGAAGAATGTTCATGTGTAGAATGTAGTAATGTTCAAGAAAATCTCAATTGTGAAAGAAGCGTATGGGACTCGTTAGTTTGTTAAATAATTTAGTTTTATCTGAGTGCAGTAAGTTCAGCAAAAGTTTTCCGATTTTTATCTGTTATTGAATTATTCTTGAGTAGTAAAGAGAAGAGGATCTGGCTTTTCATTAGCGATTTAATTGTTTTTTGTAAACTGCTTTGTGGGAAAAGGGTTCAATTACGCATAAAATCTTCCAAGCTGCAAAAGCCATTTCCCGAGGCGTGGTATTAGGTTTGATTACCTTGAATACTTTCTTCAAAGGCAGCAGCATGCATTTTTAGTAAGTGAAAATAGTTCTAGAACTGTATTTGGCACATGAAACTTTATCACCAAACAATAAACTATTACTTGTATATAAAATTACAAATTCCAAAAAGTTGTCCTAAAGTTTCGCTCACCACTACTTGAAAGCTGTCAAATACCAATCGCCGAAATTCGGGTGTGTTGAAGTTGTTACCAACATCAAGTAATGCACTCCGGCGCTTCCTTTCACACTCCCTTTATATGCAAAATGTTTTTTATTTTTTTTGAGCTTTTTTAACATCATGTTTATTGTTTGAAAAATTTTTGGAAAATCTTTGAATAAGTTTTTCAAGTTTTTGGTGACGAAAGTGAATAATTAATTGCTTTGATTTTACACGGATGGCGCGGTATGCCTTGTTAAAAAACAATGTTAATTTCATTTTAGTTTTTTTATTGCACCATCAGTCTCTTTTATGTATGGTATATATTTGTATTTATATTACAGGCTGTTAAGGAACAATTATTGATTTAAAATTTTTCTTATTTACATACCGATGTTTTGTGTAAATATTTTGTGGTTACACAAATATGGTCTTGAAGTAGCTTAGCGATGCGGGGCTTTGAAAAATGGTTTAAAAATATAGAGAATGGACTTAACTGTCTTGTAAAGTCGTTTTAAACCAATCCGTATAACAAGACAAGGCAAAAACTATGACGATTTTATGGGCAAGGAAACTTGCCTAACGTAAACATATAACTTCCAAAGAATGTTGCTGGCTTGAAACGGTGGTCGAAAATAAATAATTCTTGGAATCAGAATGTGACTAAAGAGAAAGAGGGGCTTAAAAGAAGAATGAATGGCTTTTGCGGTACGTTAGAGCTTAAATGTGTCAAAAAATAACGAAAATTCCAATAAGAGTAGTTTATTACTCTTAAGAAATGTATGTCTTTTATTATATGAATTGCACTTCGACGAAAACGCTTTATTCTGGAAAAATGCATATCTTGCGAGGAGATTTATCAAAAGCTGGACGTTCATTTCACCCATGTGCGGCTCTCAATTTGATAACATAGCAAGCTCCCATGGGTAGCCGAGTAGGTAAGAAACGCGACCACCAAGTCAGTGTCCGCGGGTCAAGAGCGGTAGAAGTTACTTTGGCTATAGCTAAAACCAGTGGTCAGTCGGTAAAGACGTAGCACTCACTAAGCTGCAGCAACGGTCTCCCTCTCGGTCGTTTTTCCTCTTCCCTTTTCATTACATAACATCCCTTGAGTGATTGGTTGTATTCAAAAAAAAAAAGAAAAAAAAGTTCTTTTGTACGTTTTTGGGTACCGCAATTGTTTATTGGTTAAGTGCATCTTACGTTATGATTGTCTGATTCTAGTCTCTTGCCTACAGTTTCCAATTTTTGGGAATTTTCTTCAAAGAAAATTTTTTCCCAACTTTGAAAGCCTTTACAGCAGATTAAACTTTGTTAACTACATTGTAGAAATTCAAAATAAATTTTACAATCCCTCTTCATTATTGTAATCCGAATTCTTTTGGAGTTAATCTGTTATCTTCAACTGAATCGCAACAAATCATAAGTAAAGTTTGCAAAAAAAATTAAGCAAGTAACCGATCATTCAGCTACACTTCTTTTTAAGATTATATCATGGAACTCCATGTTAAGGGTGTGCGTACGAAGACGGACACGAGTCCTTCTTCCAAATTTAATATGCGCTTATTATCTTTTTTTCCTTGTAGAACTTTTGAAAAAAGGTAAAAGTCATAAAGTTGTCTTGACATTCAATTGCAATATGATCCTTCAAGTGCAGAAATTGTTCTGAACTGCTTGGTATTTAATGTTCTCGGCCTACTCATACTATTGGAAAAGCTTAAGGTTTCCTACAAAAATTAAAGCTTTGCATATATTATCCGTCTTTAGGCAGGATGCCGCTGCGTTAGCAGTTATGGAAAAGAACTAAAGTCACTGCACATAAGATGGATTTAAAAAATATTGCGTCTAATTGCAGAACAATTGCTTAGGTGCTTCAAATGTTCATATGAAGAAATACAATATGGATTATATGAATTCTACTTTGATCTCTATATATGATATTTAATATAACAAGTCAAAATAGTATAAAAGTTTGTTTAGATTTCAATTATTAGGAGAACGCATAAGCATTCAATTCGCCAAGAATTTGGTTTAATCTTGAAGAGAAAACACGTATTTTTTTACAGTTTTCGGTAAAGCAGGCTGGGTAGAGAATATGCTACGACAATGTTATAGAATGACGGTGTCTATACCTTCTAAGGATCACATTGTCGTTTCAAGCAATCGCGTTTCGCAAACTAAAGCGCAATACCAATGCATAAATGTAAAGTTAAGGGCGCAAAAGAAAACCATAATAGTTTCAGATGAAAACTTAATTAATTTTCATACAGTCTGTCTGTCTGTTTGTGTTTAATATACGAATCATTCGTTTCGAAGGCTGGCATTTTCTTTTTTTTAGAAAAGTCTTGAAAAATGACTTTCTCTCCCTATCCTAAGTTAGTTTAAAGGAAAAAAGCAATGGCAATATATTTAAGTAATCACTTAAATAACAATAATTCTCGACTAGATCAAAGAAGTACATGCACAAGCGGTAGAAATCATAAAATAAAAATTCCAAAAAAAATAAAATAAGATTTTAATGAATAAATATGATTTCTTCTTAATGTTATTATGTAGTATGTATTACGACACTGTCGACTTTTTTTAAGAGAATTTAAAACATAAAATAAAAATTTAATACAAAATTATAAATAATCTGCTCGAGGCAGTAAAATTAATTTAAAGCAAAAAAAAATCTTCCAAAGCCATTGTCCACACACACTTTAAAATACTTTACTGCAGCTTTTGTTGCACATGTTCTCAGAGCAAAAAGTTTTTTCTCTCTTTTTTCCTTCTCGTTACTTTCATATTAAAACAATCGTAGCTGTTTTTGCTGTATGTTATGTGGCCAAATAATTATTTTATTTTTAATCAAGTAATAATTTATTTACAATTTTTTTTTATGCGTACATGTACACATATGAACACAATGAGAGGAAAATCCCTTGCAGGATATGTTGAAAAATGTTCTTCTTTTTACTTAGCATAAAAAAACAGAAATAAAAAAGATGAAAATAAAAAGCAGAACTCAAGTGGCCATGCCATGCCCAGCAAACCATGAAGAGGTCTGGGTAGAAAGTCAAAACGGTGTAAACTGGAAAATTATAAAAAAGAATTCAACCTACATATGCTATGAACGCGTCAGCATTCTATTTCGTAACATCACCTTATCCTTGTTCCTTTTTGTCAACGCTTTTTTATATTAATATGAAAGAAATTAGAACGGGAGAAATTATAGAATGCCTGATTAAGAAGAAAAGAGAGATCATGACCTTGCGTGTAGCTGAAAGTTGTTCTCTTCTTCTGTTTGCAGAATTCTGCTAAATCTAAGCTAACTTAACAGATCTGAAATATTGCGATGTGAGCGTTAATTTGGAAGGGATGGCCTTGAATTACAAATATTAGTTTTGCATATCTTATGAGTTTCGTCGCCGGTCTTGTTTTTCTACACTTATTCCGATCCAACTAGTAAGCATGAATACACATTTGCGAAGTGATTGATATTCAAGAGAAGAAATCAATCTATTAAAAATCAATCCATGGTAAACAAACGGATCACGAACAAGCGACCACTGCCAATAGCTCTAAGAATAGTTGCAAAGCTCTTCCAACAACGATTTTTCAATGCAGTACTTTATATAAGACATTAAGAGAGAGTAAGCGAGTTTGATAAGCTACGTGCACGTTTAGATTGTAGACAAACTTTTGCTTTAATCTTATCCATGCGGGCGCTAAAGTTTAATTTGTTATCATCTACCAATCCAAGACATCGCATTGACTCGACAAATTCAATTTATTTACCACATATTTTAATATTAAGACCGATGTCACTATGTCTGTGCGGTTGAAAAGAAGGCCTTTAGAAGGCTTACTTTGGTCTATGGATAAGGAATTGTTCATCTTGCCGGACATTCATTTCTTTTGGTTTCAATGATATGTCGTTAATAATTCAGTTAAGTCATTCAGGAATAGATGTAGCCAGAGGGGGTCCAAAACTTCTAAATTCACTGCCCTACAGGAAACATTACTAATAGGTAGGCTCTTTCTACTACTTTCGTTTTTGTTGATTTTTTAGTTTCTAATGAAGCAGTAAAAATTTTGGTTGTTTTAACCGATCGTGATATAATAAGTCAAGCTTGCACCTTCCACTAAATTTGTTCAGCTATAACGATGCCATTACTTAAGTTGGCCGCGAGTAAATTTATATAGAGGTTATATTTTTACTGCCTAATAAAGAAGAGAAAAAATTCCTAAAAAAAGTATTTTTCCTAAAATTAATTTCGTAAATACATCTAACTGATCATCTTCCATGCTATGTTAATACAGTATTTACCTAACAATTTTTTTTCTTTTTTGTAACAAGGTACGCAAGGCAACGTTCTAGGCATTGGAATCCAGCTTTGCCGTTCCATTCTGTTTGTATGCTATACATTTATTTTATTATTTATATGGCTTTTCCACATTTGCTCATATCCGGTTTTTGTAAAACATTCATTTTGTATCTTTTCCGTTTGCGTACAAACAACGATCGTTGTATGGCTGGTTTTTCTTGTTTTTTTTTTGCTGATTTTCATTTTCTTGCACGTTTTTTATTGTTTATAGTATTAAGTATTTAATATGAAAGAAGGAATAGCAAAAAAAATATTATAATTGCCACCTACAGTGGTTGCGCTGTTTTTTTTCTCGCTTTCACACATTCACACTTACACACGCGCGGAGTACACTTTAAGTGTTTCTTTGTATAAAATTGTAATAAAAATAAGAACAAAAAAAGAAATACCGTAAACCTATTTTTTGCATAATGTTAATGTTAAAGCAATTGTTTTAGTTATTGTTCTCGCTGTAGTTAATGTCCGTAGCCATTGGTATTCATGTAGCGAGCAAGCGTTGCTTGCCTTGTTTGTCCTGGAGATATTTTTATTTTTTTTATTTCATAAACAGTCGATAGGAAGAGGACGCCGACGAAGTGTTGTAATACTTGACTATCGTTTAATACGTTTATATATATTATATGCGTATGCCGTTAAAGACAGTCAAGGACATCCGTTGGGCTTTGGCCGTATTTATAATATCCTGTTAAAATATCGTTAAAGTTTATGTCCGAGTTAAGCGCTCTGAAATTTACATAAAAATTAACTGTAGACTAAGAACGTAGGTTGAAGGATAAACGTGTACTTTCACTTAATTTGCATTCCGCCTATATTTTATTGTTGTCCAAAGTCTTGCTTGAATTTCGATTTCTTACTTAATTCATTAAATTTACATCAAAACCAAATTAAAAAGCCATGAAAATATGTTCATAGCGTAGAGTTGACGCTGAAGCTATTCTTTGGTCGCTTGTTTACTTCTCTCTAGCTTAAAACATGTTACAGTGAAACCGTAACAGAATAGTGAATGCATTACTTGTTTAAGAAAAAATCTGCAAGGTTCGGAATATCAATTGAAGGATTTCTCATTTCATAGACAATATTCAAGCCGTTGTATTTTTGGTGTGTATAAGATTCTGAAAAAATTCAAAATAAAGACAGCTTCAGACATCAGTCAAAAATTGTGCATTTTTTATGCCAACTGATGGATACGCCTAGCATATGACATTATGATATTCTCGTGTAATAGTTCGCTTACTAATGTGATCTTTTATTTAAGCTTTTTAAAGTTCATAACACCTGGTCGATTAAGAGAGAAAACTTGAAGAAGGTTTTTCATTCAAGGATGAAAGTTCAAGGTTGAAAGGGCAAATAATCCATCTGTAAGCAACGTCTATGGGCTACCGTTCATAACTGTGTAATCTATAAGCCAGTCTGCACGTGTGCCTGTGTGCTTGTACGCCTCTTTGTTTGCACATCTCTTTGCTTTTACGACCGCCTGTCCTTACGCCTGTTAGTAAGCGGTGTCTCTTAGGGTCTACACATCTGTTTGCGCGTACGTCTGTCTGTCTACATGTCCTTATGTCTACACGTTCGTCTGTCTGTACGCCTCTTTTTCTATACTTCTCTTTGTCCTTACGTCTGCTTGATTGTACGTTTATTTGACTACACATCTGTCTGTCTACAAAGATGTCTGTCTGTACATGTGCTTGTTTCCCATACATCTTTGGACCATACGTTTGTCTTTGTCTGCCTATAATTTAATCCCCTTATATGCTTATGTATATATCTGTAGATGCCAAAACTCATTTGTTATTCATACCTTTCGTGACCTTGAGAGATTCCTTAATAAATTTGATTTAGATCAAAAACATAAAAATTTTATAGGATTTCTCAAATGCTTTGCAATGCTCAAGTTGATCAAAAGACTGAATATATTTTTCCAAGTCTTTCAAGCATTCGGGAGAGAAATAGCATATTCTTATCTTTCTACGCTCAAATGAACACATGCAAAACTTTAATCTTTAATGCAAACAAAAAACAAGCAAAAAACCTTCAAAAAAATAGTTAAAGAAACTTATTAAAAATTGAAAGAAAAACTAAGGCGAAATGAAAAGCATCAATCATAAGTCACGGAAAAATATGCCACATGTGTGCAAATGTATATGTATGCAGAATTTGCACGACTACACAGAAGAAGATACAAATTTTAATAATAAAAAGAAAAGATATATATATATGTATATATATATATATGTATCATATATATATATGTATAATAATATATTTTTCACTTTTATATGAAACCATGTTCTCGTGAGCATATGTGATGTGATGATAAGGATGGCTTTTGCCAACAAATAACGTTTTTCTTGTTATTTTTTTGTTGCTGTTATTGTCGCTATAGCTTCAACAACTAACAACAGGCAAAAATTTTTAAAAGGGAACAGATAGCACACAAATAAAGGAAATGAACTCAATAACACAGAAAATAAGAAAAATCTGAAGAAAAAAAAATTACAAAAAATAAATAAATAAATAAAAGAAAAATTTTTTGACGCGACTTATAGCAACTGTCAAGTTGTTGTTTATGTTTATGCACATGTGTTGACGGTATTTTTCCTAAAGGACTATGTTTTCTACTTTTCCATCATCTATAAGGAAACCGCACACATATACAATATCATATATCGTTGATTTTTGATGCGACGATGGTGACAGTGACTACGACAATAATCCAGTTGATGAAGTAATGCTTACGGTTGCCAACACTTGGCGAAACACAGAATGAAAAAAAAAGAAAAGTGTTTTTGTATACTTCTATTACATGCACATACGCACACTCGTATATAGGTCTCTCAATTTTATGTTCAATTTTCATACTGACTTTATCGCATGTATTTGTAAAAATGTAGGAAACCCACATATGAGTGGTAACAATAATAACGGTAGCTGCCGAAGGGAGTCCATTAAATTTATTAAATTCATTTGGTAAAGTGTGCTCTTCCACAAACAACCTAGAAAGTAACCTTCGTTTTGTAAATATGCGAGTGATTTCGTGTATTATCTTTCATTATGTGCTTGTTGTAATGTTGTTACTACTTGTATGTATTTGTCGAGTTTTCTAACAATAAGTCAACTCAACTGATAACTTGGATATAAAACACAATAAATGTAATATAAATATAATATGTAGTATAATAAACAGCATTAGGAAACGTTACACCTGTTAGGGAAATTAAATTATGTCGTTTGTGAAAAGAAATTTCAAAGACACACGTGTATCTTCTGTATATTTGACACATTTCATTAAGAACTTTCATGAAAGTATTTTATAAAAATTAGGGCTTGTTCCTTGTTTACATGAGACTTTAATTCAATTTCTTTGTATTTGGAAGATTGATTAGCTTTGCTTAAAATGCCACGAGTTTCATTTATATAAGTTAGTAGAGCTGGTGTTCGTTCGTTATCCACCTTCTCTTCAAAAAACGAAAATACTCGACAAATAATTTGCTATTTGTTCTTTGATGTTAGTCAAATTACGGGATCGGAGTTGCAGGAAAACATTAGTTAAAATCAACGCTGGCGGTAGACCATAGAAATACGGAAGCACCTGTGACAGAAAACTAGCGTTCAATTGTTGTCTTCAGTTCAGTCATCAAAGCCAACCAATGAGGAGGAAACTTCGAAAAGATCAAAGTGAGGTTGTTGTACGACCGTTGCTTAGCTCATTCATTTTTTCATAGTCAAATGTCCAGGTTTGAACTTCAATGTCCGATTTATTTTCGTTGCTTTTGTAACGGTGTTTAGTTTATAGGTGTTTCAGCAGGGTTTAATATGAAGTTTACCGAGTGTTTTCCGATTGAACAAAATATATATTAATTGCTTAGTTATGAGCGCTTCTGTTTTATGATAAAAATTTCAATTGACGTTCTTGTGAAAATTTAGATCGATCCCTAGAAAGGAGCAAAAATTGTTTGGTTATTATGAAGGACTTTTTTTTTTACCAGTCACCGAATACCAAATGTTAGGGAAATATGCATCAAATTACTCCGCCACGAAAATTCGAAAAATAGACGACGCTCCTACATACAGTAGCATGGGCGGACAGATGGATTTGACTAGACGGAACCTAGTTCAGTGCTTCGGAACGAAGTCCACTGCTTCCCACTAAAGTGTATGATAAAATTCGTGTAAGATTCATATCCTTTACGTGAGCGTAAGAAGATTACAAAGGATTATCCCTTACATAGTTATTCCTTATACATATTTGGCAAATTACTTTGAAACTTTCACTTTTTCTGTTCATTGGAAATTGTGAACGCTGTGTTGGCGAAGAAGGTGCATTTTGAAACTCAGTTTACCAACACTAACTGTCTGACAATTTTGAAGTTCTCAATTTAATTTTTACAAATGTAAGACTGCGAGTAACAAGTGGTCGAATGGAAAGACATAGCTCTGCAGTAAATTACAAATTTGCTACAAGCGGTTTACTTTCTCTTTCAACTTGCTTGTTTAACCAAACTATTTATTTTATATTAGGTACGGTAAAGATTTCAAATGCAGTTCCACCGCGAATATACCCTAGATTTTCGTAATTTTCGCAATCCTCTAACTATAAGGTTAATAAAATAATTATCGCTTATTTTACATGTAAAATTTTAAAAACACACGTAGAGTTTGTTCTTAGATAATTAAAGGCAATAAAATTTTATTAGACATGTGTACATTATAGAAGAGTTTATTTAACACATTAGTTATCTGACAGTTTAACAAAATAAATGCATAATTTTTCTACAAAATTTATTGATGTAAAACTAATTTCTTTTTGTCCTTATTATCAATTTTAATATAATCAGTGAATGCAAACAAAGCGATTTATTATCATTTGACATGAAACATAAATGAAAAAAATATTAAAATATTTTCCGCTTGAGCAAACATAAATACTTTGAATATGTGAACAAAAAATAAAAAAATAGAGAAAAAAGGCAGAAAGAGGCAAAATGAAGCTTTCTTTCTTCTTCAATACGCATATAGACGTTGTAACGTCATTAATAATTTTTTAACAAAATTAAATTCACCGAATCGATGTCACTCGTATTTGAATATTGTTGGATGATATCCCTTTCGAGAACTTTTCATTATTTGCTCTTTATGTGCTTTCCGTGAATTGACATAAATGAAACGCGATCGCTGAGAATAAGCTTAAAAAAACTCAGCAAAAAACTCTACCGTTTCATGAAGATTGGAGAGATTGGAAAAAGACAAAAGTAAAAAAGAGATTCGATAGCAGAGAGAGGTCTTTAACGGATAAATGGAAAATATAAAGATAACCGGTTTTTCAAGATGTTAAAAGTGTTATAAATAACACTAGAGCCGCCCCGTCGTTTCCGAAAAAAATTCTCTACTGCTGTTCGTAGAAAGCGCTTAGCTTCACTCGTGTCAATTCGACCATTTATTTCCGAATTGAAGAGGTTTTCGGTGACGCGGGTTTCGTTATTTTCGAAACAATGTTCGATACAATATCCGAATTCCAACGATTGAAGGAATTTCTCTATAGGCTTAGAAATATTATGGTTACTCTTCTGCATCGTAAACGAACGCGCGGACACAGATCAATGCAGTACAAGAAAAGAAATGTTTGTGTGAGTAAACCAAAAAAAAAAAAAAAAAAATTGAAATACTAAATGGTGAAAGGGTACCCGATTTGTTGCAACAGCGTGAGTTAAAGTTGCAACCTTTGCTCGCTCAAGGAAAACGATTTGAATCAAATGATGAGCTTAATGCGAAAGCGGAAGCATATATTTAATGCCTTGCCAAGTATTTCTTCATTCTAGATATTAATAAACTGATAGATGATTATATCTCAGCGAGACGGGCAGAATGCTACATATCGCTGCATAGTCATTTGTATACCTGACTTAGAAAAAAGTTGCTACATCACTGAATGTAAACAGAAGTATTTAAGAAACACATGGAGAAAAACCTGTAAAATTCTACGTTACACTAAATGGCCTGCTTAACTAAAAAAACTGGGGCAACCACTAAGCGGTTGACTGCTGTAAGCAGGACTAACACATAGTTACGGATGGCTGACTAATAAAGCGTAGAAAAATCGAAGTGGACTTATTTGACTGACTGTATCACTCTTGAAGGCGGCTATGTTCATCAATAAAATCCCAATATCCAAAATGCATAAATATATTATTTTCATACTTAGTTCCGGAAATTAATGAGAAACGTATTACATTCATGGATTTGCTGAACCGATTAAAATTTACAAGACCATTGGGACGTACATATATCTGATGTTCTTGATTTGTTTTTTCGCTATTGATTTGCGGTTATACCTTGTCTTCCACACAAGCTAACACAACAAAGCTTTCCTCGCACAAAATAGCCTCAGGTAAATGCCAGGTTATTATTCCAACTTTAATTGAGAGAAACTGGTTCTCGAGTGGCAATAACTGAGAGGGTTGTTTTCTTATGATTTGCCAGATGTAGATAAGATAGGCAGATTATCCTTTCGTTAGCTGCGTTAGAAGTGAGATTAATCCAACCATTTTTATGAAATTGTCAGTCTACTCTAAATTTTCGTATTTTTAAGTGAAAATGTATTTGTTTACAATTCGAATCCAGTCCACTTCGCCTAAAACTCGTTTGCAAGATGTGAGGATAAAGATTACGAGAGTTTAGCTTTCTATTAGTTTTTCAATTTTCGTTTAATTGTTTTTATTAAAAAAGGTTTGCTTCAGTTTCTGAAGATTCTCTTTGTGCCAAACCTGCTCTTGTCCTTTTTATGAAGTAAGAGAGCACTCTAGAGGTGCACCGAGTTTTGAAATTTTTTCTTGTCTTAAAAACTCTACGAAGAGAGCAAGATATTCGATGTTTAGGAAATCTCTCTTATATAATGAATTGAATTGATTTGAAATGGAAACAAACTTTGTGCTAACTAACGTTGTGCTACTAAATTTTATAATAATATTGTTGAAAAAAAACGAGAGCTTCTAATATCAATTTGTTTTATACATTTACATAGCTAATGTATACAAATCTCAAGAGAATTTCTCTTTGGCTTACTTTACATGATTGTCTTGAATAAGCTAAAGGCACCTTTCCTTTTTTTTGGGAGGCCATGAAACTATTCAAAAAGTAGTTGAATTCGAACTTTTAAGACTTACTTGTGAAATGCAATCGCAGAATGAACTTTTAAGCTTCGCCATTAGTCAGAGAAATTTTATCAAGTCACATGGAAACATAACATAAAACGCTAAATTCTTTATGAGCATTTCAGAGCGTGGTTCTCTTTTCGTAAGGCCGTAAAATTGTCTGTAATGTTTCGAATCGAATTTTAATGTTCTTCTTGTCTCTTGGCGTACAAAATGTTTTCAAGGATTTTGGAATTTTACTAATGAATGATTTTATGGCGTTCGTTTCTTTTAATGGCATTTTATTAACTTTTTTGAACTGTTTACAAAAGCGTAGTAAAAGTTCTGCAATAAAATATTTTAAATTTAAACTTTTATTGACATCTAAGCACTTACTCCTTATATTTTAATACCGAATGTATTGCAGTAAACTTTTCATTACGTCCCACATTACTTATAGCACAAGAGTACATTAAGTTAGTGCGTGCGCATGCAACATCCACAACGACTTGAGATAGTTTCACCTTTTATTATGACCACCGTTTCGAATCACCTCCTGAGTCGGCTTAAGTTTGTCTGTCCGCTTGTTGCTCTTGTTTTCTTGTGTTCAACCTATAGGCTGAACAGTTTTTGAAGAATTTTGATGACGTGTTTTGGCCAAGGGATGAAAGCCATTGAAAATGGATTACATGGGATCACTTTCTCGACCAATTCCATTTTAATACCTTATTCGGAAATGCCGTTGTATGAATATGTGTTAAGCAAAGTGGTGTCGGATATTCAAATTAGGACTGTGTCCCACTATAATGTTTCTCCTTATTTTTATATTCTATTAATACGAACGCACGTTTTCATAGAAACGCAATCATTTAATTACAAAAACACGTAATCAATTAAAAAACATCAAAAGTTAACCGAAACCGAATCTCTTTAGGGGTAAACGAAACGAATAAACAAAATTTGTTTTCATCATCAAGTTACGTAAAATAAAAAAACTTTATTTTGAAATTTGATAAAGGTTTCAAAAATTCTTCTTTGAAGAAGATAGGAAAGTTGTTGGAATAGTTTTAGTTGTCGTCAAAAATATTCTAAGAAAATTTGTTTGGAGCTTGAAAATTTTATTTTTAAATAAAATCTTTTTGTAAAAATTCTTCATCTAAACTTTAAAGCCCTAAAAGTCCGAAAAATTAAAAATTAGTAAAATATATTTTTCTTACGTTCCCCTGTTAATCTTCAACATTTATTTGCAAAAAAATTTGTAAGCCCTAAAATATAAAAACAAAGAAAAATACTGAAAAATGTAGAAGACGAAAACAGAAAAAAAAAAGAAAACTTCAACTCGTAAAGTACTTGTGAGTTACATAAAATTTGCTGCACTTTATAGTATAAATGCAAATATACCCACTCTACGAACAGTAGCACTAGCACTAACTATGTGCGAGGGAAAAATCAACATAAACCGAATAATGTTCATACAATTTTACACAGTTTTCACAAAGGGAAAAAGAAAGCAAAACAACTCAACAAGCGAAAATAGTGCGAGTGTTTTAAATACCAACCAGTACACAAGTTACACTTGTTTTAAAGCGGATTTTTGGATGCCACAGCCTGTAACTATGTATGTCACATATCGAAATTGCGTCAAATTTCGTATTACGCACCTGAAAGTGACTTTTGTGTACAATTTTCATAACGATTGTTGTATCAGATTTTATGAAAAATTTTTGCCAATATATTCATATCCTACATCGCAAGTGCTACAGGGTATGCTAAGGGTTTTGCGGATATGTAGAAACTTGGTTAAACGGATCTATGCAGAGCCGTTTTCTAGATCGACCTAAGTTCATATCTGCCTATCTGTCGGTTTGTCCATCTGACGTCTGTCAATTTATTAGATATTTTGATGAAATTTGTTTACTTACATTGAGGTATTTTGGTCCAGAAGCATGCAAATAGGTGAGTATTGCATGCAATGGTTGTTAAGTCTTTACTGACTTGTATATGTCAAAAAGGGCAACCTTTTTTTTATTTTATGATAAAAAATAGGTCCACGGTTGCAATGTACCATAAAAATTAACCGTAGGGAACTTAAGTGAAATAGATCTCTTGTTTAGATCCCACTGTATATCGAATGAATAAGTCCTTCTATCCGACCAAGACTAATTTTTACCTTTTTTTTTTTATTTGAAAAATAATAAAATCTTTGGCAAATAAATTTAGCTTTCTAGATTTTGACGACGTTGGTGATCGTCCAATATGAGGTCTTTCATGAAATGTTTGCCTTTACATGAAAATAATGTAATGTAAAATAATGTAATGACTGTATTAGGTAAAATAATGTGGGGTGTCTAATGGTCGATCTCGCCAGAATGTAGTGTTTTTTTTACTTATTTCTAGTTGTGGGGTGTTAATATGTAGTATTTGAAATACCAATATGAAGTATGAACGCAATAACATATAACTGGAGAGAACAAAGAACCGAGCGACACACTTCCATTGCTAAGTCGATATAAAATTCAACGATAATGGCCAAAGTATATAAATTTCGAACGCCTACTCATGATAATGATCTTTTCAACGCGTTATATGGAAATAGTTTAAAAGTATTGTGCAATTTAGTTTGTTTAGTCGATCTTCCGCGTACATATAGAGAGGGAGAATGCGGCAAAATCCGCTACTCACCACTCGACCGTCAAAAGTATATTAGCTTTATTCGTTAATAGTTCACACCTAAAGGTATGTATACGTAAATGCATGTACCCTTTATTAGGTAGTAGATCAATATTAAATTTTATATAGCATACATTAGGGGATTTTTCGAAAACTTTGGGATTAAATATTTGTGAAAGCGGTTTAAGAACGTTTCAAGGAATGAATCAATATATGAACTATTTACATACTTTTGTAGCAAAGTAGATGCGATGGGTGTACATAGCAAAGGGAAATTTACAAATGATGTTTTCGAAAATTGGCCTTGTTTTAGAAAACCATTAACATAAGATGAAATTGCTGTAATTCCGTTTGGAATAAATAAGAAATAGATAGTACCAAGGGGAAAACATTTTGGTCCTTTTTTTTCATTATTATTATTGTAATTAATGCTTAGAAATGTATTGACTTTTAATAGCTTGTCAGGATCGAATTTCACATAATTGCATATAATCGTGCTAAAGCAAAGATACCAAGACATACCAAGTTTTGATTATCGTTGCTCTGATTATTGTATAATTTGCATTTAAAGTAAGTAAATGTTACGTCTCCTATAAATGCAGTGAGAGATTAAGGAGTATGATACAGCTCTTTACTTCCAAGTCAACAAGAGGATTGTTTCAAATAAACTATGGAAGTATGGGCTTTCTATACACTAATTTAGAAAAGAGAACAATTGAAATAATCGGTCTAAAGTTTCTTCCGATTGGGTTATACTATAGCTTTTTGCAAAAAAAAAACATGGTTGCTTGAGAAATTAAAATAATCCATGTAGTAGTGATAAGCGCCGAACCAGTTACAACTCTTTCTATTCATTTTCATCCTTTGAGAAAGGTGTCTATCTACATACACACACATTATGTATATATTTGTATATATTTGTGTATATATATATATACGCACATACGTACATATACGTACGTATATATATACATACGTACATTTATTTATTTATTTCGTTTATTTAATGAAATTAAGGCATGATCAGGACTCCGTTAGAATTCGTTTATTTTCTATTAGCACAGCATGAATCCTTAATAAAATCACTGACTGGATAAATGCGAGCAAATGCTTGAGAGAGCAGCAAAAAGGTAGGAGAGTAGGAGAGCAACGAAACGGAAGTATGTTTAGTTTTAAACTTTACCCACAAACCAATGAACGATGATAATGCACTATAAATATTTACTGGTTAGTCTATTATGAACAACTAGAATTTAAGTCGAGTTAATAAAAGTTGTGCGCAAAAAAAAAAGAAGGAAAACGCACACAAAAATTTACCACACAAATGTTGTTTGTTTTGCAAAATTTTTACTCCAATAAACCGGTTATTTTTTTATATATTAGTGAAATGTGTGAACATGTATTTATATATGAAATAAACTCGAAAAGGTATCCCATTATTTGATTATTTAGAACGACTTGCATACTTCTATTTTCTAATAGATGCCAACTTTGCACAGCTTTAAGTAAACATTTAAATATTTATTTCCGTTTGGCAATGTGGGCTGCAATAGCCTAAACCAGATTTCTTCTTTCTTATTTAATTAAATAACTTTTTTTTATAAATAAATTACTTTACATTTTCTCCGCTTCCCATTCATATATTCCTCCTTCCCTCGCAGCCTTGTCTCGTATTGCATATCAGTAACCCGTATAAATAAATTGCTTGGGTTTCAACAAACTAAAGTTTCCGGGGTTAATATTGTTGATGAAATTTAACAACATATTTAATAACCACTTGTAATTTAAGATAATAAATTAACAACAGCTGCCTCTGAATCACATTAAAGATTTACCAGTTAAATTTCATTTTTCGAACAGCATTACAAATGCTTGACTTTAAGGCAAACAAGCCTATCTAGATTTCTGCTAAATTTCTCATATGTTGGCAGACAATTAGCAAAGACAAGAGAATCCACTGCCAATATATATATTTATATACATATATATATATATATATAAGTACATCTATAAAATCTGTTCATCATTAAATTATTCAGTTTTGTAACCGATATTTTCTATAGAAGAAAAACGTATTTATACTTTTAGTTCGGGGTAATGAAAAGAGAAAGAAATAAAATCATTCAATTAATTGTATTTAATTGTCATAATTAAATATCGTAATGAAAATGTTGTTGTTGTTGACTATGACTATACAAAATGTAAAATAAATCTTGTTTACACAAACTATTTGCAGTAAAATAAATTCATTTAATTCTATACCATTAACAAACAAACAAATCCAAGGACTTGATTTGTTAAGTTCCTTAGCTTAGCTTCTTTAGATTTCCCTTCCAGCCCTCCTTGCACATAACGTCCGTTTGTATGTATCTATAAAAACCGGATAGGGCAAAAGATTATATCATCTTAAGTTTTTACACAAAGTGTACATTATTCGGTTTCATTTAATTTATGCTAACGTTATACAATTCTAGTGTTGGTTACATAATGATGACCACGAAACATTAAACAATATACAATAAAGATAAATGAAATAAGATAAAAAGAATTTATGTTTTTAATAGATATATAGAGACGGAAAACAAAAATCTTTTCTTTTTAAATCTGTTGACTATTATTTACATTTATTGCTTTAATGTGGCAAGTAAATTGCTCTTAATTTTCCTTGTTTTTCTTCTGCTTAATAAAAAAACGGACAAGGAATGATTTATACAAAATTTAAAACTAATTTTTGTTGCCCACTTTCGTTTTAACGAATATGTTACTGCGAAGGGCTCCGCCTAGCTTGGTAAATAACATAAGAAGTCGATGTTCGCGGGCTCAAATCTCAGTGAGGTAAACCATACTTGGCCTTAGCTAAGATGAGTTGCTCAGTTCTGAGTTTTCTACCCAGTATGTGATAATACTGAGCAGAAAACGCACCCACTGGGTTGAGGCCACTGTCTACCTTCTTTCTCACTTACACACAGCAGAGTGCTTGCAAGAGCAGAACACTCTACTCTGATAATTGGTCAGGCGAACGATCTGTTTCTATGGAGATCACTAAAATATTGACGTGAAATTTACGTGAAACACTTTATACAATCTATTCTTTTGCTTGCTGAAGACATGCTGTATAGGAGGACTCTAAATTACAGTCGATCCCTAGATGTTTAACCAACTTTAACCAAACAACTACTCATATCTAATCCATATAGTAATCGTATCCAGTTCTTATTATAAATGAAAAAAATTGGTTCATATTTAAAACCTTCTTATTAAATAATTTATGTAATAATAATGTATAATTCTTTATTTATTTATACAATCTCAATATATGTTTGTTATGTTTATGTACTCAGAAGATTAGTTATGTATATATGTGAAAAGAAATCATTAAGAACCTAGCAACTGACTTTGATGTAAACACTTTTCATAGAGCGCATCATAAATGCTTCGCTTAGCTGTTTGCTTGAAGTTTGTACATATACATACATATGAAAGATTATAATTGATATATATATACACACATATGATTGATTTTACGTACAAGTGACAATTTAGGAGAAAGTTAAATATAGAATTCAATATAAAACTTCAGGGTGCGCTAACGTATTTCCTATACAGTTCACAGAGCTGTGTGAAGCATTAGTCCGTCTAAATTACTATATTTATGAAGTCTATTGTTGTCAATTCCTTATTTACGCCCACTCGATCGATTGCCCGATTATCCGCCAACAGGTTTTACTTTTACAAATCGAATTTTGTATTACTCAGAGATTACAGAGAGAAGCCTTTAAATATTTAAGTTTTAGAAAATTTTGTTTGACTACTGCCTGGCATTTTACAAAAATGTTTTGTAAACTTTAGTAAAGTTTTATGAACCAAACAACTTGCCAGTGAGCTATCGATAAACGGTATGTACATATGTACACTTACATTTTTAAATTTTTTCACCTCGTTTTCGTGTATATTAAAAATACACATGAATATTATTTACACATACATCTGATGTGAAACTGAAACGAAGTTTTCACTTTCAATTAAATTTTCTTCGTAGCTTTAAGAGGAGTTTTTATCCATACAAGACATGGTATTATTATGTATGCAAAATAAAATTTTCTCTGCAACTCTTGTAATTGATTTAAGTGTAAAAATTTACAATGTGCTCATTTTACACAGTACCGATCGTTTATTACATACATATATGCATATAACATGTATACGTTTATAAATGCCTACATATATATATGTATATATACATATAAATGCATACATACATGCCAATATTGCCCAAGTAAACACGCAGATGGCAGACGTAAGCGAGCATGTGTGCAGACAATTTTTTATGTAAATGGTTCAAACTGTACTCTACCGCATACAAGCATATATATATTATAGGAAACGGATGTGTGTACGTAACGTAAAATATATACGAAAGCTCTTGCTTCCAATGATGGTACGAGATTCGATGAATATACACAATTTTTTAATGAAAATTACAGCTTGTAAATAAAACAAAAAGGAAAGCTACACAAACATAAATGCGTTTACGCAAGCACTGAAAGCAAGCAATCTTTTTGCGTGTATGAAAAGATAATACTATATATAGACCGGCAATGTACAATGTACATAGACATAGTTCAACATACCTCATAAATTCAAATACATTCACTTTTCATATTTATATACTATAAATAAAAAAATGTATGCATAGATATGTTGTATGATATTATATATATAGTACAAATTATTTCGACTACAGTATAAGAGTACAGTATATATCTAGCATATTGCAGGCTGGTGCAAAAAATCTACAGGAGCATATTAACTTGAGAAATATGGAAGGACTATAAGAAATAATGTGATAGCAAAGCGGAACATAGAAACTGTGCTTAAATAATAGTTAGATTAAATATCAGAAGCAATCCTTTTCTTTTAATGATACAAACTTTAATTAATATAACTACATATTTTTATACAATGACTATTCCAGGCACTATGATGGCACATTCGTTTTTGCATCGCTTGCCTTTTTATTGTACATGGACTCTGCTTCTTTCTTACTCTAAATTTTAGAAATTCCCAGCACTCATAATTTTTAGCAAAAATAAGTAGAGAAAAATATACTCGCAGCTCGTTTAGATAAGATAAATTTGCAGCCTGCAACTAGATGGGCAAAATTGAATCCTTCCTTTATCGGTTACGCCCGTTACTGGTAACAATCCCTCTTCAACTTTTAACTTAACAACTAATCAAATACTATGCCTGCATATCGACAGCTAAAGGTTAACCAATTTTTGTTCAACACATTGAAGTTAGTATATTCTTCGCCAGCTTCGAAGAGGCATTTATGTATGTAAGCCATTTTAAATGTTTTAGGATATATTCTAATTTCAACTAATATGTGATATAATATAATATAATATATCACCCTATAATTTTTTTTTGTTTTTTTTTCTTCTTTTGTTGCTAGATCAATAAGGACTTACATCGTTATAAGAAGCTTTAAACGGTTTAAAGCGTAGCGTAGGGCCTTATTGTAGATCTTTGGAATATGCTCTGGCCAACTGGGCAAATTGATAATGAAAAATTTACTTTAGATCTATTAAGCCAATTGTTTGATGCACCCAATGCAGATTAGAGGTAAAAAAATATATCTTCACAATTTAAAGGCATTTCTCTTTTTCTTTCGTTGATTCGTAGAATTCGTAGAAAAATTGTCTGATTATTCGATTCCGAGTCATAAGTTCAGACAATGTTTGGTTTTACGTATGAAATTGTGAGGGAAAGCTAAAAAAAAACTTTCCAAGAGGTGCCGCTGCCCCCTCTAATTCTCGTTTTAATAAACTTTAGAATGTTTCGCGTACTTGTATCTCCGTAGGTAACACCCTGCGCATTAATAAATCATGTCATTACCAAGAGATTAGAGGTATACTATCTTTGTCAACGTATTTGCAACTAACCAGAAGGAAACTTCAGATGTGTAGAAATATATACATATGTAATATATATGTTTTATATTATACATGATATACCTATGCTTTTTATTAGTTACGCTCATAACCAGCAGAGATTAGGATTATAGCGAGCTTGTTAATCTATAAAAAGCTCTCCACATAATTAATGAGCAAATAATGCGTAATAATATTTAAAATTATTTATCATGACAAAAGACCATTAAAACTAGTCCTTGTAGGAAGTTTTGCGTAGTCAAGTCAATAGATAACAGGCCAATTGCTTCGAAAAACAAATATGTGGATTAGATACTATGTTAATATTCAAAATTCATGTGAGACCGGTCCACTTATCGCTGAACCAATCTTCTAAGATTTTAACTGACGTAGACAAGCAGGCGAGCAGGAGATCGAAACGATAGACGAACCAGCGAACAAATCAATAGCCCCGTAGGAAAAGGGCGCTGACATGATCAGCCAAAGTCGTTGGGCAAACTAAAACGTGGATAAAGTAATAGAGGTGCGAACGAAGAAGTGAAAGAAAGACGATTGAAAGGAGGGGCCTTACAGTTTGCGCCGAAAACCTTGACAAATTCATTTTTTGCTAGGATACGCCTAAATGTACGCTTTATAAAATTTTTACTTTTTTGCTTATTTATACATTGATTTTTGGTGTTAAGGAAGAACTTTAAAAACATTGTATAAAAAATCAACTCTTTTTTTTTTGTTTTAAAACCGATGAATAAAGAGGTGTTATGGTTTGCGTCAGAAACTAATATAATAAACCCATTATTTTCTAGGATATCCCTACATGTATTCTTCGTAAAATGTTTTACTTTCTTGACTAATCATGTGTTCACTGATTTTTATATTGTTAAGAATATTGCAGAAGATCAATATCCTCTTCGATGAGTCACTGCCTATCAATTTAGGTTTGTTAATATTTCAAATCTAGACAAGTAGGTATCTGGAATTCGACGTAAAGTACTTGTAAATATAATTTGATTCTCGTTTCTCTCCAGAGTAGAAGAATATTTATAACATTTATTTCGTAGTTTTCTTAAGTCCCTGCAGACCTTTACTGAGTTTCGTTCTTTTTCATTTGCAAATTTGGGGAAAATATTTCTCTTTTGCTATAGATAATAAAATTTTTATTTGAAATTTATAGTGAAAATTCCTTTAAATACTTTTTGCATTTTATTACATTGCGGAAATAAATGTGTGGAATAATTTCTCTTTTTATAGCATGTGCAAAGGAAAAGTTTTTATTCATATAAAAATTAATAAGTTGTTGGTTGTTGCATGATGAACAGACATGATTATTATTATTACAACATCATATGGCTCTTTAGCAATAACAACAAATAAAAATAAAAAAAAAAAAAAAAGAAAAAAAAAGAAAAATGAAAATTTCATATAACATGTTGTGATGCCTTGATACAAAGTAGTCCCGAATAATATTAAACTTTATTTTAGTGGGGGCAACACAAGTTTACCGAATGAATAAAAACGCAATATTTTTTAGAATTAAAGATTGATTCAAAATATTCGCAGATCTCTTTACTATGAGCATTCGAAGTTAATTATCAGCAAAACAAACTTAATTTTCTCACATGCACTCAAATATCTCGATAATCTATGCTGACAGCCACTCAGCTATTTGTGTGTGTACGACAAGGCATAGACAAGTAGTAGTTGCGTTAGTAGACAAAGCAACTGACAAACGCTTTTAAACTGTCATTAGCTAATTACAACAATAGAATCGTTAAATATTTGTTTTTGGTTATAATACATTTATATGCAATTTCTATAAGTAGGTAGGTGTGTACTACGCTTTTCATAATACAACACATTCAGAAAATCGAACAATAAATACATTACTGAGTTTTTGCTTTATTTTAGTTATAATGCGATTATGTTGCGTTGACATTTATTGATTTTATTGTACACGCTTGACTTAAGTTATAAAATATCGTTATCAGAAAAACTAATGATTTGTGTATGTTACAGCATATTTTGCGTGTATCGTTTACTTTTGTTATGTTTTTCATTTTTTAGTTTTTATTTGTAGATGAGTTTTTTTATTACTTTTATTTATGTCTACTTATGTATATTGAAAATTAATTTTATGAATCATTGATTACAACTTTTTTTGATTGCGGTTATTATTATTTCATTTTATTGGGTGTTTATGAATTAGGTGAGCGGCAAACAACAAATGTACATATATATACACATGCATATAATTTTTTTCTAAATTGATTTTTTTCAATTGATTTTTGTTTTTATTATCCTCATCATTGAGTTTTGCCTCGCAACATACATCCATGTGCTTATATATGTCTTTATCAGTTTATCATTACTTTTGTCGGGCCCTACATTTCATAATCGGTCTGTTCGTGATTTTTTTCACTTTTCCAGGCATAATGTTGTAAAGTTTGGTTATTCGCCTTTTAAACCCTTCCTCTTTCAGTGCACTTGCCCGTTAAACTCTTATTTATCTTCCTCTTTTCGGTGCGGCAGAGATTCGTTTAGTATGTTTCGTTAATATGTCGACCCTACGTCACCTATCTATCCGTCCGTCCTTCCCTCTGATAATCAATCTTTCTTTCTCTCCCTTTTGTGTCTATGTCAGTACCTTGAAAGGATATATAATCGGTAATGTAAGTTCATTAACCGTTAAGTCCTGGGACTAAATAGGAAAAATGTCAGAGTATGAAAGTATGCTCCAAGGACTTCGTCATTCGATTTGAATGTTTTTCTTCTTTCTAACAATTGCAATTAGACGACATTCTCTGGGGCCAGATCTGGGGTATGAGGCAACAGTTGGAACATTATCGCTTATGGGGTACTCCTTTGCAAACCAACTTTCTCATGCCAAAATTGTCACGTAAATAAATACACAGACTCTTCATATTGCCATTCATCTCTTGTAACTTCACTTTTCGTTTATTGAGACTAATTTCTTAAGGGTTTTATCGGTACCTCTAGTATCTCGCTTGAAATGAACAAGACATTATGAAATAGTTGTATTCGAAAGAGAAGAGTTGCCATGACATTTTCCAAAATGTTGGTATTTTTCCCATTTGACGTCAATTTCTATTAAGCAAGAAAAATTCCGATTCCTGTGTTGTTTTGAAAAGAGGGCAAGACGCGTCACTCGAACTACTCGTAAGTCATCAACAAACGAGCGACATTAAATTTTGAGAGGCTTGTTGCTTTCCACAAAATATTTTGTATACGTATTTTGATGAAGCTAACATTTCTATGTCAGTCCCGGGAATTATTGCATGATATGCATTATTTACTTGATATATAAACACATATTTTTAAATGTTCGCTTTTTGCTTAATAGACGATAATTTCTTAAGATATTTTAGAATATTTTATTTAATTTATATTGTGTATTACGTATAAAATATTTACCATTTATTAATTTACTTCAGCAATGTCCACTTTGTCTAAACAACACATGTTTATTTGCATAGTTTGAATACATGAAACATTCGCTACATTAAAGTTAAGAGGCTGCTAAGTTGACAAAGTACTTCGAAGAGCTTACTAAAAATAGAATCGATTCTTAGGAAATTTTTCACTGAAATATGTCTCCTTCGGATAGCAGCGCTTCCATTTTCCAAATGTTTTTCGGTGTCTAAGGATCATCTTGAGGTGAATATTCTTTTCTTACTTATTTAAAATTAAACTAAAAGTTTCTTCAACAACTACCAGCCAAAAAGGTAAGCGGAAAGTAGATTAGTTCTACAAATTGTTATACCTTAGCACTGCGTGTTACGTTTGTGGGGATGTAAGCAATAATCAGAATAGCTTGGAACCTGCCTTTGGCTTCTCATTATTCAAAATCATTTTCTGATTGCATCTCTAATCTAATTATCTAATACATGTAAACGTATTTTTGTATTCAACCAACTTATTGTAGTTTTTGAGACATTTTGACCAAATATCATACAACGACAATTTCGAGCTTCAGTACGTTTGGAGCTTTTATTATTCTACGGTATTTTATGGCATAAACTACAGTATTTTTGGATCATCTCAGCTAAATCATAGTGATAAGAGGGAGAAAAACGAAGGAAATTATAAGGAAAGACTTACTTACTACGTGGAGATTGACTTTAATTTGAAAGTAATTATATAAAAACATTTAGCATTTATTGAGATTTTGCATATGCGTTTTTAAAACTTAAAAAAAAAAATTTTCCGCCTAAAATATTCATAGACTTGCCCAAAAGAAAATCAAACTCTTTTTAAAGTTTATAGACAGACAAAAAGAAAAAAAAAAGGTTAAAACACATTTTGCATTTTTTTATTTATAAAAACTTAACAAATACCACAGTCGGGCACGCTCCAATACAACAGACCAGCATATTTTTATGAACACATTTTTATACACACAAACACGCAGATATACGCGTTCGTATATATAATATATGTACAAAGTATTTATGCTTACAAATTGTGTTTATTTACTTATGCTGAGCTTACACAAATTTCAACGTATGTAGCAAACATAATGGATGCAGATGCGCTTGAGAATGTATGCAATATTCAAGTACTCGTTGCTTAAAGTTGTTTGTACGTCTGCACATGTGTACATATATGTCTTTCGTCGTCTAAAAAGTGCAGAACTTTCATGAGTAACTGTTATGTGTACATGCGTGGAAAGGCTTAATACTTTATCGTCGTCATATATCGCACACACACATAAGTGCATATGTGCACAATGCATTCAAACATAACATTGCATACTTTGTGGTTGCAGTCGTGTCAATGTATCCCTTTTTCATTATTGCAATTATCTTGTGAATTTTGTCAGTATAAATACTTGTAAGCAAACAGCATGCATAAGCATGCATACGCATACACACTGATGTACACGTACGATGAGTATATAACATTTTACTAATGTTGGCATTTTATGTTGTTGCTGAGAAGTTGAACAAAACGTATAAATGGCTGCAAATGTCTATATATGTATGTATATATAAATAGATAAAAGGGTATGTGTTTATGTATGAGAGCAAAGGGAAAGGGATCTCCCCATAGTCTCTTTCCCTGTCTGTTTAACTCTTATCAACTTTTATTATTCACTGACATCTTGATGTTTATAGTGTATTATATTTATATGTGTAGCATTACCGGTATGTATGCGTCTAAGTGAGATTGTATGCGTGTACTTACTTAAAAACCACAATTTGTGTTGCCTTTGTATAGTTGTTTTTTGTTTCTATTTACGCTTGTTGAGACCAACATTTTCATTACCTAAAAAGTCAAACAAACATCTCAAACAACAACAATTGTAGCAACTGCAACAACAACAGAAACATGCAGGTTCTTGACTTTCATCAATGCATTCACAAAAGTAAAAATACATATATACATGTATGTACAAGTTATATATGCATATGTATTTATATGTGTACCGAGAAATTCGTTTTGTTTATGTTATTCTTTCCAACCACACAACCACTTGTTAAAACTCTATTAGAGAAAAAAAAAAACAAATTTTTATTTTTCCTATTTTCTCCCCCATATTAAGCGTTATTTTAATGGAAAAATTGTATTGCATTTTATACCCGAACGGTTCAGGTGTATACATATAAAAGCCTAAGTATCTCTATATAGTATGACATCTACTTATAAACTTCCGGGTTTTATTGTTAATTCTTGTTACGGTAGTAGCAGCTGTTGTTGTTGTTGTTGTTGTTGTTGCCGCTGTTGCTGTTACTGTCGTATGCACTAGTCAAAGGTAATAGTCAAAGCCGGCAAAAGTAAATGTTGAACGCGATTTGCTTAGAATGCTTATGTGCATGTAATTTGACGGTTGTCGTAGAATTATACTCATGATGTAGGAAATTATGATTTAAAGGCAGAACTTCACCTAAATGGGTTATTAACCTGCATCTCTATAAAGGTGCCTTCTAAGCGCTAGAGCAATCGTTAAACCGTAAATACCCACGTTCAAGTGCAGGCAACAGAGTTGCAGTTTCAATGCGAGAAGCAAGATGAGAGATGAGAGTGTCAACGCAATTATAATTTATATAAAAGATACAGTTATGTAAGGTCTGCGAAGTTAAAAGTTTTATTTAAATATGTCAAATATAAGAAAGAGAATGCTAATCTCACACACAACTTTGGTTAATAAGTGCTTTAGTATAAAATTAATATAACTATATATGCTTATGCCTTTTAGGTCCTAGCTTCAGGATAATCAACGGTCCTTGTCACTTATGACAACGTCCAGATTACAGTTTTTTAATTTTGATCTTTTTATATGTATGTGCATAAATATACATGTATCCGCAGATGTCGAATACATATATATATACATATATACATATATATTTATGTATGTAAACTTTTACGTGTATAATTATTTGTTGGCATTTTCTATACCCTGCACCGCTTGTGGTACATGAGAGCATCAAGTTTGTATGAAACACTCTAAAAGACTTAACATGGATTTGCTTTTTACTATATAATCTTTTGTCAGTCTGTCCGTCTTGTTTTCTTATGTTCAATCCACAGGTCGCAATTTTTGAGATACTTTGAGGAAATTTGGTGCAGCGGCATATTTCGGATCAATAGTTGTGATGAAAACGATTCGAAAATACTTCGGATTGGACTTATTCGACAGTTTCCCACATAATTTTTTATTTTGAAAAGTCGTTGTATGAATCACTGCATTAAACGAAGTAGACGGTATAGCATATCTAATATTAATTTGCGCAAGAAATGTATGAAGTGAAAGATTGCATTCCAGTCGCAGGACAGTGTTCTAAGATCTTGAGGGATAACACCTCTCTAAACTAGACTACAATAAAATGATCTCTTATATAGACAAGAGCGATATAAGGGGTGATGATTATGGGTGTATTAAAAGTTCATATAGACAAGATATTTGATCTTTCCAAAATACAGTAGCATACGGATCCTTGAAACTTTATTCGGCTTTTATTTGTTAAGGAAAAGAGCTGGTCGTTTAATGCTAAGCTTAAGGTAAGACTTGAGTCAGTTAGATTTGACGTCTTGTTCATTTTCTTTGATAACAAATCTACATCTTGTCGTTATTTTTGTCGTCAATCATTAGATCTGTTATGGCCACTAAACTTTATCTTACGAACATGTACAACATTTTCGTTTTCTATATACAATGCAGGCATAAAGATCAACTAAAACAGGCATATTTTAGTTTTTCACTATGAATTAAGCAAAATTGATATTCAAGCAAGGAAAAAATTATTAAATATGTAGAGAGAAGACAAGTGCTAACATATTTTTTGACAGGTGACCAGTGCTAAAACTGGTTTACAAAATTTCGTTTCGAGAATTTTGATATTGAAGATGTGTCGCAGTTCAGTTGAAATGGACGAAGAGAAAATAACGCGATTAACTATTGCAAACCGATGAAGAACAATTCGTAAGATCGTTGAGAGATTACATCTATCGAATTTCGCCAGTCATAATGGCATATATGTGCACTACAAAAAAATCATCTTTCATTTTGACCAAAAAAAAGAAACGAATTTCCGAATAACTTAATATTTACCTTTTCTTATGCAATAGAGAAAAGGAAGTAATGTAAATTTATCGTCAAAAGCAATAACTTTAATATTTTTGATAATAAAGATGGAAAGAATGTTTTTAAAAACTTACCATAAAAACACCATCTTCTCTCTCTTCCTCGTTGGGTGGACCTGTGAAGTACAAAATAATTCAGAATTATAATAAAATTGCTTTCTTGTTTAGAAAGAAATCTTCAAAACGCTATAAAATTCATTTTTGTATCTGTTTCTAATAGTTTTCAATTTGCCACGCAAGCAGTACGTGCGTCTATAGTGAGTGTTGATCCTCTTTATTTCTTAAACCACTTGTAAACCGAAATGTCACTTCTTTACATTTTTAATTTAGTAACACAAAATCTCTTCATCTACACTTTGCGTTAAGTGTTTTTTTTTATTGTATATGTGCTTTTGCTTTTGCGTTCTTATATTATATGCAAGTTGTCTGTAAAGTATCAGACCTGAACAAGAAGGTGGCAGGTTCTTTCTACGAAAGTTTGGGAAAACTGGTGTGCATGGGTTGAAGTACTCACTATTCACTGAGCTATTGTTATTTGAGAAAAGTTTTAAAGTCAGCCCAGGGCTTTGTGAATATGGGGAAAAAGTAATAGCTGGCTGTCATTAGAAATTTGCTTTTGAAAGGCAGTATAATGTGCCTATAAAAATTAGAAACGACCACTACTTTTCGTACAGGGACGAAGAGCTTTCGGATAGGACAAAAATTGTAATCATTAGCAAAAACGTCGCCCAATCTCACCAAATGGCGGTGGACGACTATCGCATTAAGGTTAGTGAGTTAGCAGAGGCTGTGAACAAGTTTAATAAACATGTTATGTGAAGCTTTAGGCTCGAGGCCACAGGTTAGTTGCTACGTTTGCTCACATTGGACTAAATGCCTAGTGTCACAAGTCGATGGCTACAATCGCAAACTTGCATCCATTATAGTACGAAATGCTGTGCAACCATCGTATTCTCTTGACCTAATCCTCGGCGATGAACGGGCGTTTGAAATGAAAATTGTGGCATGAGGAGGTTGTTTTCCAAATGGATCTCCTGCTTGCTCGCAGTCCGATTGCTCTGATTGTATGAATTGAATTTCGAACTGTTGTCTGACTATTATCTGTTTGTAAATTCCAAAAGAATTTTGCAGGAAAAAATATTTGAATCAGACGATAAGGTCGTTCCAGAAACCCAAGTGTATTTTGGGGATTCTTCAAATATCATGTCGGCAGATTGCCAGTACCCATCAATCTTCAAGGGAGAATAAGAATCAAAATGAAAAGAGAAAATAAGTGTCTTTTTCTTAGGGCGAAAACTTTTCAGACAACCTTAGCTACATACAGATGTAGTTATGCACTTGTCTATTCATTTTGCTTGTTTGCACTAATATATATACACATATATATATATATGCATCAAGTATATATATATGGATATTTTATGAACATAGACTCTCCCTACTCTTTAACCCACCGGACATACATCGACTTGACGGAAACCAACCAACAAACAAATGCCATGAAGTAAATTATACAAACACTAGAGTATCTGCAAACAAAGGTTAGACTACAGAACAGAAACTGAAAAGAATATATGAAAGTAATGGAGCGCATGATGTATACTTTTTTAAAGTATATACATACCTACGTACACATATTTATATGTAAGCACATATAGAAAGTATGTACAAGTTGTTCATATACTTAGTTATGGTTTTTTATTGCTATCTAGTATATTGCTGACCAATGCATAGCATAAGCCATCCCTAGCGGTGTATGTGGAGGGACTTTGAGTGCGAGTTTTAGTGGATTTAACACAAAAGCTTATATATGAAGTTTAGCTGACCTAAGTTACAAAATAAACAGTTTTCCACTCATTCGCACACACAATCACATATGTTTACATAGTAAGCGATCATCAAGTTGAAGACTTTTAAACACAAACACATAAAAAACAGTTTTTGTTTACGTAAATTTGTACATAATATACAAATGTCTGCCTGATGTGTACAGCAACCATATTTTGAATGTTGTTACTTCTAAATAAACCCTTTTAAAAGAAAAAAAAGCGACCGAAAAATGGTTTTCCTGCACACATCAAATGTAAAATGTTTGATGTGTCTAAGTCGTCGTTAGCATATGTAATCGCTTTCGTGTTATATGTACGCCTTGCCATGTGCTCAGATATAGTATTGCATACTACACTAAGGAAGCAAAAAACCTGCAGATCATAAGTTTGAAAGTTTGCAATAAGACTTAGAAGGGAAAAAATTATAAATACCTTAGGTAAATATTTGAGAATCGTATGTCAAAATTTTTATACGAAAATTGACATTTGAGAGAACATATAAGAATAAAATGTGTTGATGTATTTTAAACTAGAGCAAAGAAAAGCAACTGCTTCTTAAGGAAATTTTCTTTTACAACGTTTTGTTAAGAATTTTAAACGTCCTCTTTAGTAGTTTTTTTTCTTTTGCTTTGTACATTTACTAATTAGAACATTACCCGGCATACCCAGTTCAACACTAGGTATGTTATGAGAGAAAGCTGCCTTAATATTACCGGTTCTGAATTAAATCTTGTCCGACAATATGGTTTACATTTCAGAGATTTTGCTCGAGATGTTGACTTCTATTTTCAGCGTTAAAGTAAGATTCTTCCTAAGGTTTAAGGTTAGATTGCGATTACAATAACTGCAGACGAACTTATTATTGAAAGAGGGGGAAATAAAATGAAACATTGCAGGAATACGCATCTCTGTTACTCACATTAAGGCTTCTTCAATAAACTTTTGTTGAAACTTAAAACTAAAAAAATCGCAATTTAGCAATGCATGTTCTTAGTTTTTTGGTGGGTGAATTTCACTAACAACATGAGGCGCTAAGAAACGGGTTTTGGGTTGAAAAAAATGTACAAATCCTAATTAAGTCGAAACCTTCAAGAGAAATTGCTATCAATTTACAAAACATCAATCAAAAGTATCTAAAAAAGTCCAAACAAAAATCTTTTTGCAACCAACAGATTTCATGCGCTTAGAACAAGGAACTAAAGTTCTCTGATTGCCAGTGCGTATATGCACATGAATATATATGTATATGTAAAACAATGTTCTAACTAAAGTCGATAAAATTGTTATATATAACAATTAAGTTGTGTGATCAGATCGGAAGTTATAAAATACTAAATGTAGTGAGAATTACTGAATATATGGAAAAATGAACATTTGTAAAAAACAAAAAGATAAAACTTTCCTTCACTTTCCAATCACTTTCTTTCGTTTTAATTTATTAGTTAACTTTTTAGTCGTCTTCTGCTCTCTATGAAAACTCAACTAAAAACTTTCTTTCATTTGCAGAATGCAAAAAATTCTACTGTGTATGCTTTTCTGGCCTATTTTTGCTTTTTTGACTTTTTTAGCCGCAAAGTGTTCTAATGAAGAAAAACGATTCAAAGACATTTGGCTGGAGGAAACTATAACCATAATTCTAATCATTTTAATTTTTTAAACGCCATTCTCGCTGAATATTTGTTAGAATAAATCCGAGTTGTTAGGAAACCTATATTTAATCAATTTTCATTTTTCAATTATCAAAAATATGTAATGGAAAACCGTATTTTAAGAGGTCAAGAGTTTTCAACACTAATTTTACAACACTCAAAACGATTGGAATTGATTAAGAAATTCTTTTTTTTTTTTTTTGAAATTATACTCATAGGTAACAACGCTAGGGAAGAGAGAGCCATCTCTCATCATCATCTTATTCCATAAGGAAATATTTTTCTTTTAATATTCAAAAAATGTAATACTTTTTACTCAGCACGAAAAGCATTGAGAAAATATTGATTAGATACATACGTTAGTTGTTGAAATTCACGGCTATACGATAACAGTCAGCCTTCGTTCAATGTGAGAGAAGTTTAGCTAATTATATCACTCATACGAAAGGTTGGGCCTTCATTTTTCATTTGGTTACACCTGCATAGAAAGTCTTAGTGTGTGTATAAAATTTATAAAGATTAGTAATTGAATAATAGTTTTCGTCACAAGCCGTTATTGTTTTTTTTACTAGGACAGCGAAAAAGTTTGTATGTTTGCCTTTCCTAATCTATTCATATCGTAATTTACATCACTAATTGTTCTACTAATCGCTTAAATAATTTCAACAAAAACAATGTTCTTTTTATAACTTTTCCTTCAGGCAACATCCAGACCAACAAGACAACAAAAACGGGCATAAGCAAAACGAAATTCTTTGCGTGTTCGAAATTTAAAGTAAAAACAAGGCAAAATTTTTTTTCTTTTGGAAACGAGTGTTAACGAAAGAAGAGAGAAATTCATTAAAACTAAAATTTTTCAAGTGATTGTCAGTAATATTGAAATTAAATATAAAAATTATAGCTAGAAAACAAGAAAGAAAGTATTGTGAACAAACGAAGAATAAACAATTAAGTACCAAAGGATACAAGAAAGGATAGCAAAAAAAAAAAACAGCAAAAGAAAAACTTATTCAAAATTAAGAAGTTAACATAATGTTAAGTTCGCTCGATGCATTAGCTAGTAAAATATCACCTGGCTCAGGAAAGAAAACTCCGTCCCAGCAGCAACTACAACAACAATCAGCACAACAGCAACAACAACAGCAACCACATAATAATAACATCAACAATAACTCTATTAGTCTTGGTAACAATTATCAACAGCAGCCACAGCAGCAGGAACAACAGCAACAAGAGCTGCAACAAGAGTTAGATAATCAAACGCAACAACAACAGCAACAATTGCAACAACAAACGCAGCAACAACAACAACCATTATCCACGACGGCTACACGTTTAAACGGCAATCATTATAATGGCCTGGATAGCAATGGAAACAAATTATGTCACATCACTCACAATACCGTACATCCTTATCACAAACAACCGCATTCGCCAGGCAGCCGACAGCAGCAGCAGTATCAGCAAAAATTGCCAAACTTTAACTCATCCCAAGCGATGGCAACGGCACTGTCATTATCACCGCAAGAAACCCTGCAACAACAACAATTGCAACAGCAGCAGCACGAACTGTTTCAACAGCAACTTCAACAACAGAATCATCAACTTTTTATTCAGCAACAACCACAACAACAGCATCAATTTCAACAACAACAGCAACAGCCATCACCCAATACACCCGGCTCACATTCCTACGACGAGAATGATTCCCAACATGACTTTGGCAGTTGTCTGAAGGAGAAGTAAGTACATGTTTTTGTGTGTTTGTTCATTTGTTTGTTCTTTGTCTTATTTACTCCTGTTATCGCGCCTTCTCGCTCTCTCTCTCTCTCTTCCTTTTTTTTCTTTCTATCTGTTTCCCTCTCCCTTTAATTATTTCTTTCATTATAACTGAATGTGATGGCTGGTAGTTATCGCACATGATTCCCGCCTCTTTCTATACTTTTCCTTCTACTCTTCAACGGCACGTAAAAGTTTTGCTGGTTATTTTTTTATTCTTTCTTCGTAAACTCGTGAACTTGTTTTGTGTGTTTCCTGTTTGTTTTTTTTTCTGGCGGTATCATGTTTTTTAGTTGCTGTGTATTTTGTTTATCCAGTTGTTTTTTGTTGTTGCTCTCATTATTATTATTATTTTTTTTGCTATTACTTTTGGTTGAACAGTGTTAACAATTTACTAATTTTATTTTATTTATTTATTTTTTTTTTTAATTTTTTTTGATGATAAATAAGTACAATTTTTATTTATTTAGCGTATGTTTATATAAAAAGAAATACATTAATGGGTTAAAAATTTTTCCCAATCAATTGATCAGGAAACAGTGCGGAAGGCATTGACTCTACTAGAAACAAAATCCGTCGGTAGTCTATTCACGGAAAAGTTGGTTCAGTCTAAACTATAGTTTTAAATAATGGGGACTTATTAACATGTTTTTAGTCTGATGTTAATAAAATCTTCACGTAAATTGTGGACAAATTGGAATTTATCGCCGGCACCATTTGCCGTATGTTTGAACGTGTGCAAGTGGAAGAAGGCCATAAAAATATATATAGTTTTGATTAAATTTAGCTTCAATATTGATTAGTTCGTCCGTCCGTTCGAGACTAATTCTGTGATAGAGTCCCTCTGAAAATTGACATAGAAAACATTTAAATGATTTAAGAACAAATATCTTCAAAATATTCTTTAAGAACTTTTCGAGGCTTCAGAGAATGGAAATACTTATAAACCTTTCATCGATGCCTTCATATTGATAAATCCTAATAACCCTACTTGTATTATTATCAAGTTGAAGATTTTGTTTTCTTTCACTGCCTCATGTTGTCATTAAAGTTTTTCGATCTAAGCAAAAAGTGAGATGTAAGTCTAATGCGAACCGTAGCTTTCAAAATGCGCAATTCGGAATAGATTTCGGAAGAGTGAAAACTCTGCCGTTCTTGTATGTGTCTCCTAATTAAGTTCAAGATTCCATTCATTCTTTCAACTGTCTTTATGATGATGGGAGAAACAAAGAAGAGTAGAAATGGAAAACAAAAGCATCAGCCAAAGTTCAAAAATTCATAGCATCAAGTTTTTCAGTATAAAAATTATGTTTGTCATCTTATTTTGTGTCTCGTCAAATATTACGAGAAAATATTTGGTACTCGAATTTAATTAACTTGAGTATGCAAAAAAATGGCCATAAATTTATTTTTACGTTTTTTTTCTTATATTCGCTTTTTGGCAAGAAAAAGTTTAATGAACACTGAGTGTCTTTACTTTTTTCCGGAGATAAATATCAAATTCCAAATGCCTTTGAGATTTAGCGGCACATTAATATGAATGAAAAGCTTCAAGAAGCTAAAAATTATAGATTATTGCAACGTTTAAGGTAAGAAACCAAGAAAACAGTATCTTCGCTTGTGCTTCATTGTTAAGACTATATAGAGCAGCGGCATTTTGTCGAAAGGAAGAATTTTGGAAACTTTTTTCATTTCTATTCGGGAACAATTTCTCGAATAAATTGCCTCAAGAAAACTTGCTTTGGACTGTAGTATATATGTGTACTCAACATGTAACAATTTAACTGCTTCAGCAGGTATGAATTTGCAATATCAGAATACAACTGTATAATTTTTCTACTTTTACCTACCCTTTATTCCCTGAGTTTATCGTCTTGAAACTAGTCTCTTTCGTTATCCATGGAAATCGGCAAAGGGTTGCTGTTTGCCTTAATAACTGCATTTGAGGAAAAAATCGCTATGTGGAAAGTTTCGCATGTTTGCTCCTGGTTACTTCATAGAGAGAATATGCTAAGAGATAAAAAGTGTGTGATGTCTCAGTAAAAACTATTTTTCTCTTGATATCCTTAACAAATACATTCTCCGTAGTTGTTTTTTCTATCTCGCCCGGACGTCTCAGCTTCCACTATCCACAGTTAAAAATTCGTAAAATATGATGGATTTTAGCCCTACAGAGAGGGGTCTTAAAAAATGCAAAATGGATGTCGTCTAATACGTGAAACATACTTTAGAATCATAGAACATGAAAAATGAAAGCTTAAAAAACCGTTTCATCGGAGGAATTCTGCCGAGTTAGTCGAAGTTTGTTAGCTTGAGCCTTTTTTCGTTAAAGAGTGCCAATAGCAAGCCTTACCTTTCATGAAACCATGTAAACTTATACGTAAAGTCGCTTCACTGGACACTATAACATTAGACCCTACGGCCGTGTAGAGACTTTCTTCTTATCAGAACGCTTATGTGATAGAATACAAAAAAAAAATGGTTCCACCCCAAGTCATTATCCAATATTCGTGTAGTGTGCCAAATATTATTCTTGATCGATGTTTCGGGAGAAAGTGGGAACTTTTTTTTTATCATTTGTTCTTAAATGCCAAACGATCCTAGAAGTGCTTCGATACCATACAGTTTCAGGAAGGTTCGTTGAACGCATCTGTAGACAGACATACATCAAACGGAAAGGTTTATATCGATTGAAAATCATTTGAATTCGATTGGGTGGGGGATTCATTGTTCTAGATTTTGCTTATATCCTCACAAACTTAACATGTAAGAGTGCTATGTGACGTTACAGCTTTCAGTATCAGAACAACAAACACATGAATTTACTGTGCATTAGATAAGAAAAACAACTAATGCGAAATCGCATCGACAATATTTTTGAGAATGTGAACAAAAGTTTTCGTAAAGGCAATGAACAAATTATTTCCGGCTGTGCTCGAATCTTTTGCCTACGACTCTTAACTTAATTTAAGATATTCGGATGTGGGCAAATCTATTATTATACAAATATTTATTGTTATAACTAATGAGTAAAATATCAATCTTTTTGGTTTTTATGTGGTCAGCGAGTATTTGAATCAAGACGACCAAATATCGACCAAAAGCCATGGATTCTTTTCTTAATGGTTCTTAAATAGACTTATCGGAAATCCTCTACTATGATAGATAGTGTACTTTAAAGAAATTGAGAACACATTTGCTCGCCATTTTGAAAAATCACATTTCGGAAACAACGCCTCTTTATTACAATAAATTTTTGTAGCAATATTTCACAGACGTGTAAATCTGCCTTTCTATATGCAAATAGTCTACGTTCCTCTCTCTCCGCCCTTTTCTTGCATCACTCGAAGGTGGGATAGTCTTTTTGATATTTTATCTGTTGCGAAATAACAGAGACATGGGCAATAAAATTTTCAAAAGTTTCACATTCCCCATTTCTAATCTTCAAACTCACTCGATGAAACTACACAGAAGCATTTTTTTTCTCGAGTTTTTTGCAAACAGATCTCGAGTTTTTAGAAAATAGATTTGCTTTACACGAGCATTCTTTTCCAATCGCTTCGAAAAAAAGAAGAAAGGAAGAAGAAATTTCAAGAAAAAACTTGCTTCTCCAATAGACAGGAGATCCAAAGCAACTATTAAGCCAATAAAAAAATTGTTTTTCTGAAAAATATAAAGGGCAGTCGTCTCCCTCAATGTACCGGGCAAATTCAACTCTTAACTTATTATCTTATCCTAAGATTCTCTAATAAAACTATAGTAACACTCTTCTTTCATAGGGTAACAATGGGTGGCGTTCGTCCCAAAAGAGAAAATGAAGAATTGTTTCTTCAACGGTAAGAAAGGTAAAGAGGGGTGAGATCAGAAAAGAAAAGAGGCATATGGTGACTTTTCGTAATGTGCACGTCATTGAGTCCTCTGGGCCAATGTTTAATTAATTCAGTCTAGAACGAATGAATCGAACGAATGAATCGAATGAATGCATTTCTCAAATGCATTTTCAAAGCGACGAGTGAAAGGAGGAGGATGATTTCACATGATCAGCGTAATTACGGGCCAATTTAGTTATGGAGGAGACACCATTGATGTCCAAGACATAGTAATACAATAGATACTAAGTGGCTGCTTTGAGTGTTACTTTGAAACATAAGAAATTCATTAGAGAGGAAGTACTTAAATAGTTCCATATGCAAAGGGGCATATATATAGGTAAATATATGTATACATAGCTACATACAGATAAACGTTGAGTAGGCAAACAGAAATTTCATTCCATTCGTTTAAGAACGAAGCAATTTCTTTATGTAAGCACAGTGGAGCAGCAAAACGACGACTAGCGAGCGCAAATATTACGACATTTTTTCTGACAACTTATTAATTATACAAAAATTGTAATTGCATACATGCCCAAGTGAGCATTTAAAATGAAAGTAATAAAAAATAGAAGGTACGTGTTCGTCGCAACGATACCCTTAAAAGATATATAAAATTATTAGCAATGAAGAAAAAGGCTTTTAAAAAATGATAACGAATTTGAAAAAAACAAAAAAAAAATAGAAAAAAATGTGAATGCGTTTCACTGACCAATTTATCACGTAGGTTTCAATGACATCACTTTACTTAAAGTCTAAATGTAACGCTCGTAAGCCCATCTACAACCAGGGAGGTGACGAGCTCGAGTGCTATATGGTTATCAAGCTAAGTGTTTATGGTAGATGTGTATACATGTATTTATGAGTGTGCGTGTGTGTGTGGTGTGTGTGTGTGTATGTTCAATCAGTTTCTTTGTATAAGCATTAGCCTTGATGTCAGTTGGTATTTGAAATGAATCATTTATTTACTGTTTGTGTGCTTTTAGGCTCAGTTTACGGTTGTCAGAATACGACAACAGCCTGCCAGCCTGACTGGCAAGAACAACTAAAACTATTGTACAGCAAATATTTCCATAATGTCAACTTTCGTTTATTCAACATTAAAATGTAAATGTTTGTTTTTCTTTTCCTTTTTTCTTTTTTTTTTTTTTTTTTTTTTTTTTTTTTGTAAACACAAATGTGGGCGTAAATAACTACTGCAATAAGAACAACAAAAAGAACAGAAACACAAACATGCACTTTACAGCTAACAATTCGTCAGCAGTCTTTAGAAAACTAAACTAAGAATTCTGTTAGTTTTTGGCCTAGAATTATACTTTTTACGGTATGTAAACATTTGTCGTGGTTGTACAATTGCGTGCATGTTGTTTGTGAATATGTAAGTTATAAGTAATTTATTTTGCATTTCTTCTCTTTCTTTACATTATAAACTAACCACAAAATTTATCTATTTTGTGTGCCAAATACATCTTTGACACGCTCTACTCATATTAGGCAACGTGCAAGTGTTCGGCTTTTATGGGTAAATGTTTTTAATTTGAACAGATTTTCCTTTTAACAATGTTAGTCATGCCTTTAATGATTTACAATTGGTTATGATTTAATTTTAGATTTTCGTATTATATCGAAATATCGTATGTGTGTTGTAAAAATTCCGCTCCCATATAACATAAAAAAAAAAACCAAAAAAGAAAAACATATTAAATAATCGCGTAATAAAATAGATTACAATTTCTTCGAATCGTTATTTTTTTTATAAAAGGCTGCTTTATTAAGAGTGATACTTTTTAAAACTTGGAAAAAAAGCAAAACAACGTATCAAAGTAAGTTAAGCTTTATTTTGACGTTTAGACATTGCAGCTACGACGTGAGGACAATATTATTCAAAGGTTGGGCTTGGCTCTGAACGAGCCGACTTAATTTGTTTACCACTTTGCCCTATATTAGGCGTTTCGTCAATACGCAAATTTGCCGCTGTTGAGGCGACAAGAACCCGCAAGCGTTTCATGGGATGTTACGATGTCACACAACTAATACTACGCTCGATTCGTTAAGGGAGAAATTTAGCGATAGGATCTTCTCAACGCGCGGCTTTTTTCCTTAGAGCAACATTAAATCCCATATCAATGCTGATAATCTGCGAACTTTGCAATATTTAGAAGCGAAGAACTGTCAAGCTATCACGGACAAAACGCAACTACTGTTGCGCAAAATGATTAACAATTGGAACCATCGTGTGCGTCAGCGTATTCAATGCACATTCAAAGACATTTGAACGATGTTTTGTTTAGGGCGGAGCTGCAATGTCTTAAACTCCAAAATAAAGCTTAAATTACTTTGATACATTGAGTTGTTGTTCTTTTCCAATTTTAAAATGTATCACTCTTAATGTAAGATCACAGACTGCTTTAACCGAAAAATAGTTCATCAAATACCAAATGTACCGAATCATATTAATAGCCAAATTATTAAAAAAAAAATGACTAAAGAGATCAAGAATTTTTATGTATCAATAAAGCATCCTTGCAATTCTCTTCTCTCTAAACTCTCTGCAACTAACAACTCAAGCTTTATTTTCAATATAAGCGATTTTTTTCAATGTGAACCGCAAGAAAAGTTTCAGGTTGAAAGTTGCAGGGTCTTTAAGTAAAATTGAACGAATTGGAAAATTGTTATTAATGAAATATATTTTTAAAAAAATTTAAAAACGTCTCTCTTATGGAATTTGGGGTCGTTACTGGTGACTCTCTTTTTCTACCCGCAGCATAACTAGGTTCTATCTAAGTTGGTTTGTCCATTTCCATAAAATTCTATTGTTCGCCACTCGACAGTGCTCATGCTTACACGTTGGGCTAATTTTACAACATATGTCTATGGAAGCGACGTCTTGTAGAGTGTTCGTATGTTTCAGCTGTTAACAAAGTGTAACCATAATCTACGCTATCTGAGTTGGAATGAATTTGTTTGTCAAAAAAAAAATGTGCAGAAATAATTAGACAACTGTGCTCTTTCTTGTCATGCAGAAATATGGTTGCATTAATCTCCCATTTCATTTTATGAAATTCAAAATAACATTTTTTTCCCCGTTTGCTTTCTCGCGTTTCATATCCGACACAATTTAGTATGCAGTTCATTTTAGCTATAGCACTGAGTGTTGGACTGTCCACACTCCTGCCATTTTTAAGTTGCATTAATGCAATGTCGATGCGCTACGATGTAATGTAACGATACCAATCACCCAAATAAAGCATACTAAGAGCTTATAGACGAGTCAAGCTGGTAATTATATACCCTGTAACAACCACGTCGCCTATTGCGCAATACTTTACCTATTTTCTTCATCTAGCGACGTTGATTGCTCCCGTAGTCGAAAAAGTGGAAACAAAGCGCTGAAGGTCGCAAAGTATCTGTCCATACACTCTGCTTATGAGTGCACAATCAAGCAGGCTTGATCGACTTAATCCAATGCAACTATTTTCTCACTAAGATGGACTTTAACAAATTATTTTGATGCGTATCGCCGATTGTATAGCTCTGTCTTAAGAGAGTAATCTTTGATTCTTATGTTCGCTGGTTGAGTTAATTCAATTAAATTAAATTTCTTTCATATTTCCACGGCATATATATTGTCAACGTCATAGAGCAGTTAATAGATAACATTTCCCTCGAAATATGTATAACTTTGCTGTTCTCATTTTACTTTATACATGTATATATTGGTTGACAGTATATATTTTTTTGGATGGTGATGGTGTAAAATGAACTAAAAGGAACAGTTGTAGTTGTATTGCACAAATATCAACATTATTAGAGAGTATTTTTGCTAGAATTCATAACATCGATATATTACAGAAAATTCAATATTGAAAAAGAAGTAGAAAAATAGAATATATGAGAAGAAAATAAAAAAACATAAATAAATAAAAGTAAAAGAAAAAGCAAAAGGAAAATGTTCAAAAACCACAAGACAGACTAAAAATCAAAGAGCAAAAAAAATAATAAAAAATGAAAAATCATCACAAGAACTAGCGTTAACAATAACAACAACGATGGACGGCAACAAATTGAAAACGCCAGCACCTAAGATATTAATGTACATTGTGTTAGCTGACAGCGACAGCAACAGCAGCAGCAGCAACAGTAGTTGTGGATATTTTGAATACCAAAAACGGAACAACAAACCATTAACTTGACTTCGTTACAACTCCCAATTCGAAGTTTATGAATAGATACTGAAAAAGTGGAAAAACAAACAAAATATATACGAGAAGGAAGAAAGAGAGGGGAAATGAAAAAAAAGGAAAGAATGCGATAGCGAATGTTACAAGTCCTTGTAGGTCTGGCTAATGCGAGAAAAGTTTAACTGCTTTTGGCTAGAACGCGGTAGTATAGTGGTTGAAATATTTGAAGCAAATAAGAAAAACAGAAGAGTAACTGCCTGCCTGCCTGCCTGCTCGCTGCATGTCTGTATACAACATTTTGTTGTAGAAACAATTTTATGAAAAAACCGCACTTTTAAATATTCAATAGACTGTGACTGAGTTGCCATGGTTTATATATAATGATTTGATAACATAAAATAAATGATTTAAACGTATAATAAAAAGTAAGCCCTGGAATATGAACCACAAAATAAAAGAAAAAAATAAGTTTTTTTTTAATACAATTTTAGATAATTTAAAAAATTTTCCCCATTATCTAGGCTTGCATAGCGCCTTTATCGCGGTGTGTGTTAGAAAGTTACACTCAGCAGGATATTAAAGAATTCATAAAAAGAAAAAAGAGACTAAAACTTAAAATTTTGTAAAAGTGTGTAACAAGAAACAGTGCCATTTTACCCTCAGGCGAACTTTAAATTGTAGCTCACCTACCTCAATAAAAGTTAACCATTTTTATTAATGTTGCAATGGGTCAGTATGTCGTTTGAATTGGGCTGTGTCTGTTGTACAGCTGAATTCGTACCCAATATATGCATGTTTTTGGCCGGTGCACATTAATCTGTAACTTTACTCTCTGATCACTAACTGACAGCGTGTATTACCAAAACACAGCCCATTGTTTTGTTGTCATTGCTTCTATGAAGATTTTTCTTTTCTATTTGTCCAATCTGCTTTGCATAAACAAATTTCTGTGACTTTAAGAAGTAGCGGCGGGATTAGAGCATGGCATGCAGGCTGCATCAAGATTTCTTAGCAAACATTGAAAAATGCAGGTATTCGAGATGCAAACTTAACTATAGGTAAATGCCGTCAAAAGTGTTATTTTGCGTTTTACCAAATAATCTGAAGATATCACAGTTATCAAGAGGCTTACCCAGCTTATTCCTACTATCTTGCTCCATTCTGAACGTTGGCAAAGCTTTTCTGCGAGTTATGTTTTGTGGTTACCAAGTCTGGGGTCATAAACATTATCTTGCGCAGATAGTCGATTGCCAGATTGGCATGAGCGACCTCCACTCTCTAAGGGAGTCGTATTTAATCCATGTACCGTAGGCCACACACGTGCTAAGTCTTCTAAGCAGAATTCTAGCAAGACACACAGAATAATGGAAAATTTTGCAAACACGAGGATGCCCGCAAAAGATCAACGTATTAACTGACTAAACCGCAATCTTACATCCGCTTACTCTACCTATATATTCGATAGGCTTTCATATCTATCGGTTTGTATAATAATTAAGGGTCAAACTAAGTATCTGCAAAGCACTGCTCGGTGGTCTTATAGCATCGAAAGCGTGCATTTTATTAGGTGGCGTTTTTTTCTCGTTCATGTGTGTAAAACTAATTTTTTTCTTTTTTTACGATAATATATATTTTCATAGGTTTTTTTATTGCTTTCTTTTTTTTTAGCCCGTATAGAACTTCTAACCACAAAACTGTGGGTCTGTTGGTCATATAACAGTTTTTCTCTTTCTTTTTTTTTTTTTTTTGTTTTTTGTTTTACATGAATAGTAGCGGTCTTTAAAAATTTGTTTCGGTAAAAAACAAAATGAAAGCATGTAGAACATGCTAGAAAGTTTGGGATGTTGTCTTCTTTTTTTCTATTCCTTATTTGACTTTGTTGGATGATGGCGGTCGAGTGTTGAGTAATTTTTGTGTTATGTCAACACGTTATTGCTTTCGTGTTTTTTATATGTATTGCACTTCTGTCTATATGTTCGACCGTTGAATGCTTGTTTGAAAATTTGTTTTTTAGATTAATTGATGAGGTTATGTATTTTACTTTTTTTTCTCTTCTTTTTCTTCCATTCATAGTAGATTGAAATAATGAATTTCAAAATGAAACATTGCAACAAATTGTTAAGCGAGAATTTTATATTTAAATGATTTAAAGAAAAAAAAAAAAAACCGTTTCAACGAAGATTAAAAAGGATAAAAAATTAAAGATTAAATTAAAGCAACAAGATTTTGGTATATAACAATAATTTAGGAAGTCATAGTTGTACGCTGCTGTAGTGTTATAGTGCTTCATCAGGAAGATGTGTTACAACTGAAGAACGATCTGACCTACTGCCACGTTTAAAGTTGCACACATTGTGTGTGCAGGATAAAAACCGGGAAATGAACAGAAACCATTTTTGTTTCTCAATAATTGGTGTGTGGCATCAGAAGAACATAAAACTCAAAACGGATATCTTGGAGCACATAAATGTGTTGCATAATTTGCAACGACAAGGGTATCCTCCTAAATGAACTACGATTTTTTCAGCGCCTTGCTTGATTGTTTGTAAGCACTTGAGTTTAGGGTAAAGAGTGTCATACCTGCTTACGATTTTCATTCTTGAAAGTCATTCATTGAACATTAAACAGTAAAAGTGCTGAGGTTACTGAAGTCGTTTTCTCAGCGTTAGTTTCTTATTGATATTTCCGTAGTAATTGGACATAGTTATTCTGCATCGATCGGTATAATAACAAGTGGGTCTAATTCAAGTTCGATTAGTACACAATCGAGTTGATTTATATAACTGCTTATGTAACCATAACTCGTATAATGCGAAACTCAGTTGAACAAGGTGTTTTACCTTAAACTCTTCCCTTTGAACAAGAAATTGTCTGCCGGTTTATTAAGGATGTTGCAAAAAACCTATAGAAAACATATATGTCAAGGTAGTGGAGGCATGAATGGTGGTAAAGAGCCTTGAGAGAAGTTCCCGATTGCGGACATACCAGCATTGGAGATGATGAGCATAACAATCCATAATAATGCTCGAAAAGCGACTTGAAAACTCTATTCGAAGGCTCGCGTTTTGTATCTAAAATTGCAACGCATTTAGAAGAAGAGTGCAATTTTATCCATCACTGTACAGAAGATTTCTTCCCACCTATGAATAAATGAAAAATAGGCAAAATTTTGCTTTAAATAATAATGGCTTTCTTTTCCAAAATTAATACCATATTCAAAATGGAAGCCAAATAGATATGTTATTCTCTCCTCGAACGTGTCCCCTCATAATGTTTCACCTTTTAATCCACTGTTAATTCTTTTTTTTTTTTTGCTTTTCCCCATAATGGCAGCGACATGGAAAAGTCCTGCATCATTTTCATCTATTACGAGAGCAGGGTTGCGATTAAGGGTTCAACGAAAACAAAACGTTCTTCTTTCAAGTTTTGTCCTTATAACCTTTCCATACATTTGCATATTTAAAAAAAGAAAGCAAAAAAAATTACATCTACATAGCAGAAGAGAGTCTTTCAGTAGGTTATCGATGCAACACCATTTTCGAAACTCTTTTTCCTTATTAAGTTTTTCGTGTCATAAAACGTGCCGCCACATATTCATATATGCATGTGTCGCACAACGTGCTTATGTGTCTTTATGCACCTATGAATTATGTGTGTCCGGCATGTCCTAATTTTTAAATTACTGCATATAGCTTTTCCTACCTATTAGTTATTCACTTTTATTTAAAAGTTAAATAACATCATATATTATATATGAATGATGTGTTGTAATTTGTTCACAAGGCAAGTGTGTGCATATATATTATTTGTCGCTGTTGTTGTTTCACTGAATATACACTATGTAAAGCAAACACGACACATTATGATTTCTCTACATAAGCTTTACAATTAATAAAATGATTTACAATTATGTATACATTCGCATATATTATATAAACTTTATACAAAAATTAAAAAAAGAAATCGGATGTAAGTGGAGTAATTTAAACAGCAAAGTACAAATAAACGAAGTCATATTTTGTAATATATTCCAATTTTAAATTGTGGCTATCTAGGTGCGAGAGATGGGGGGAGGCGATTATAATACAATACTAAACTAGAAAGCGCAGTGCATTGGTCACAAACACGAATGAACTTCGATACAGCCAGGATATGGCTACAAATGACTTTTCATATAGATTCGATGGATATGAAAAACTGTTCATAGTGAAGTTTACGTGAGTTCATTTAGGCCTTGCAGCCAAAATGTTTATATGACTTCACCCTAAATGTTTGAAATTAGTGAACGTGCTTGCCATAGGTAAACATATGCAAATCCATAGGCATAAGTGCTTATACATCGTATACGTTGAGTATAGGCAGTTGGGCATATGTGTTGCTATGAGTTTGTATAGCCAAATTTCAAGTGGCCACACTAACAAGCCCCAATTTGAAGTTGACATTCCGTTAGTTAGAATATAGCTGCATGTAGTGTATTTGTGTAGCTTGTTTGAACAGTAAAATATCGTTAACTTATTGGGTTAAGTAGTTGAATTTTTCAATGATTTTACCACTTGTAAATGTATATGTTAACAAACATTCAGTGACGTACACATATGAATGGTCGTCGAAGGCAATCTAGAAGGCATTGTATAGAGATTTTTACTTTGAAAATGATCCAAGTTCGTCTAGGAATATTAAATTCCATCATTTTGTAAGCCTTATTTACAATCTACTTAAAACTGGAAATATTACAGAGGGACTTGAAACCATTCGACCAGCAACTTTTCAAGATCGCAGTTAAGCAAGGTTCGAAGTAAACGATGCAAGTTTTCTTGCGATTGAATTTGTAAATTTCTGCTTCTTTTTCTATTTTTTCGAACTTCATATGAAATAATAATTTACGGCAGCAAAAATATAGTATTTTGATATACCTAATGCCAAAACTATGCCACTTATATCAATTTATTCCTTTAGTAGACATCGGAGCATTTACGTTGAGCAGGGCGTTAAAGAAAACACATTTCTTAAGTTACGCGAATATTCGTTCAATTTCATTTTTTATTTAATTGATGTGTTCACAGACAAATTTATTTCACGTGGGGAGTCGAAGATCGTGTTATATATGAAGACGGATAAAGTCATCCTTTGATTTGTTGGTTGCATCATTGTGCGGGATTTTTTTTTTGAAAATGATCGTGAACATATCCGACTACTTAAAACAGTCATTATCAGAAAAAGTTTTCGAAAATGTGAACCTTCGCACAAAGGCTTGCCTTTCTGCCTTTTTTCTATTCCACTCTCGTGTACATGTAATGCAGCGTCGGTTCAAGGGATGTTAGTAAAAAGAAGCAGATAGGAAGTGACTGCAACCTACTATCCGTCCCAGGCCCAATCACGTTCACTATAATTACGCTCTAGCGCATTGAGAATTGAACTCGTAAACATTGAGTTGTTCCAGTGTGTCAGTGTAAGCTAAGAAGTTCTCCTTAAATTTGGAAAAAAAAAGTAAGTGGCTATAAGAAGGGATGATTTCTAGTTCTCCGCAAGAAGCCAACACGAGCCCTTGACTGAGAAGTTCGTCTCGCCTAGTAGTGGTTCGTCTTCCCTTTGCAGATGCAATAAAAATCAATCTTAATTTCGATCCTAATTACTAGACAAGGTGTGTTTGATACCAAAACACGACACACTTCAACGATTTAATAATAAAAGTTAATTTCCGAGCTACCTATCACCTGCTGCTAACGGCTGCTACCTGCAAACCCATACCTGCTTAGCGACAATCCTCATTGAAGCGATAATTTTACGCGTAACAAAAAATTTCATAATTTATAGAATTTTTTGCGACAACAATCGTTTTTCAATTCTTAAAATATTTAAGATAACGTATCGCAAAAGCATTCGCTACCCCTTCAAAATTCCTCAATTCAGAATTAACCGACCTCTCTGCCCATTGAGTAGTTTCATGTATATGTGCTTGCTTACGTTTATGTGGATGCCTGCCTTGTGTTCACTTATCGTTGGGTGTTGGTAGCTTACGAAATAAAGTATTTTAGTTAATGGTCTCTGTGCTTGATTTTACTGTATACACGAACGAAAGGTTTGAGTTTTTCAATGGAAGAGTACGATGAAGTGAAGGTTGAAGGTGAAGAACTGTTTCTATAATCTTTAATCTGAATTGGTTTTCCTACAAGAAAAATTTAAATTTTTTGATCATGAAGCATTTTTGTGGTTGGATTTTTCCTTTTCTTCTTGTAATGTTTTCTAATGTCAATGAATTGGACATGTAAGCCTTGAAATGCGTGTATCTGGAGATTTTAAGAGTTCGATCACATATATAGAATTAAAGCTTTGGTAACCACCACCAAAGTGAAGAAATAGGGTTACTACTGTGACCATATAACTTAAAAAGCGTCGTCATTATCAGTGTACGATTTTATTCATACACAAATGAAATTAAATCATGCTCGTCTATCAGTTATTTCACCTACTATTGCTATTGTCATAACCGCCAAATTTGAGTTAGCAAAAAGGTCCATATATCACGTAAACATGTGCACGATGAATTAAAACCAAACCGTCGAGCACCCACTTGGCTATGCATATCTAGGCATACAAAAAAAGTTCTCTACATTGAAACTGGTGGCTATACAAAATCTACCGGACGGGTTTGTTTCTTCCGAAATTTCAAGTATAGAAAACTTTTGACGTGGACGTTTGTATGGTATAAGATTCAGTTGTTTTGAAGCTGACATTAGGTGTATACCAATGTGTTCTATGACGCTATGTACGTCTTGTATGGCACTCCATTTTATTTTGTTTTAAACTACGTAAAAATGCAGCCTGTGCTACGGAGATGATTAACTTGGTTTGTATGTAAAAACCATGGAATAATTAGAAAATGGTTAGCGTTATTTTGTCCAAAAAATTTTTGTCTTGAAGATGATAAATTTTCTTATATGTGCATCCGTTTCCAGCAATAGTAACTTACGAAACGATCATCAACTTGGGTCGGGAATTGCAAGATTTTGTTCTGAACATGTCTTCTTCTAATTAGCCATGGTACAGATCAATTTGGTCATATTTGTCAGATCAGCAACTCGCCAAAAATTAAAGCGGCGAGAAAATGGCTCAATGAATATTTCGTTTCGAAACCATGAAGTTTCTACCGTGACAGTATCGACAAGCTACCTAAATATTTCCGATATTAAGGTTTGTAAAAAGTATTATTTAGTTAAATTTGAGTTTTATCAAAAAAATACAGAGAATTCATTTTTATGGCCGAAATACCTGCCGATTCGAAATTTATTTTAGTACGCACTGGGAAAATGAAGGGTGTGAAGATAAATCGAACGTAACTAGTAACTGCCTTAACAGGCCTCACCAAATGCCCTAAAAGAACATTGGTGGAAGGTGTAGTTCGTCCAATGTTCAAAAGCTCCGAAGGTTTTGGTAGAGGCTATGTAGATCTCTTTGAGAACACTTTGAAATAATCTAAAAAAACAGGAGTATTTCTTCCAGTAAAGCTCGTCTATTTGCACTCGCAACGTGGGAATCGCAACACCTTTCCAGTGATCAAAAAAAAAAAATTCGAATGTTTAAAAACAAATTTTTTAATTTTTGTTGTTTTAACGCAAGCTGGTTACGGCCAAAGCGACCAATATCAGACTGCAGCGCCGCAGAGTACAAAACGTCGTTTATTTTCGCGCAGGCAGTGCGAAGGGCAAGCTTTTGCGGATTGAAAAGAGTTATAATATGCTTAATGTTTTCTGCATGCACTCTACGACGAATATCTAATTGCAGACCAATTTTTGATTATAATCTTATTTTGATGATTTGGTTTATGCATTTGTATTAATCAATTAGAAGTAACCTAGCTAGGTTGTATCAATGGAAAGATTCATGTGTTTAATTCATAAAGTTCTATGAGCACTGTTTCTCAGCTTTTCTTTAAATGACCCTTGGCATGCAAGGCTACTTCGATTATCGGTTAATTTATCTTTCAGTTTAGCGCTTCTTTTAAGGCCTTGAGTTAAGTTCCTTGAACTCTCTTAATTTTCGTCCCTCTGTTTATTCAAGTGGCCAGCTGCTTGTATAAGGGCGCAATTTATGGATAGGCAGGGGGAGGAAGGTTTCTTACTTATTTAAATTGAAATCACTTTACCAAAGCATTTCTGATCTCTTATACATCCTGTACTATACCAAGTTTGCACTCAGTTTCTTTAGCTTGGGTACCTTCCAGCGTATGCACTTTTTGACCTTGTTTGTATTTACGCAGCTAATCGTCTTCGGTTCTACATATTACCTTAAAGTTTGTCTCAGCACTGGTACTCGCCTAAAACAGCCATGGTATGTAGACAAGAATTTACGTCTTATCATTTCACATGTTGCTGCGTACCATTGGGTGCATTTCAGTGTCTAACTTGAATCAATAACACTATCAATATGTACGTTCTGCAATACTCAGCAATGCGCAAACGATATTAAAGCAAATTAGTTCTATCTTTAGTGTTACCAAGCCATTACCATATTAAAAGGTTTGTGTTATATTAATAATAACAAGCACAAATTTTTATTTTGGGCGCGAAGAACAAAATAATTATGACCCTTTAAAAGAAAAAAAAAATGTTGAGCTCGTTAAAAAGATTTAAAGTCTCATTATATTTTATGCTGCTCAACGGATTTTATAATAGATGTGCACGAGAATGTAAACACACGAAAACAATAGAATGCCGCCCTATTTCTTTAATGTGCGCACATTTGCGTGGTATGAGAGCGACGGCGGACACATTTAGTTAAATACTAAAAACGTTTTACACACAATTCAACAGCAATGGTATTTCATAATAATCCTATAAATGTACGTATGTATGTTCTATGCATGCATTTATTACGTGCCCTTCCAGGGCCGGTTTTTATTGTATTAAAAAAATAAATGAACCGAAATTCTTTTATTCGTTTATTATTATTATTTTATTGCTATGGGTTAAAGAACAAAACGTAAAAAGCGAAAAACCTTAACCATAGCCCATAACCACCAAACAGCCAACGAACGTTTGGCTTTAAATGCCAAACATATAAAAACATTCAGGAATTTATTTTATAAATAATGCTGAGTAAGGAGATTTTTTCCTTTCAGTCTACTCCACATATGCGTATAACATAAAAACCGATGAAATTTCCTTACTTTACGATTCTATTCATATTAATAAAATCCATATGAAGATACTTGTATATGTAAAAGAATATATGCATACATATATATATATATGTTCATGTATGGTTGTATAGGTAGATGGCCATATAAAAATTTCACCCTGGGGAGCTTTTAACAATTCTTTAATGACGAATGCTTAAATTCAAGGAGAAACGTGAGGAGGAGGAGGAGAAGAGAAAAAACAATAGAAAATAATAATAATACGTCTGCCATGCTTTTCATGGCGAAGAGAAAAGCAACATCAATGTTGGTTGTAATAATACTTTCGTGCTACTTCTACTTTTATTGTTGTTGTAATGTATTCCTCGCCCTGTAATGAATTAAACGGAAATAAATTTTCAATATGAGGCGCGAAGGTTAAAAAAATTTTCGCTTTTGTTAAATATGAAAAACCAACGTATGCAAAATATTAAAAAAAAAAAACAAAAAAAAAAAGGAATGTAAACAAAAGAATTTTTGGAAAGCTTTTACTACTTGCAGCAGGCATTGATTCGAAAAGTTTTTTTTTTTTATTTTAATTTAAAATGAATTTAATATATTTAATAGGCAAATAAAATACATAATCGAAAAGTTCAAAAAGTTCATATCAACTTTCTTATCCTCAAAATTTAAGCCATTAAGAAACCTATTTGTATTGGCCTACTTTCAATAGTTTAATAATATCACGAGGAAAAGCAAGAAAAGTGATTAAAATTTTACGCAAATGCACTCCTACTACATGCATAGGTGGGGGTATTAAGTAAGTGTATCGATAAAAACCAAACCCGACTAAAGTTGTTTGCATTTCACTTCATTATCCTTCAGTAAAAAAAATAAGAAGAAGCATGTCTGTCTATACAATTCTGGACGAATCTTTGGTACGCACTACTGCGTCCTATACTAGTCCCAATCGTCCTGCTAGACTATAGGACCTCTCTGCAAAGACTTTTTTAAGGTCTCTCTGTATTTCTATAGAAGTTTTTAAAATTCTTGGTTTAATTTATGCGGTCAGCCTTTTAACTGCTTGTTGTTGCATAGAACCCCATTTTGAAGCTCGATTGTCTTTGGAACATATCGAGTTATGCCTGTTTTTCCAAGGTTTCTATTTACAATTCGTGCGTGGGCAGACATTCAAAAATTAAGTTCTTCGTTCATCGTCCTTATCAAGAATAATATATATATGATTTCTTATAGCCAGGGTTATTATAAACGGCCTGACAGAACTAACACGCTTAGGTTTAATAGCTAAATAAAAAACAAAATAGCGTAAAGTTTTCTAAAAACATTAAAGTTAGTTTGAGGTGTAACCGAAAAACTGGGTTAAAATTTAATTGAAAATCGATTATCCGAGATAATAACGAAAGAGGAAGAAAAATAGAAAAACGCCGGAAAACATTTGTAAATTATTAGAGTCTTTAATGCGCTAAAGCATTTGCCTTCACTGCTTTACAACTAAGGTCATAAGGTAATGTTGTAATAACGTAATGTAATTATAATAGAAAAAGTTTTCTTTGTTCGTGCTCTGTAGGAGGTCGTCTTATTCATCGAAATGACTTATGGTTACGTAGATAATTTAACTGTTTCTCTACCTTTTGAAATAATTAGCGACTAAATGAAACGAAAATAGGAAAATTAATTTTAGTTTTCATTATTAAACAGAAGAAGAAGAAGAAGAATCGTGCTTTATAGTTTAAAAGAAGGACAAAGGAAATAATAAAACTTGATAAAGTGTATGTGAGGTACGAGTATGCATGTGCAGTATACATAAATACATACATACATGGAATAATTAAAACGATTTAATATTCCTTTTATTATCAAATGAGTTTAAATGATGGCTTTTATTTCCATTTACATTTAATTTGGAATTCATTATTAAAATAAAGTGCATAATAATATACTTTGATGTGTTTTTTTTTTTTTTTTTTTAATATCCATATTGATTTGAGATTAATTAAGAAAGGCGTTTGAAAATTGAAGGAAAATTTTTTGAAAAGGAATTTCTTCTTATTCCCGAGGCGTCCTGCACAAATATCAACAATTTAAGAAAAAAACATGCAAATCAGCCTACCTGTGCGAAGCTTATAGATTTCAATTTCCGCTTAATCTGAAGATACGATGATACAATCCGTCTTACTTCAATTTTAAACCTTATTTCAGGGAAACGCCCATTGAACTTTCTTTCGATAAGTGGGTCCGAGTTGATATTTTCGAAAAGCTACTTTAAATAGAAAAAAATATTTTTTATTCTTTCCATATTATTAATAATACATGAAAGCTCTCTTAAAAAGAACCGGTTGTTGCAATTTTTTTGTTGGCGTGGCAAGTAAATTTATATTCGAAATTGTGACAAATGTGTCAAACGATTCTTTTCTTTTTCGTTACTGTGTTGAAAATGATGACTATGGTATCCTGACGAACGTACTTCTGGAACGATTTTATAATAAATAGATTTTAAAACTTGCTATAAATAAGAAGGAAACAAAAAGACGGACAGACAAACAGGGATAAGCTTAGATCGATTCAGAAAGTGATTTTCCATCAACGGCATCCGTACGATTGCCTTTTAAATTAGCAAACCATATTTTATGGTAGACAAGAGTCGCCATAACATTTTTCAAACCTGGGCTGATTGTGTCAGAATGTTTGAAGATTGGTACATCATATGCATTTGTTAATAGTGGTGCCGTTTATGCATTAGAGCGAAAACTTATTCGAGTGATGTTTTTAATATTAGTGAGCATATTACGATAAGAATGCGAGTTTTTTGGCAATTTGTGGCATAAGTATACCGAAACTTGGTCTGACGGATATTTCAGAGAAATACTCATGATTTGAAAGAACTAACGCCCGTTTTCAATGTTCAGATCAACGAATGGGCTATGTCTATACATAACACTGAACTTATGTCCTTTCATGAGTTTTCTTGTTTACGCTGAAAGCTATCAACTTATTTATTAACCGAAATATGTAAATTTTCCCACAAGAAGAGTATATCCTGCTTGAGTAGATGTTACTGACACACTTTTATTTCAACAAATGATAAACTTTTCAATTATAATTTATTGAAATTAAAGCTGCAATTTCCATTCTAATGCACGGGCAAATCAATCAACTATAACCACTTTACTGGAATATCCTCAAGATATCGAGAAAAAATAAAAATATAAAAGAAAAATATACATATACGTGTGCATATGTTCGTTCGTTCGTTCGTTCGTTCTTATACAAAAGTAATAAAAGCAAACACATTTGGAAACATTACAAAATGTCAATATCCTGTCAAAAAATGAAATTTGTGCCAGATGAAATGAATTTGGTACAATAAACCGAAACACTCGTACACCTAAACTTGATTATACGTACGTATGTATTTGAACTTCTCCACCCACTTTGTCAAGCTTGTCGACAACAAAACGTTTAAAATGCCAAGGTATTCGTTCTTTCTTTTTCTATTCCATGAGAATAACTAAAGGGAAAAGAAATTTTTAGAAATTAAGAAAAAAGAAAAGAACAAAAAACATAAAAAGTGTATACGAAAAAAAAAACCAACATCAAAAGAGACGTGTCAGGCAACAACAATAACAAAAAACGTCGTTCAATAATTAGGCATGTGTGTTGTTACACATCCATACATACAAAGGCGCAAACACACACACACACACACACACAATCATGTATAGATGTAAAACGATTTATACATATTATTGTGTTGTTGTGTTCTCGGAAATTTTGCTCCATTAAGTTAACTAACAAGCCATATCCTTAGAAAAAGGATGTATAGCTTCAAGGCTTTGTGCAACGCAGTCTGTACACATAGAAAATTTTCCAATTTATTTGAGGAGTAGAGCAAGCACGAAAGAGAGCGGGGACGGGGGGTGGGCTGGAAGGGAAATCAAAAGTGTATTAAAGTGTTTGGTTGACGTTAATTGTGTGTAACAATTTCGGCAAAATTTCAAAGACTCCTACTAAGGTGTGCAAAATTTTGAAAGTAATGAAGCGACATTATTAGGTTAAATATTTTACAAAATCGTTTAATGTTAACATTAAACTTGTTGTGTAACGTTTAAAATGAAGTCGTGTAATAAGATTGCATATAAAAAAAATAAATTCCTTTTCTCTTATATGTTCTGCTTTAAAATTTAAATACAGAAAATAGTTAGTCTTTTCCTATGCAAGCCTTTCAATTTTCTTTCTCTTTGTAAAGAGGAGAAAAAGTGTTAAGGGAATAATTTTTTATATTTTTATTTTCCACCCAAGCAAGAAACTAAAAAAACCAAAGGTGTTTTAGCAAAATGCGACAAACTGAATATATATCTACGTATACACCTACACATAATATTTCTAATATTTTCAATCCAAATCCTTTTCTTTATGGTTTTTTATTTCGTTTTTTGTTCTGTTCGGTTTGTTCAAACTATGATTGGCAGTTTGCTTTTTATTCTCTATGAGCAGAATATAATCGAAACTGATAAGGTTTATAAGAAATTAAAAGGAAATGTAATCCATTGGTGTGCAGCTTTCACAATACCTTAAAGGAATTTGTGTGAAATGAAAAGTAGCTGGTCTTAATATCATTTAATCTTTACATCCACAGGCAATTTGCGCACGAAGAGTTCAGCTCTGTCAATCGCTTAGCCTATCTTAAAATGCTAGTTCAGGCAACAAGAGTATACCGCATGAACTGAATGCGTACATAGTTTGCATATGAAAAAAGGCGCAAAATTAGCGAAAATATTGTAATTTTGTTACTTCTTGGGAGTATAATAGAAAAAGGCGGAAAGTATGGGGAGAAAAAATTTATTTTCGCTTTATACAGCACCAAGCTGTGTGTAGTAATTCAATATCTTCCAGATTGTATATTGCCTTTCCTTGCCGTAGAATTTTTAGATTACATTTTTAAACAACTTGGGAAATCTTCATTGGTAACTGAAAAACTGTAACCTTTTTCTTTTTTTGCGGCCTTTTGGTAATTTTGGCGCGCATGTATAGATTTTATTTATTTATTGAGGAGGGTATATGAGACAAAATTTCCTCTGCGCAATAATTTAAGTTTGTAGTCAATCGTGCCATTGAAGGACATATAGACAGGACAATAGACCTGAGGAACACGTTCACAATGTTCCTCTTATTCGTGTTGATCAAGAATATATAATAATTATTATATATATTTTTCAGATCGAAAGCATACGACTCACCTACAAAGCAATGTGAACTGAAAACACCCCTGTTTTTTAGATTGCTGCGGAATGTAAAATAAACTTATAAATTGTAATACAATCATACTGTAAATCATTTCCAGTGTATTCTACTATATCTTTTCAATTTTTGAGATATTTTAATCAGATCAGAAGAGTTTCTCGAACACTGTTTTTGAACAGGCTGTACTACTCATAACTCGGATTGCACCTCGTATACGTGTCATACACAACTTTGGAACATCTCCAAAGGAATTGGACTAACCAAGAACGTCTCTACATATAAGCTCCCTGTCTATGATTTTCTCTTTGATAATTCTGGTCAAACTCGTGGATGGATTTACTTTATTTGTGAATTTAATCTAATGAATGTTAAAAAATGGACCAAAAGTTCAATTGAAAGACTGATAAAAGAATTGACAAAGATATATATGTATATATAGCTACAACGATTCTGGTATGTATTTCGCTATTGGTTAAAAAATAACAGATCGCTTAGAGTTCTGCTAATTATAATATTTAAATAAATGACTAGACCGTGGCGCTTACATAAAGAATATGAATATTCGCTATTTATCTATTAAAGACCTGGAAACATGTACTATAACGTTAGCTGAAAAAGGTTTACCACATTTTTAAGATTAACGCATAAGCACATATTCATTAAAAATTTCTTAAAAAGGCTTTCGCTTTCATGTCCGACTTTTCAGGAGAGGTACCTGAGCTACAATTGCTTGATTACTTTCAGTAGTACTAGTTAACTAGCAGCAAGGGATTTTAATTAATTTTTCAATAGGTTTTGGTCGGGTTTGAAATCTTAAAATGGTCTGTTATTTTGTCACAAAAATTTCTCAGTGATTGGTTATTAAAAAAACCTTTTAATCGATTATATTGTGTACCCGGGCGGTAATATCTGCCAACTCCATACATGGTGAGTTGCAAGTTTATGTACGCTTTATCAAAAGCAAAAGCCTTTACTTGCAAATGTATGGTGTGTATAGGAAGCATTGGTATGTATCTTATGTTATTTATTATCTACTTTGAAGCGAGTGACCTTCTGCAGTAGATTCCGCTTTTGGAATATGGTAAATACAAATGTAGAGAATATAAATTGGCGAAAATTGCATAAAACTGATGATGTCATCATAGTATAATTCCAGCTTTTCGATAAAAATTTGGAAGGATAATTGACTTGCATGTTAGCATATTATTTCGCATGGAAAATATTCCAAATGAACTAATGAGAAAATATTCCTCAAATTTGAAAAATTCCTCTGAACGTAAATTTTTGTTAATTATCTTTCGCTTGTTCACTGTTGCGGCCATAAGTCTGCGAATTGAAATTTTATCTGCATCATTTATTTAATCCTGAATTGTTTTTCCAATCTTGTCCTAAAGTTTTTGTTTCAATTGTGCGAATTCATATTTTGGTCTAAGAAAAGCAAAAGTTGTACTCTCTTCTCTCAAAGGTTTCCCTATTACATTATCAAGCCTGCTTGAATACGATTAGCTGGCAAGGTAGAGTGCTGTCAAATTCTACTAAAATGGCTGCCGCCGCTTGTTAATTCTCTTAACACTTACAGATATTGAATATGAAACGAGAGAGCAAGTAGTAGTTTAGGTCTTACAATTCAATTTTGAATTATACTAAAAATTACAAAAATGATCTTTGACAAGATTCGTGAGATCGCCTCAATAAATTCTGATGCTATCGTGTTGTGTTGCACAAAAATTGCTTTTTAAATTTTTCTTACCGAAAATAGTAATGAATGAATGATTCCTTATCGCAACAATATAGAATCAGAATATTTGATTGTTCAATTTTTAACAATTAAAAGAGAAATGCTTTCGTATCTGAGGACTTACTGCCCTCTTATACGAGAAAGGTACAAGTGTCAGAAATACGAACGACAAACGTGGTGGTTAAGTTGTATTTATGCGAGTGGAAAATTGCATACGTACTCGAAGTATGCTTGAGTTCGCAATGCATAATTCTCTAGCGGTTTGTGCATTGAAAGGGCTTTCCTTTGTCGCTAACCGATTAAATTTAAAATCTTTAACTTCTCTTAAAATCTTTTACATCTGATCATCTCGAGTGAGTCTTTCACGAAGAAAAAGCCATTTTGTTGGCAATTTTTGTCAATGAGCACAACATCACTTGAATTGAAAGTAAAAACGAAGACAAAAATGATTGTGAATATGAATCCTTTTTAAATACTACTTGTGTTGACGCGTACAACGTTGCTTGTGACAAACACGCAAACATTACACAATAAATGTAATTTTATCGCTGCACGCGTATACAATACACACACATGCTCACATACATTCATAGGCAAAAGCTTGTATGCTCATCGAAACACTTGTTAACTTGTTCAAGGATATTGTGGCAGAGCAGATAAGCAACCAAAGTTGTTGCTATTGTTCTGATTTCTGTTAGTGAATGTAAGTAATAAAGTGTTCGTATGAACATGAGATTGAGTGTGTAATAGTGTAAAAAGTTGCACGTATGAATCGTTCAACAAGAAAGATAAAGAGAGCGAGATATAGATACAGAGAGAGGAAGAGAGAGAGAGAGAGTGCGGCGAACACAAACGGCAAACAAAATCACTATGCACATCAAGTTGAAACATATAAAGCGGTTTTTTATTGCTCTGTGCAAGGATAGGCGGACAGGCGGACAGGCTTGACAAGTTTGTTGTTCCGAACGAAATAACTGTTAAAACAAGTTAATGACACGGGGTATATATATACACCTTTCTGTTGTGCATTCACTTTTGAAGGAGTATGCAAAAAACTCAGGCATTGTATTATGCATTATATGATTGCATTTAAATGCCTGACAAACTGATTAATGCACGCGGTGACACAGTGTCACTTGTACTAAAGTGCCATGTACAATTAAGAAAATTTCATTCTTTTTTTAATCAAGAAGAGAAAAATAAGAAACGGTATTAATTATACAAAAACGTGACCCGCGAATGCAAGAAATGTAAGATACATGCGACAACATGTGACATCGACTTAATTTGGATAAATGAATTATATACATATACATTAACATTTGCATGTATATTTATATATAAACAAATGTATTTACGCTTATATACCATGTACACATATAAATGTTATTTATATGTATTATATATAAACATGCATACAATTTTTGGCCTCGTTATGAGTCTCAGGCAATTGCACGTAAAAACTTTTTCTTAAATACCAACGAAAAGAAAAACCACACGCATGACTTGTTTGCTTACGAACACATTGTTACTTTTGGGTGTAAAACATGTCACGTGTTTAATTATTTACGTGACACTACTTTGTCGTTTTTTTTTTATAATTTTTTTTCTCATCATTCTCTCGCTTTTTGCTGCCCTTCTCTTCGTTTTTTCATGACTTGTAAGAGCATTCGTCATAACTACTTTTATTTCACCAGGATGGTTCACAAAGAGATGTACTCATCTTTGATATAAAAAGAAAGCAATTAAGGAATCAAAACTACACACTTAACCTAAGACAAATCCTGAATACGCATTCCCCTTCCAATGCATATGTCTATCTACTTTAATTAATAAGGGGTTAACTGATAAGTGCGTGTGCAATAGTGAAGCGGTTCTATTTTCTCAAATTTCTTTGATACAAAAATTAACAAGGGTCTGGTTTCTCTTGTTTCAATTTACATTAGTCAGCGAATTGTGTCCCCTCAATATGTCAACATGCATGACATTGCGGAACACAGTAAACACAATAGCTTGTCATGAATATGTTATTGAAATAGTCTTTCAAATGGGCTCTCAACGCGAGCCCCGAGGATATGCAACCTCAAAAAAATTAAAATTGAAAACAAAGTAAACAACAATACGAAACGCAAAAGGTATCAGGTTAAAGAGACTATCAACATTCGCTTGACGAATTGATTTCCGGGACAATCACAACATCATCCCGCGTCACTTTCTTTCAAAGGACATGGAAACATAATTTATTAATTATATTTAAAATTAGATGGACGGACGGACATGCTTAATTTGATTCAGAATTTGATGCTGATCAAGAATGATATATATGAATATACCCCTCATCCTTCGGCGATTGGTATAAAAACGGTTAGGGTATATAGATTATATAATATATTAATAATTTTGTGTTGTTACTACTGGTTGAGCGTTTTTCTTGATGGGTTTACGCTCCGCCGCTTTGCTTCCTCCTCAGAAACTGGAAATACTTAATTCGCATATACAATTTAAGACTATTCAGAATAGAGTTTTAATTTCTTTCGCTTGAAAAGTACACGATCTGATTCTACGTTGCAAGTTTTGTTAAATTTAATCTTTTGTTATCAACAAATTTTATATAGAGAGTACTGCTGCCGTTCTTTTTCCTTTAGAATCACATTTTTTTTCAGTCTATAATGTTTATAATTTCCAATGGCAACCTGTAATATTCCGCGACTATTCCTCGCTCCTTTTTTTTTGTAAAATTCACAAGCTGTTTAAAAAAAAGAGATCCAAAAGGAAAATTCAATTCCTCTATCCTCCAGAAAAGAAAGGTTTTTTTTCATAAAAACTTCAAATCGATTCCCCTCTTTCCATCATTCTCTCTTTTTCAAATGAAGTTTTTAGGGTTGCCAGGCTTTCCTTTTTTCATGAATATGGGCAAGTTCCATAAGCTATAATCTTTTTGATTGTTATTTGTCGTACTCTTCACTTATAATAGCGACTGACAAAGAAGTCGTCATTTGATAAGTGAATGTTGAATCTTTAGTGGTTCTTAGTAAATTTAATTGATAGCGACGACTAGTAGGAGAAAATTGTCTAATAAATCATCAAATGTGGGCGTTATATCGGTCCAAAAGCGATCGTAGCTTATCAGCTTCCTTGACTTTCCATTCACTAAACAGGAAGTTAGGCATCAACTTGGCCAAAACGATCTGAACTCAACGCACGTATTGATGATCGATTGCAAGTCTTTTTGAAACTGCAGTCTCGACGGAAATTAGGGAATTTATTATGTTTTTATTCTCCACCACGAAGTTGGGACTTGTACTTCCTTTTATTGCGTTGCGGATTTTGTGCCCTTATGTTTGAAATAATGAATACCTTTCGAAATACAGTATTGTACTGTATGTGCCGTGTGTATTATTCAGACTGACTATCCTTTTTTCCCATAACGTTTTACATAAAGTTCAATGTTAAAACAATTTTTTCTAAATAAATTTTCTGGCTTAATTCGGCCGTTGATTTGCAATCCTCTGCACAAAAGCACAAACGAAGTTAACATAGCTGTGTCCTAGCATCGTTGTTTATTACAAATTTTTTCGTTAGTGTTGCTGCACGTGCACTCACCGTTTAACTTACATTTACACGCTACGGCAGAGCGACGTGTGCTATAATCCATGGGTAATCAGTCAAAATGTATAGAAACCTTTGACCTTTTTCAAAGATCAACATTGGATGGAATGTGTGAGCTGCTTTGGTTCAATGTTTCGTCACTAGTTTACAATTGTGTATGATATTATAATAACATAGGTAAAAGTAACGGCAACGGTAAATAATGGCACACTATGCCGAACGCAAAGATCGATCCACCGTTAGGGTTGCATTTATTATGTTGCTAATGTGTCTTTGTCCATTTCCACACACTTTTCCTGAAATTACTTAATGAAATCACTCTTTTTGTCGTGAAAGTGGATCCTATTATGTAAAGGCTGCACGAGCGCATTAGCTGGTGAGGCGCTTCGAGCTCTGGAATCCCTTGAAATGTTTAATATTGCCGAATGTCGCCGTGGACAACGTCGCTACAATTTACTTTTTTTCTTGTCTTGATTGTGATTGTCAAAATTCTGAAAAGTTATTTGCATATGGCTTGAAATGCGCCGACATTTCGGAGACTAGCGCGCTCTATTAAGCACAAATCATGATATTTGTAATCCACTATATTATACATCTTTTGTTCTTCGATAGGAATTCAGTGTGCATTTCTCACTGTATTTGTGTATTTCTTTCAATGTATTTACGTAATTGTTTACTTCATTTGAAAGTTAGAAAACTGCAAAAGGAGACAGTCATGCGAATAAATTTAGACAGAGATAAACTTTGAGGTATCGTAATTTAAAATCCTGAGGACCACTGATCTAAATTATTTTGAAATGTAAAACGATTGCAATAAGATGAACTGAACTATAAAAATGTTGTCGCCTTTGGAGATGAATGTCGATTGCAAACCGAAAATTTATTTGAGTTTACGTATTCCGGTGAACAGATCTAAACAGTTTTAATGGCGTAGTGAAAAATCGATTCTTTTCTGCTAATGCAATCGCGTGGATGGCACATAAAACCGAAAATTTCCACAGCACGCTGTGAAAGATTATGCTATACCTCCATCAACGCTTTAAAGTCTCTTCACTATTTATGTAATAAATTATATGATCTCTTTCTCCATTCATTACATACAACCGCATAATAGCACCATGAAGACATGTGTTTGTGGGGACTTATGACATTTCTACCACTTTCGCATTGTGTTAACGACTACAAGAAATGACAAAAATCTTGATCACAATGCAAGAAATCTGCCTTCCAGTTATATATGTGACGGTTTCATATAACTATAACAATTACATGATGAAAGGAAGTGGGAGCAGAAGAGCACAGCGTTAGCATCAAACCGCCAGGGTGACACGGTCACAAAAACTCGCTCGAGAACCCTTTAAAAAAGCACTTGCTACACAAATCATGCAAGCAGAAGAAAATGTGTATGAATACGTGTTTTGTTTGTGCATTTTATGTGTGTTAGAGTGTTAACGTTAAATTGTGGGTTAAGTACGTAATTTAGTTTTAAAACTTTTTTCCTTTAACCTCATTGTGTCTGCTTAGCGAAGTTGTTGCTTAGCTGTTTGGTTTTAAGCCACATTAGTACGTAACCAAAATAAACGAATGTTTCATTTTCATTTGCAGTTAATTTCTTCATGGTTTTTTTTTAATGTAAATCTTAAAAATATATTCTTAAGATCTTAACGCCAAAGAAGTTTTTTTATTAGATCCTTTGCAATGTTTTACTTTACTGGCTCTAGCTCTTAACAATAAGCTATATTTAGGTTCTTCATTCTATGCTACGTTTGTGTTTAACGACTGTTTTTTTTTTTTTTAAACTAACGGTCGACTATCGTTTGTATATGTTTTTCGTGATAAATTTTACATGCGAAACAGATATCTCTGCCATCTCAACCTCTTATGTGTGTAAAACTTTTGTGCTACTAGTTTAGGACAGTTTAGGAGCATTATTGTTTACCTTCTTTAAGGTTTAAGTAACTTAACAAGTAATTCAACATTTGTACTTGCAAAGTCACTATATCGTAGTATCGCCCTTAGAAAAATCATTTATTGTGATTTTAGTACTCTAGGCTTTTTGGCAATGCAGCGGACAATGTAGAGGTACTTTTTACTTTAACTCGACTTCTCCGTCGCATTTAGAAAGCATTATATGATGCAGCTGATTGACGGGGACAGTTGAGCCATGTTATTATTGGCTTTTCCATATAAAAAGGATAAAGAGCAAGAGAACTAGAAGATTATGAATAATGAACTGAAAAAATTGAAGCTGGCTGGGTTGTAACGTAATTTGTTAACAAAAAAAATTGTTGTTGTTGCTAGACGTAACAATCATTGTCGTGATTTTTACCAATCACCTTGCTATGAGCATATCGTAAATTTCCAATAAGTTTAGCACATTGTTTTCGTTGAACTGTTTAGAAGACGGACTTCGCGTTTCTTTGGAAAAAAAAGCAATTTTTCTGATTATATAGTAAACGTATCAGGAGGTAGTTATTTCAAGTGCAACAAGAAACTATAACATAAGTAAGTATACAAGTCAGGTAAACGGATCTAATGTAATCATCTTGCTTCGTAAACTCCTTGATCATAAATTCCTAGCAGAAACAAAATGTGTTTACTAGTGCGGTCAATTTTCGTCTAAACATATTCAAAGCATCATCATATTATTCCAGACTAAGTGCTAACGCATTCCACCGCTCGAATGGTGAGTTAGACAAACGTTATATTGATTGTGAATTTAATCCTTTTGTTTTTGTTAGTCCTTTTAACTGACGAATTTCCTGTGAACTGTTGTTAATCTTTTCGTCAACCGCCAGCCAGATGCCTTATCATCTTCTTGATGTCGACAAGAACAGCATCAAAAATTTTTTGTTAGTTTTTTGCTTTGCATCGGAAAAAACTTTGTTTTTCCCTGCATTTGGTAGATTTCATGTAGATTTATATGTAAAAGTGTGGTAAACAAAAGGCAAAAACCAATCCAGGTTAAGAAAAGCAAGTGGCGCAATATCATAGTGAATAAAGAACGAATAAGTACGAAAAATTCGTAAATCTCGTAGTAGCCATTTAATCCGCACATAAAATTTGCCAAATTGGCAAAGCATCGCTTACGATCGGTTTAATAACCTGGACGTAATCTTCAAAAACTTCTTGTAAGGCAAGAGCTTCGTGAAAGGGGTTGACAAGAGTCCTACCTCCAGGCCCTTTGAAATCTGCTTTAACTCTTGAAAGAATCCAATCCTTCATATGTTGCCAATAACCCCCAAAACCCTTGTAAATGGGTTGTGGCGTTCAAAGGCCAAATCACAAACACAAATATACAAAACACAAATAACGCAAATTAAAACATATTGGGTGTAAAAAGCAGGACAGATATACTTAGTCCAAATCCGAGAACAAGATTACTTTTGAATATCGCATTTAAATCTTTCTCATACCTACAGTGAGAACACAATAATTGAACCATAACAAGATAATAGCATATTTATATATCTACAAACGAAATTTAATAAAAATGCATTTATAGGGTGGTGAACGAAGTTAAAGCAGTGCGCGCCTCATACTCTGACGCTTTATGTGTCACATGGACTTTTGAAATGACGGATTCTCTGCGTGTTCATGTATATAAAAAATGCAAGCTAATAAAAAGACCTCAACTGAAAATTTTTATTTTCCCATGGGAGACGACTCCTCTATCTTATGCGATATCAGTCATTCATTCATTCATTCCTTCATTCATACATTCGTAGGTACAGAGCAACAGAGTCCTTTTATGTCCCTTTATTTGTTTTCGTTTTCCTTGTTTTTCATCTTCTTTTTATTTTCTTTATTGTTGTTACATTTATATTTACTTTTATCTCTGGAAATTCGTTTGAGGTTTTAATAAGATTGTGCGTGGGAGGGAGTGTAAATATATTTCTGCTTAATGTTAAATTTCCTGCTTTTTGTTTTCCGTGTCAAGACCGAAGAGAAAAAAGAGAAAAATATACCGATTTCTTTTTTCCGACCTCCCTCATTCCACCTCCTTTCTTATTGTCTGCGTCTTTTTCTATGAGAGAAACGCACTTGCATAGATAAAATTTAAACGAAAAAAATAAAAGCAAAACATTATCAGAAAGTAAAGCAAGCATGAACGGATCTCTATGTAGTCGAACTAAAAGTTTAAATATTTCCCAACGGTACGGGATGTACGAAAATGTATTATTAGCACACTTTTTTCTGTTTCCAACCCAGCATCGAACATCAACATCAACAAGAGTAGAGACTAGAACACAACATAACGTACAGAGATATATGTATTTGCATATCATGTCTTTACGAAGACAAAAATAAAAAACAAAAAAAAAAAAAATGACACAAGTTAGCTCGGTCGTAAGACCTTTAGTCATTTTGCTACATTTGCGTTTTTATTCTTCAACTCAAATCGATCTCATGCCAGAGATGCAATAGTTTTTTTTTTTTATATGTTGATTTTTTGCTTCCGAATAAAAAAAGGGAAACAACAAATACCAGATCTAAAGTCTCTTTGCATGCAAATCACTTAAAAACGAATCAATAATCTTTTTCAGTTTCTTTCTTATTTAGAAAACGCAGTCAAAATACCCCCATAAGTGAACTATTCTGCCTGCCATTGTTGTACGTATTTTTATATCTGCAAATTGTATACTTTTCATGCTGCGGCTTGCTTGCTCTGCTGCCTTAAATCGGTTTTATTTAGGACACATGTTAGTTTATATGCGCGCATTCACATTTTACTCACATATATATATATATATATATATATATATATATATCTACGTACACATATCTCTGCTATGTTCACATCAATAGAATTTGGCTCAATTCCCTAAACGACTTTTCGGTCCAATTCGATTATTGAAAGGATTTTGCGTTGTTTTTTTTTTCTTTGCTGTTGTTTGGTTCTTTGCTTTACGCGTATAATCCCCAACATTGTTATTGTTGTTGTTGCAGCGTCCATGTTTACTTTGATTTTCTATTATAGGTTATTCAATTTCTTACCACAATTCTATTTGATGCTAATATTTTACGAATATATGGAAAATGTTTGCAAATTTTTAGCTTTCAACGAAATTATTTGTAATAAACATATTTCATATGCGGCTATGCTTCAGAAAATGTATGCTGAACGCATAAAACCGTGCAATGAACACTAAACATTTTATTTCTGTAAAGGGTGTTCCAAAATATGCTGAGATATCAACTACACAATTTTCATATCTAATAACAAATAATATTTTTCTTTTAAGGAGACATTTTATATATTAAACTTAAAGCAAGTAGCAAGTCAAGGAATGTGTCGTAGTTGAGGAGAGTTATTCCCTTAGCAAGCTTTTTCAGAATAGTTGTTGCAATTGTGAATATTGTGAATTGCAATTGCGGCATTTCTTCTTCATACTTCAATGAAGTTAAGGAAATCTTAACTTTATTCTTTTACACTGAAGACACTTGGTCTACACTAGCAATCATATAAGTCAATCATTTTATATTCTTAATCTTTTTCTTTTTAATGAGAGCATTTCCTTCACTTCAATGTCATCAATAAAAACCTTAGTATTATAACATCTCACGGTATCTACACTATCGATTCATTATGCCAACGATATTGTTTCAGTTTTCCTTTTTTTCGTTTTTCCATTAAATTAAAGTTTGGTGGTTACTATAGTGAGCAAAAGAAAACCTTCTAATGCACTATAAAAATTTATACGTAACACTCAAGGAATACTCGCCTCCCGATTAATAATGGAAGCAGAAATCGCTGACCCCTAAAGTAATAAATCGGTCAACACATCGTCATCTCTAAAAAAAAATATATAAAAATATATATACATATTTTCAAAAGGTGCCAAGATGTCTGCTTACGAGCTCGGGAGAACTTGGCGACATGACATTATTATTCTCCAAAAACTGAAAAAAAGATTGTCACGTATTTATTAGACAAGGCTCTCTAAAAAATTGTTATCACAACTCTTTCCCGTCGACAATAAATTGTCGGTTGTGTGCTGATTTGAAATGGTCGTACGGCCACCAATGTGGAAAATCTCTATAACAAGATTCATGCAACAATAATATACAACGTTTTTGCGACAGAAGACGCCTGTAAAAACCGCTTAGAAGTGCCATAAAACATTATAATCCCAATTTTATATCCAAGAAGTAGAAAGTTGCAAGTGACATTTGCGTTCCTAAAAATATCAAAGCAACCCGAATTTAGAATTGTATACGAAAGCTAGAGCGTGAGAAAGTAGTTTCCGATATGGAACTGTGTAACAACTCGATGACTATAAGTACAAAACTGTTTGGGTTGTTGCCCTACCCAGCGTAATCTTCATATGTTGGCAACAACTACATTGAGATTTTTGTGAATCTCAAAAGGATTCTTCAGGGAATAGTGACGAGCAAGACGTATCTATTGTAGATGCGATTCTAAAAAATTTTTTATTCGTGTTTAGTCCTACGAACTAATAAATTACACAAAGAAAATAAATAATAAATACTTAATGGTTGGTGAAAAAAAATGTATACCTAAGACAGCCATAAAAGGGAAAAAATTGTAACTCACATCCCAGAGAATCTATATCTCTAAAACTTGAGGGCAAATTTTAGCCAGAGTTGTTTTGACCCTCTAAGCTACAATAAACAATCAGCTACAAGATATAATGTACTACGAGTATTGATATTGATGGGTCACAAATAGTTTATGCGTAAATAACTTTCGATCAACAAAAAAATCATTGTGTGAGTTTTGTTAAGTTTCTTTTGAATTTTATTAAAAGAGAATATTGATTTCGCCCTAAATGTAGGAAATATCAACAATGATGTGCATTAAATGCATTCGAGAAATATGAGAAATGTTTAAAAAGAAAGTTTTGGAAAGGAAGAAATACAAATTGAAAATGAAAAAAGCCGACTGAAGCGTATTTTTCTATTTATCAAATATTTCAAAGCAAATTTTTTAAGGGAAAACTTAAAGTAATGGCGCTAAGTAAACTTTTAACGCCTCTTTCATAGTTTGCCCCACATAACATTAGTAATGTGTACATTTTAGTTACACCTACTTTTACTACGGAAGGCTATTTATACATTTTCATGGGCCTACCTACTTTTTTCTCCTTTTCAATGGCATTTACAAAATTAATGATAAAGAGATGAAAACATTGCAAAGGGCCACGGCCGACCATAAATTTTCCACACCATATAGGTGTTTCTGCAAATAATACCTTATCTTATATCTTCTTATATCTTATATCTCAAAAGTTGCCGCCTGTAAGAATAGAACGCGAACAGACAGACAGACGGACAGACAAGGTTAAAAATGCTTTCCGAATTGATCAATATTATAAAAGCTCTCTAGTCCTTCTAGCTGCTGCATACATCCACACAAACTTAGGATATTCCTCTAGCGGAAGTGATATAGGGTATAAAAAAGGTGACTTATCTCAACTTTCTAATTCAATTTTTGACATTTTATAGCAATTCGAGGAAAGTTGAATACAACTATTTAAAATTTGATATAAATCACAAATAAATTTCATATAAATAAAAAAGTTTTGAAATTTTGAAACCTTAGCTCAAGGTTTTTTAAAATTTTTTGAATACGCAAACAGACGCGTTCTGACAGTTTCGATTGTTCCGGGATTCAAAATAAATATATTTCATACGTTTAGTGTGAGAAAAGCTATTTTCAGAAGGTAAAAACGCACACTATCTCGCTTGCAGAGCTTAGGAATGCACTTCGGTGCTTTTATAAAATACAACTAAGTTCAAGAACTAAAGGGAACTTTGATTTTACTAAATGAAAATCAAAGTGGTATGTCGTTCTACAAGAACAATATTTATCTGATAAGGCTGTGTGAGTTACTAATCTCTGTTGGTATGCATGGTAATGATAGTTTCCAATGATATTCGCGGTAAGCATATTTTACAAAGAAGCTGTTAAGAGCGGTTAATAGTCATCACAAATTGCCCTAACAATTTTCGCAAATGCAAAGCTTTAATAAATTGATTGAAATAAAGCTAGGAGCAAAACCGAACCGGACGAAGCAGCCCCAATATTTTATGAGAAATAAAATTTTCGCTTTCTAGCGCCTATAAAATTGTCCAAAGTGTGCAAATTACTAAACAAGCTTTTCGGTTGATATAAATATTATTTTCCAAAAAGTGAATCAAATGTGACATTAATTTTCGCAAATGTGTGTTAAAATATCTGCAAGAGTTTGAAAATGTTATTGCAAACCGAAAAAAGAAAAGAAAACTTCGATAAATTTAATTTTCAAAGGCTTGACCCACTTTTCGGAAAATAGTTTGAATTGTGGAGAAAATTAAAACACAAGAATAAAGTTTAGCAATTATCAAAAATACATATAGTCAACAACAGTCATTATATAGAGGGATAACCAACTTGACCACATTGTATTTTTCAATATCAAAACTCTCTCTCTATATCTCTCCCTCTCTTTCTATCTCTTCCTTTTTATTTATCTTATTTTTTTCTTTATACTTTAGTGTGTGCTTTCCTCTCTTTCTAAGCTTTGTAATACATCAACAGCAAATTAAAAATTCATTTTTGTTTCTTAGCATTTTGTCAAAGTTTTATATGAGCAAAGAAAAAAAAAAAGCAAGAAAAACAAAATTGTGAAAAACTAAAAACAAATAAAATGACAAAAAATTAAAAAAGTAATTGTGCATCATGCTTCAGTTAGTTGCTTTGTGCAAAATAAGAACTACAACAATAACAAGGCCAACTACATCACAAACAGCAACAATGTCAACAAAGAGGAAAAAACTACATCAGGATAATTTTCTACTCTAAAGATATTATATTGTAAAATAGTTTTTATGCAACAAAAATCATCAACAATGTCTGTGTCTACTTCACTGTTTGTCTGTCGTTGACTTCGTGTCTCTTTACGTCTGTGTGTGTGTGTTTGCGTGCGAGTGTGTGTAAAGAACAGAAAATTAAAAACACTTTATTCTCCTCTTTATCCTTCACTTTCTTTATCGCCTTCTCTCTTACTCTCCCCCCTCTCTCTCGCTATCTATTGGTCGCTCAATCTCTCTCTCTCTCTTTCTCTCTTTTTCGCTCTTGTCCTTTTAAAAACATTCAATCGTCTTGTATTTAAAACTAAAAGCAGTTATTTTCAAAACCAGGAGCGAAAAATGAAAAGTTGTATGCGAATCTATTTGACTTTTTTTTACTACAAATTTTTTTTTATTTAGAAAAAAATATTAGAAAGTCAGATCAAATTAGGAAAGGAAGCGTTTAAAAAACTAACTCAAACGATGAGTGCGTCTTTAGACGTGATCAGTCATAGATTCGAACAACTTAGTACGAAATGCATTCTATTAGAATAAGAGTAGAGAAGGGCCTGGTATTGGTAAAACTCATATCATCCTCCCCGTTGTCTTTCTTCAACCTCCTTTAAACAGTTAATCTCTTCTCCTTTTCGAAGAACTTACTTCATATATAATTAAACTTGAGATTACCGTTAGTAACTTCACTATTATTAAAAATGATTGAGATACTACAACTTTATTACGACCGATAAATGGGATGATTTCTTGGTTGTAGAGAGGTAGAGACATGCGTTTAACTGGGTTCCAGTTCTCAAATTTTAGGACCTGATAAAATTTTTGAGCTATTGGTTCAGAATCAATTAATAAATTATTCAGAATTGCACTTAATTCACCCACAAGGCCATAGTTTCTTTACATTGCCAAATATCTCATCTTATCAAGTCGCTTATATATGCCTGATGAGTTGGTAATCAAGTTTCATTCTTCCTTCCTTCCTTAACAGCTATCTGTACTAGAAATCGCATTTTTTGTATATTTATACAAAGAAAAGAAGGAAAAATGTCTCCTCACGTGAATTTCTACGTATGAAACTACAAATGATGGATAAGCTATTAAGCCTTTAAGAGCAAAATGTATGCGTGCCAGCTCTCGGAAAATAATCCTTAAGAGTAAGATTGTTACATATAGCCTTTTCCTGTAGATTTTATTCAAAATGTAGGCAGCGTCGTAGGATTATTTTTAAAAAGTATTGTCACTTTTGAATTAATCAAAAAAAATTCTACAATTTTCACTAACTAACCTTAAAGAATTTCATGGCAATCGCATGAATAGCCGAGCAAGTCAGTATCGCGGCTACCTAGTCAGAGTTCGCGGATTCAAAGCTCATTGCGGTAGAGTTCACTATGGCCGTAGCTATAATGAGTGCTTAGTCGGTAAAGGCATAGCACTCATCGATTGTGCTCAAACCCATTAGGTGGCCGCCACCGCCTCCCTATTTCTTTCCTTTTGCTCTTCCCCCACCTCTTTCGGATGAAAATTTAAGCATCCAACTCAAATATGTACGATCGATTTTTTGGATTATTTAAAATTCTGGCTCACCTAAAATCATTCTTTCTCCCATTTTTGGATCATCTAGATCAATAAAGAGGCGCCTGCCTTAACGATTCATCCGCAATATACGTGCATAGATATGTATGGGAGTTGGTGATATTAAAATAGTTTTAGCTCGGTTTGCCTTTTATCCAATAAAATGCGCTTCTCTTAAATAAAAATGCTCTCAACAAAGAAATTAAGACTAGGATCCTATAGATCCTGCAGAAACTGGGCAACTTGCAGTGACCTATGCAGAACAATGTGATCCACTCATAAAGGCTTGCATTGTTTCTGCATATGCAAATATATTTAAAAACACTCCCATGCTGCAAATGAAACAATAGAGTAAGTCTACCTTCTAATGATAGTAGAAAGGATGAATGTAAAAAACAGAAGTCAAAAACAAAAACATAGGGGAATGACCCTACTTATGTACACATTTTGGAGCACTTCACTGCAATTCTATGCTTTTGTCAAAAATCCCAAAAACTAATTTTCAACTATTGAAAAGTCAAAAACTTCTCATAGAAAAGGGCAAAAAAAAGAAGAAGAAGGAAAAAATAGACAAACGAAGCAACAACACCTAACATCAAATAAAAATAAAAGGAAGAACAGTGGGACAAGATGAATCAGTGAGACAATGCTGTTGTGTACATTACTCGAAATTGCTGTCAGTGCTGCAAATACCACCGCCGCTGCTGCTACACTTGAAAACCGACTGCACGTACTTGTAAATACAATCACACTTTGACACACACCATTCTCTCTCTCTCTCTCTCTTCAAACACAATTTCTTTTCATCTTATTCCTTTCTACTGCAGCTGTGCTACTAGGTTTCATTAAAAAAGTGCATCAAAAAATCCACTAAGGCTATGGGATTCTTTTCTTGGTAAAGCTTAAGGGAAGTTTAAAAAATAACAAAAATAAAAGGATATCTTAATGTGTGTATGTATGTATGTATGAATCGGTAAAAACCGACGGTATACAGTATGTAGTTATAAGAAGATGAAAGTGATTTTTTTTTCATTTCTTTCTTTAAACTTCAAAAAAATATCAAAGCTAAAATTTATAATGAGTTGAGGGGGAAATAAGACAACAAAATCTATTAGAACATGAAAATTTTCAAAAAATTTTGTCAAGCTTCACAGAAAATAAGTTTTCAAAATCTTCCTGCTACACCATGTATTTAATAAGGAAATAAACTTTAGCGTTTAATTATGGAAGAAGCTCTTCCTTAATAAAGCGACATATTCTAATGGTTAATAAGTTTTTTGATAATAGTAACTATATAAGAGAAAAACTTATTTTTCTTCACTCTTTCTCTTCCCCACAGAACCCCTTCGTCAAAGCCCTAAAACGAGAGCAAATTAGTTATTAAAGCTCCTATAGTAAGGGATATATTTTTGTATAGCATTCAATACCGAAACAGCTTTTAAGTATGAGATGATTTGAAGCAATTTCGACACTGACGAAAAAAGCCAATACTCTTACCATGCTCTGCTTTTACCCAGATCCCTCTCTGTATAAAACAAGTGTTTCTCTTCATTTTCTAGCAATTGTTGTTGTATTAAACATCTGATCGGAAAAGAAGAGAGAAAGTTTTCGTTAAATAAACCGTCAAATATATGTTTCACACGTTGTCAGCTGACAATAGCTGTTTTTATCGTTTCGAACCATTCTTTCCAGTTCTAAAACAGTGCAGAGACCGATTTGTCTTAATGATGACATTGCGTTCTTTACAAAACGGAAAAAGGGAATTTAATTTTATATTTTAGTTCTCACTCACTGAAAGAATCATCACATATCTCGTCTCAGGTGTTTCCCTTTAAAATAAAATATCTATTGCTTTTCGAGTCCCTATAGTATTTTTCAGCAACGTGAATTTCTTGACACAATACAATTCGTTGCTCTCGTATTCCCCTTGCTATTGCTTTCAAATAAAGCACCAATTTTTTTCCACCTTCTTGGGTAACATTAAGTATTTCTTCTGTTTATATCCCTGTACTCTTTTTTTCCTACTTTTTATGTATCAAACACATAAAAACTGTTATAAATTTTAATGCACATGAAGATGTAAAAATATCGAATGTATGTACGTCAGGCGGGCTCCCCCAGACCTAGGTTTAAAAGAATTTTTATTATCTTAACTTATCGAGACTAATATAATAAACCTCGAAAAGACCACACTTTCTCGCGGAGAATCGACAGCTTGACAGACGTTTATCGATAAAGTAGACCCATCTCTTACGAGTACCGGCCACCAATTATTTTCACGGGCAATAACTGTTCCAAAGCAATACAGTAAATAATTTCATGCATTTAATGCTGCTATCTTTCTCGAGTCGTCCATTGAAAATTTAAAATCGTACCCAAATACTACTCGTATGCATGCGTGCTATACCTACATGTGTTTCGCATACATTGAAGCAGACAAGAGTGAAAGTGTGTAGGTGGAAAGCACGAGATACAATAAAAAGGCAAGGATTTAAAAAGTTAAGCTTAACAAATGGTGTAAAGTACTCTCGTGTGGGGATGGGGGCAGATATAAAATGCAGATGAGTTGCAAGAGAAATTATAATATTTTTGCAATTGTTTAAAATAAAATATGCCGCCTAAGGTATTTAAATTGCAACAAAGCACGCTTATTCTTCTAGTCATTCCATCTTTTCCGTATATCTGCAATCATATGTTTGCCGTCGTATGAAATTTTACTTTCATTGTTAAAGGAAGTAAACTTTTTTTTTTCTAATTTTTTTTTTTCTTTTTATAAATGAGAAACGAGAAAATTTCCGCTTTGGAAAACGTTAAATTGCTGATTGAATGTCGACTTTAGGCGTTACTTTTATCAAAAAGAGAAGAAAAAAAAAATTCTTTTTTCTTTGGTTTCCCTTTTTTGCCATAATGCGTCTTTTTTGTCAGGGTGGAACCCTACTGACTTTTAAGTAATTTCTTCCTTTTGCTTTCTATATAAAGCTAAGAGGATGGTAAAGGAAGAATAAGAAGAGGAGGAGGAGGAGGAGGAGGGGAACGAGAAATTTATGAATTTAGTTGGCTGTTAGCAAAACGTTTTTAGGGGTATTTTGTTTTTTCTCGAACTTGTGTATATTTAATAGGATTCGACTAAGCCAATTACCTCGTCTGTGTATGGTGTGCGAATTATGGCGAGACTGCTAGCAGCAGGTTCACCCCTATTAAAAAGTTATGCGACGTACAATGAATGAAAGCATTACGGAAAATGTTTAATTATACAACCTCAAGTTTTATCGCTGTTGTAACTGCTGCTGCTTGCTGCTTGCTGCTTGCTGCTCTTGTTTGTTTTAAATAAACTTTAAATCAGCAAAATGTATATCGTAGCAATAGTTAACCATATTGTCGTGATTTTCAAAGGAAAAACTTTTTAAATCGTCAGCCCAAGAGTGTGTTTGCTTTGTATTTAGCAACCGCCGCGTAAATCCCTGTTGGATTTTTAAAACGTAAATCAATTCTTATGTTAAGTATTAGAAATAAGCTGCCTTCTGTGAGCAACGGTTTGAGTTTATTTTAAAGAAAAACGCAAATCTAATTTGCATGATCCCTTTGACGTACATAGAATACGCTAGGAATAAGTACATTTATTACAAGGACAAAGGGACAGATGTGAATATTTTCTTTCATTTTTGTAACTGGTAAAAATGGATAAAAGAGAAAAGATGTATGTAAATGTTCTCATCTAATTTACCCAACTAAGTTATGGTATGCACGCTTGTGTGGTTAGCAAAGACTGCAATAATTATTGATTTACTTCTTGTAAGAAATTTTCACATAAGCTCTTAATCGGGCCAAAACATTGTCATTCCGTACCGCAAAGTATAAAACTGCCTGCAGTTCAGAATGCTTAGACCATAGTTTTACATTTTCGATACTATCCTACTGCCCTGGTGTTATCCTTTGGGAGAGGCTCCCCCAGGATTATAAGAAAAGAGCAGAACAACAAGAGGAATGCTGTAGTAAGCATATCTGGACAACAGACTGGGACATCAAGCGGTATCTGCTTAAGTACTCACCAATATGAGTGCATTACATCGTTAGCATAGATCGTCTTTAGCATACTTTAGATCTTACCATATGTTAAGTCAATACGTACAGCAAACGAGAGCTCTTTATCAATGATTGTACTCAAGCTGCTTTGGTAGAAACACATTCAATTTCATCATTATTAAGGTGTAGTCCCGGTTACATTTATTGCACATCTCGGCTAAGATTCTCTTTTACTGAAAAGATCGGTGAAGAGAGACGTCTCTGGCATAAAAAACAAGTTAAGCGACTAGATGGGGAAACCGTGGCGTCGGAATATTATTTAAACAAAAGGATTAAAATATTTCCAACTGAACTGGAGAATTATTCCGCAGCGATGGATACGATATACAGGTTCAATGACAAGTGCATCTGCATAAACTAAGCATTTTTATTATCTCAAATTTCTTTGCTAATAGATTCCCTTGCTTCAAATTTCTATTGCGGACTGTGACTTCACCATGTCAACCTTATCTGTGTTTCCTCACACAACAACCATGATTTTTTTTTGTGTAGGAACTCGTAAAGTATTCAATAAAAAAACTCTTTTCGGCGAATAAGACTAAGAATTATCGACCTCTTTCCTTGTCTTGGAAATCCGTTTACCCCACCTTGCATTTTGATACAGGAGTTCATTTGCAAGCTCATGTCGATATCGGTTGAACTCGCGTCTACTAGGCTGCAGTTACTCCCTATTTCTTTCTCTTTCCTCACTGCTTTCTGACTCTCACCGCGTTACTTACACCTATAGGGGACGTCTCCCAAGTGATTAGTTCTACGTTCAAGTTGTTTCCCTTGGAAGCCTTCGTACACACATGTGATTCAAAACTACCTTAGCATCAGTGGGCCAACAAAAAGGTGTACAAGTGATTAAAAAGCCCCACGCACCTCTACCCACCGTATGTGATTACTCACATGTTGATAGATCGTTAAAAATATTGTGCAGCCATTTATTTTTTGACACCGACGGTGTATGAATTATTTTTAATTTTTTGTGTATTTTTTAATTTTTCTTTTATATATCCCAATAAATATTTGTGTTTGTTTTCATTGTGACATACACTCCCTCTATTTTTCCATGGTTTAGTCGTAAATTTGTCAAAAATAAAAGATATGCCTTAATCTACTGGAACATATTCATCCTAACCGATCAAGCAATATAAAGGAAAAGATTAACAACGGGAATTGGTGAGGTCATAAAAAGGAAAAAAGGAAAGTAGAAAAAAAGTAAACGGAAAATATAATAAGTAACCTAAGTAGCGGAGCGAGTGAGAACCGAATTTGGAAATGAAAAGCAACACATGCTTCCCATTTTCGGTTCGTCTACTTTTACGGATTAGTAAACTGAATTTAGCTGATACTCAACTTTTTACTGTTTATTTTCTTTTTCGTAAGGCAAAGCGAAACTAAGAAATGCGCACAAAAACAAATTGCAAAAATAAGCGTATTTGATTTGTAGGACTTGTCTTCAGAGTTGCTTATCATCTCATGTGCAATGGTATGGTATTTACGTTACGAGAAATCTTTCTGATGCTTTTATTGGGAAACAATAGTACTTTTTCTTTCTGATATTAATACTCTAACGTACTTATAAGCACACGAAATGCATATAAACAAATACATATATCCTTGTTCATACTCTGTATCATCGTAGTGCTAAGCCAAATATTGACTTTATAGAAAACACATACAAATGTGCATATATATACATATACATATACATATACATTATATAAATAACATATATTATGTAACATACATATATATATATACAGTTTTACATAACATATGTATTTATATAAATGTATTGCTGTTGTTGGATTATATATCGTTGCTGAGAGGGCAAACATACAGTTCATTATCGTTAGCAACATATGTTTATTGTTTTTATAGCGATCTTGGGAAGACGATAATTTACTTATTTCGTTATTTCATATGTCACATTAGGAAAATTCGCATAAAAATGTCCTAAAGTTCATTTATATGCGATAAGTATGACCTTGAGTTAAGCTATTCTTCTTTGGCTGCCGGTTAAATTGAAAAATAAATCCATTTCCCTACAGAGACTGTACACTTTTTAAAGTGTACTTATCTAAAAGGTTACTAATATTTTTATATAAAACTCAATTTTGGCAGTAAATGGATTATATTTAAATTTCACCGGTAGGTTAAAGATAAAAATTTCACTGTTAGCTTTAGTAAGTTCAGCGGAGCATCACAATTTGCTGAATCTAAGGATAATCCCCTCGTTGACTTTTGTTAAGCGGTACACTATTTATGGTACAAGACCACATTAAATTTCTGCAGATGCATGCAACACAGAGAAGGACTTATCTTTTGCTAGACACATCGGTCTTGAATAAATCTGAATATGTTCGTCCGTCTGTCTGCGCGTTTTATTTCCTTTTGTTCAATCTACAGCTTGCAACTTGCCAAGTATTATGATGAAATTTGGTACACTGCCGTCTTTTGGACCAAGGACAATACTTATTGGGAATGGGTTGGATCGGACCACTTTTTCGACCACTTTCCATACAACGCCCTTGTATTGAAAGTTGGTATATGACTATGGATTGTTGTAGGCTATTTAATGGTAGACTGTAGACTATGGTAGTGTTCTTGGCTTGTTTTTTATGCTAATAAATATTTTAATTCGGATTTATTTTTGCAACATTTTGTCATATTTTATATTTTCTATATGTATACATATATATTTGTATATATGTACATTTAAATATACATATTTTTGTACAGATATTTATTTATGTGTACATATTTATATATATTTATATTTATACATATATATTTTATTAATATTTGCATATATTTAGTAGTAGACTTTCATATAATACACTCTTATGTAAATATTTATGTCTTCATTTACTTCATTTACATTTACCCTTGTAAGCAATTAATATATGGAGTGTTATCTTCTTATGTTAGCAGTCGTTCTATAACTCCATTCAATTTCGGCCAGTATTTACTTTTAGTGAACCAGCGAGATGGATGAGACATATATTAAAATGTAATATCATCGGTGTTTTGTCAGTGTTTTTATATTCTGTTAAAGGACACCTTAAATATTTAAGAATCATAAGCAAAAGATTTTATGGATGATCGGTCAAACTTTTTATGTGACTTAAAAATTACAATTTTTCAATTGCAACGCATATTTTTTGGCGCGTTTCTACAGCTGTCAACTTCCAGCCGATCGTCTTGAAAACGTCAAGCCCAACTTCTTAGCAGCATTCACAAGTGCAAGACGTAGCCCATTTTCAGGTTTTGTCGATGTAAAATAAGAAGAAAAATTGTTAAATCGAGCCTATACGAAAAACTCGATCTCCTTGGTAACATTTATTACTCAATTCCATTTCTAAAATTTTTTAGTGTTAGATAGAAGACAAAAGATATTTTAAAAAAATTGAAGGTTGACCGCAGATCAGAGAGCCAAGCCAGTCTTTTTTTTAGAAATCCTCTGCTATATCTGGATTTTTTATTACGACAACGAATGCACAAATATATGTAATAATTTTTTATTCAATAAATTGATTTTTCTTTCGGAAATAGATGCGAGACGCTATCTTAATTTGACGTTCGCAAGGTCGCATAATTTCTCTCTTTATAATTTTCCTCAAGTTTTAAAAATTCGAATAATATGCAAAGCTCTTTGTTCATTCACCTTACTCATGAACGCCGAAGTTACAGCCAATCAGTAGTTAATCAAGGAAACAAAGTTAAACCTAAACTATATTCTATAAGAAGATAAGCAAATAGACATAAACCAATGAATGGAAAATTTCATGGTCTTACGCTTACTCTCGATCCAAAAATTTTAACACTTTACAATGTCTTCAACTCGTATTATCGAAAGATAAAATTAGTAATTCCTACGCCTGCTCCAAATTTTTTAAAAAACATTTCTATTTTTGCATTTATTTGTAGCAGACGTTTAAGTAAATAATTCGGAATAAGCTTGTTAAGTTTTATGTAAAAAAGATAAAGCTTTCTTTAAATTCTGTTTAGAACGTGCCCGCCTTATAATTGGGTCTGCAGATCTGAGCAAAACAGCCCGTTTATTGGTGGGAATTTAAATGTAAAGTCAATAAGTTGATTAAATTCACCGGATGACTTACTCCTCGCTTGCTAGGAAGAACTATCAAAATTATAAAAATGCGACCAACAACTCCCGTTGAAATTTGGGGCTAGTAAAGACATTAAAAGAAAGTGTGTTTGTAAGATTTCATAAGATCTCAATTTTGCCCTTGAGGTTGGCAAGATCGAGTGCAACACCACGAGTCGATTTGACGACATATTTGCATTGGAAATAAGAATTGATATGAAAACTGTGCGTAAATATTTTCAGCTTAACAACTTGAAACATACAATCCCGGCAGGAAGTGAAACTATCCCAATTAAAAGTAACACATGAGTCCACCTACGTAGCCTAAAATCTTGAAAACTTGGAAATTTTTTTTTCTACGTTCAGAAAGGATAAGCTAAGCCCAAAGGCGATTTTATATATGAACTGATAATAACTCTTTCATATATCAGATTGTTGTAAAAAAAATTTTCCAGTTATTTAATATATGAACACATTTTTTATGAATTTTGTAGATTTAAAACGACAGGGATTTGCGTAAATGAGAAAAATTTCGTTCCAAGAGCAGTTACGACTAAGTCACTAACGCAGTTAAAAAAGTACTATATTTATTTTGTCTTGAGATCAGGTGAATAGAAGATTCAGTGATTACAATAAACGCGTCATTGATGTTTGCAATCGTTATACCAGCTTCGTGTAGCTACACATTACGGGGATACGGGAAAGGTGTATTAATTACTGCTTTATATCTGCGGCAGTGCAGAAAACCCCATGCGTTGCATGATTTCTTCATCGAATTTGATATATATTCCCCCATAAAAGGTTATTAGATTTAGAATTTCTTTATGGTAGAGGTATTCAAAATTCGTTCTAAAACGCGAGAGTAATAAATTTTTAGATAACTGTGATTTTCCTTAAAGCTGACATTTTTGTTTTTATTGGAAATTCTTGAAGAATTTTTAACGAAAGTTTTAATCCAATGCATACATGCAAACGTATATATTTATAATGTGCACTTGGAGGCATATTCTTGAATTATTTAATTAACTCGCGTTCATTTGTCCACTAGACGTCTTTGAAGTGATTACCTGTTTGTACTAAACACCGCCTTAAGAAACAATTTTAACAGTTTTTTTTTAATATTTTGTTCCGATATTGTGTTGACATATATATTTGTCTTAAACATATATATATTTATATATATATATATATATATATGTATACAGTGTATTTGTCATTTGCAAAATTTTATTACGAAATAGTGAAAATTACTATTTAACGAGTCAGTGTGTTTAGAAAATATATATTGTGAAGATGTTTGGCAGTACTAATGCATTTATGGGCAATCGACGTCTGATTTTTGAATTCGCCGAAAGACATGACTTTTTCATGGAGTAAGTAAAGACAAATATTTAAAATAGATAATCAAAAGTTAAAGATTAATTTAAAGGGGTAAGGAAAGCATCAGTCCTTTTTAATTTCCTTTCTTTTTTGTCGTCTTTCATTTACTTATCAATTTTAATGAGAACCACAAAATACAATTTAGTACAGAAACTACCACTTCAATCGTACTTCATTTAAGTAATTAGTGATTTTTTCAATTAATATCTGATATCATTGCTTTGTTTCCATTTGCGGATTTTATTTTTCATAAAAATTTTATTACAATAAAAGTGAAAAATCTCAGCACGAGACGAACAAAATGTAACAATATGGATAAGAGAGTGAGAGAGAGAGAGAGAGAAGAAGGAGAAGAAGCAATGCTCAGCTCAAATTCAGTATTCTTTTCGTTATTTGATATATTCGCTCAATTAAATTCATTAAAAAGCGAGTAAAAGCAAACACCAACAAGTCATCGTTGTTACATATACTCCTGATACACATGGCCATGTACGTACTATTTACTATTTCTCGTTGAAGACAACGTTGAAGTCAACCAAGACCAACACCAACACCAACGCCATCTTCATTGCCATTATTATCGTCATTAACCGCATCGTCTGTGTTTTAAGGTTCGGCAAATCTACTGATTTTGATGGCAATGGCGATGGTGATGGTGATAGTTGACGAATGATTGCGAGAAAAAAGCGAAAACGAAAGCATTGTTAATGTGTATGTGCACGAGATATATACACGTAACTTTGCGAAAGAAAATTGAAAAATAAATTGCTCGAGGAAATGATGATAACTTAAAATTGATTAATTTTCCATTAAGTTTTCGTATACAATACAATGATATTTCTTTTAATTTCTTTTAATTTTCAATAAAACTCTATTTATTAAGTGTTCCTTCGCCTGTCACTGCGGAGGAGGAGGAGGAGGAGGAGAAGGAGGAGGAGTGACCATATTATTATTATTATTATTATACGTTCACGAGCACTGCAGACATTCATTTGCTTTGCCTCCTTCACTTATGGTCAATTATTGTGAATTTTTCTCACCTACCTTTTGATTATTGCCTGACTTTTTGTCGAAACTTCTTTGTTATACTGTTTTTTTTTTTTATTATTCAATAATGACATATCATTATTTTTCTTCTCCAATAACACAACAACTGTCCGCTGATAACTAGTAGCGTTGTTGGTTTTTGTTTCATTCTCTTAGAGTTCTTTTTCATTTCATTTGTGTAAGCACATCTTTTGTTGTTGCTTTTTATTGTTTTTCTTTGTTTTTTTTGTTTTGTTTCCATTCACAATTGTTGTCAATTGTTCACCGTCTGCCTGCAACAAAATCGCCCGCATCATGTTTTTTTCTTTTATTTTTTTTTTTACATATTCGTTCTTATTTATCGTTTCAGTGCCTTTAGTATGAGTGATAAGAGTAGCACCACCAACAGCCTACCGAATAGTCCTATTCATACCAATAACAACAACAATAATACGTCATTGCTGAATAATAACAATACCAGCTCAAGTAATAACAATAACAACAACAATAATAATACGTGTAGTGCCAATCGTAATGTATTGGACGAGGACTCATGCTTTCGCATGGATGCCGATACACCTTTCGGTGAGAAGGAACCCGATCCGGACAATATCAAAATGTTTGTTGGCCAAGTGCCAAAATCCATGGATGAGGCTCAGTTGCGCGAAATGTTTGAGGAGTATGGTCCGGTGCATTCGATAAATGTGTTGCGCGATAAAGCAACCGGAATCAGTAAAGGTAAGTACATGTTATTATATATCGTGTACGTACAACCGAATATACGTACATATGTGTGTTAACGTGTATATGGGTGTCACTATTCATATTGTAAAATCTATAAACAAAGTTAAGTTAGCAAAAATGTATAAACTCTTTACCGTCACCCTTCGAACGACACTATGATGATGATGATGATGATGATGATGATGATGATGATCACGATGATGGTAATTTATTTTATTTCATTATTATAGTTTTTTTTTTTTATTTTTATTTTTCAACATATGCGAAACATTTATTAAAATAAATCGTCGCTATTTCATGTTACATCATGTCATATAGATGGGTCCAGTGGGACAGAAGTGCTTGCGTATAGTACTTTTAATTAACATCACATGAACACAGTACGTGTGTTCATGTATATCGCTGATGTCTCGTTGATAACATTTTCACTGAACATGAAAACGATTTAAAGAGTTTCGTGTTTATTGTAATGTTAAAAATAAAAACTATATGAATGAAAAGAATTTAAAAAAAAAAGTAGTAGTGAAAAAGCATCTGCAGTGAAGGTATTTTCTCATTATATACAAATAGGTTTTTTTGTTTTTGAAAAACTATACGAAAAGTTTTTTTAAAAAAAGTGTGTGGGGGAGGGAGGGATCTAAAAAGAGAAAATATTTTCCCCCACCACAAAAATTTTTTTTTTTTTAAATTTCATTTCGGAAATTAATCGAAATGCATGCGGATGTGAAAAGCGTTTAAAGGCAATTTAAGGAAAATTGGAAATTTTTCAAAAAATCGTTGGATAGTTTGGGTCTTAATTAATATATAAAATCTCTTCTTATACGTCTTAAAATGCTCCTAAAGGCAACGAAAAATAAAGTAGATTTAAACGATCATCTTGACAGAACTGTTTTCGAATGCTGCGATTTTCATACAAATCAATGAGCCTTAAATTAAACGTTTAGTATGCATGCGTTGTCGTACCCTGTTCTATTTTAAAATCTATTGTTCTAGATTCGTGAAGATTTTCTGTAAAAATACGATTCTTGGTTTCCTGGGTTATACTGACAAAGGATTATAAACGCATTTCATTAAAAGAAGTTTAGCGCAATATTTGTCATTTGTGTGGAATAAGAACATTAAGCAGAGTCTCAGATTCAAGTTAATTATTTCAAGGATCTGTTGAAAGGTAACACAAACGTGCTGAGAAAAAAGAAAAATTCGGAATACGAAAACGAAGGATGGTCTGTGGTAATGAAAATTTTATACAGAAAAAGGGAAGAGGAAAAGCATTATATACACTTTTTATGTGCCAAGAGCCCCTTCATCCGAAAATTCCTGGAAAGAAATTCCGAAAAAAATTACTTTCGATGGATTGTATGGTGGTCATTGATGAAACATTGGTATTCAATTGGCTCCCAAAACAGATTGTTTTGGAAGAAGAGTTTGTTCTGTTAAAGAAAATTTTTGTGAAACTTTCATCATCATCATCAAATAAGTGGAAGCATTTTTTTAATCCGTTGATAATTGAGAATCGGTGCGAAACGTTTCATATTCTATAACTTGGTCTCCATAGGCTTTCAATAGTTTCTATTTGCCTCAAAATTAAGGAGTTAGGTATGTTATATAACTCGCAAAAAAGAAAACAAATAAATGACTAAAACGCTTCTAACTTAACTGAAATTTTTGATCCTCAACTTATGCCCTCTATCAATACGTTTGAAACGCAAAATTTTCACAGATATTGTGTAAGATTGAGTTGCAAAGAGTTGTTGAAGAGTTGATATAACTTAAGTGAAAATTACCAGTTGACACGGTTACTTTGCAATTGTTAGACATAGGTATAGGCTAGGTATACGTTGCTTGATATGAAAGCCTATGAATATAAACGTCTTCCA